>JAGDYQ010000133.1:1563604-1890239 GCA_021962125.1 Bulinus truncatus | reverse complement strand
CTGTTAATAGGAAGTTATTTCCTCATCAAATTTGACTAATGCTGATTTATGGCCATTACATTCACACCATTATTTCAGTCAAAATTTATGGTTCAATTATTTCCCAACTTTTTACTTCTGTCAAACAGAGTATAGTAATAGAAATGAAATCACTATGGATAAATAAGTTTAATGCTTCATCTAGTAGCATGAAAGCAGACAGTTAAAAGTGCACTCAAGATTTTTTTTTTAGATGCTAAAAGAATAAAATGAAAAAAAAAAAAGAAGGCATAAGGAATGAAACGAAACAAATAAATTCTTATTAACAAAATAGTTTCTAAGCTCTTAGAACTAATTACAGTATTAAAAACCCTAGTGAGTAGATTCAAAATTCCCCACCAAGTTAAATTTATTTATTGTTTTTTGACTTGGGGCTTTCTGATCGTGATTTCCCTTGTTTGTTTTTTTGGCCATTCTCAGAGTCTTTCTTGGACTTGGACTTTGGGCTGTCCACAATGTCACTGTTGTTGCTGCCCGTGCTGCTGATCTTATGGTTCCTAAACTGTGGGCTGTCGGGCAGGTGGAATGATGCAGAAGAGGAGTTGGTGGGGCTCGGGCTGGTAGAGGCCAAGGCCTTGGAGCCAGAGGATCTTCTATTTCGTATAGACAGACGCCTGGCTGTCTTCTGAAGCATTTTTTCTGGCTGAGTGTCAAGTAGAGCTGAGTCACTTGCTAAACAGTGGAAATAGAAATAAATTTGTGAAAGTAAAAAAATATAAAGGAAATACTTTTACAGCACCTATAAACACTAACAAGGCCGTAGCCAGGATTTTGTTTTGGGGAAGGGGGGGGCTGTGCGGTTTGGGGGAGGGGCTGTGCAGAGAGTTTTATATAAGAAAAAATTGGAACACAATGATAAAGAAGTATATTTTATAATAAAATTTGATTTTTAGAATTAATTGGGGGGGGGCTGCAGCCCCCCCCCCCCTGGCTACGGCCTAGAACACTAATGAGGTTTTAAAAGCAATAATTGGTATCTAGCCTGCTTAAAAAAATTAAAAAGAAGGAATAAATGACAAAACAGTTTTTTTTTTTTATATTAGAACTATTAAGAACTTAGGTTAATTTAACTAGGAAATATTCTTTTTAATGCACAAGTTTTTGCTAAGCATTGTACTTTCTATATTTTTTAAAGCATTACCAAAACAATGTAAGGTTCATGAATTAAAAAAAAAAAGTGTAAATCTATCTACATAGTAAAGTTTTAAAAAAAAAATAACATTTAATTGGTAGCAGAGTTAAGTGCACCATTAGAAGGTTAGGGTAAGTAGAACATGTATCGCCACAATGCAAATTATATAAATGAGGTCTGCTTAAAAACAGTAAAAAGAAACAAAACAAAACTGATAAATAAAAACTCACACCCTCTGATTTATGTGTTAATAGATCAATAGCCATTAACATGTACTTAATAAACAATAGAACAAAAAACAAAATAATTTTTTTTTTTTTTTTACCAAACTATCAGGTAAAACAAAATGCATGAATTAATCAGTTAAACATAGTACGCTTATTGTAAATTTTATAAAACAATGAATATCAACCAAGAAGCAAACAAAGAGATTATATGAGAAGTGTCACTACAGATGATGAATGATTAGAAATGCTCACAGACATCTTTAAGAACAAACAAAAGCGAACAGTGAGATTTGCAGTGAGATACGAAAAGTATGACTATAGATTATAAATGACTATACATGTTTACAAATATCTTTCAGAAAAATTAGGCGAAATCAAAAAACGAAAATGGAAGCCACTGTAAAAAAATAATAGAATAGTGAACATGCAATGACAATGTACAACACAGTGATTAAAGTAATTTGTTTTTATTAACACTTATGAAATGAACAATAAGAGCAAAAAAAAAAACAACAGACAATAGTCAGTCTATCTATCTACAGACAACATACTCCAAATAAAAAAACATATTTCCCTGAGTTAAATCAAAATTAAGCCATTGGTAAGAATATAATATTTTATGGGAAAAAAGTACGAATGCAAAATAGACACATCTCACTTGCCATTATATTTTGTAAACCTTTTTGGATAAATAATTAACAAAATCGTATATGCATTGAACTTACCTGAGTATCATACTAGAATAATTCCAAAAGTATGCAATATAAGGGGAAAATTACCAGCAGTTAAAAATACTTGAACTATTAATTTAATTTTTTTTTTAATGAACTAGTTTTGTTTAAAAGTTGCTTTCAATCCAGAAAATTAATAAAATTAGAACATTTCAATTTTAATTTTGGGCTACATATATATATATATATAATCTAAGTGAAGGTATTTTTGTGAATAAACGATAATGCCAGCATTTGAAATTTAAAAATTCAACAATCAAATTGTCCTTTGTTAAATTTTAAGTTGGACATGTTAGATGAATACCATAATTAGGGTGATTGACCAATGAATGATGGTCATATTTTTGCATAAATAATAGCTGTTACACTATGATGATTATTATAAATTTCTGCAATGAACATAAAAAAACTTAGTAGAGAATGTATTGCACGGAGTGATATGGTGTGCATTTTCTGTGCTTTAACAGTTAAAAGTATTAACAAATACCATTATTTAAACAGTAACTTAGGTATCAATGTAAATGCAATAACAGGTTGTTTTTTTTCTGTGCTGATTAAAATTTAAGGATCTTCTCTATTTAAGATAAAAAAAAAAAGAAAATAAATTAGCCGTTATGAGCGGAGTAAATTTATCTCATCTTTTTCTCGGAAAAAAAAAATCTTTAGTAACTGAAATAAAAATATTATAAAAGGTATGTTTAGAAAAACTAATCCAAAGCAGGCTGCCTATAAAAAAAATATTAGAAGCTTCCTAAAAATGTTAGTTCTGAGCTAGGTGCTAGAATTATTATTGGTTTGCCTGCGGAAATGAAAAAAAGATGAATCCCGATTACCCTGATACTAAAACAAGGTCTCATTCATTCTGATAAGAATGAAAAAGAAATGTCAATTTTACTACTGCAGGGAAAAGTCATTTTAAAAAGCTTGTGAGTGCTATTATCTTAGAAAAAATAATAATCGAAAATGCGATACTTTTTTAAAGGTTTGATATCATGGCTGTCCCTCTTAAGTGGTGACATATTCTGGCGATCATTTCCGGAGGACACAGGACTTTCCTTTTTGTTAGGGCTATGGATGGGATTTTCTTTCAGTGGGCTTTCTTTTATTGGGGAAGATGTGACAATCTCTTTAGAGATTGCTTGGGACTGTACTGTGTAGATGTAGTCCACTCACCAGCTGTAGGCCAGGTGGAGCCGGAGAGACTTTTTAGCCAGAACAAGAACAGAGTGGTCTTTAGAATGATTGTTGCCATAAGCCCCACCCAGTTTGTGATGAAATATTAAGTGACTGACAGCATGGGCAACTCCTGTGGATGAGTGGATATGATTATATGGATTTATTTTAGTAGAAGAGCTCCAGTAAATGAAATGAAAAAAATTGAGATTAAATTAACGTACAGAAACATAACAAAAAAACATAAAAGCTGACAAATAAAAAAAAAAAAGGGAATCGAGTTGAAACTCTTTAGATACGAAAAAGTTCTAATCAGGTGAATTCACTAATGATAATAATAAGTAGATCAAAGCAGATTTATTGTGTACCTCATGTCCTCAGACACTGCTAAGCCAACCGCATGCCGCAATGTTCTATTAATATTATTATGATGTACACCCGATACCCAGATTCATGACAGTTACTGTACTTAATTTGCTAGCCAAGAAAAATATTATAATAATTTGTGGCTTTCAACATTGAAAGCTTTATAAAAATAGATAATACATTGTAAGTTTTAAAAAAAAAACATTTAATGAATAACCAGTACCTTTTCCATTTATAGGGCCATGCATACACTGAGATAAATAATGGATAATTCCCTAATGTTTGAGTAATCAACCCTCTAAAGTGCTTCAATACAGTAATACAACATATTGAACCATTCAACAAATAAACCCAGCATTTGGTTTTGCTTGTTTTAGTGAATGCCAGATCATGTGTTTGTGCACAAATTCAGCAAGAGAACCTACCAACATTTTTTAGACCAAGCTTTCCTGTATATCAAGAAGAAATAAATAAATAAATAAAATACAACAGTTATAACAGCTCGTGTATTCCTGATAGGGAAATAAGAAAACACATTGATGAGCATTCTACAAAATCTAAGAAGTCAATTTAAAAAAAAACAACTTTATAATACCGTGCTAGAAAGCTATATTTCTTGAAAAAATAAATGTTTAATCTGAATTTACTTAATGTATTAAAACAACAGATTTGATCACATCATAACATTGGCTATTGTATTTGTAGTTAGATTTTGATGATATTATTTTCAATGGGAATGTTTATTTTTTGAGTGCATAGTTTAATTTGATATTTATTTTACCATTATTTATATAATTAACTTGAAACATAATTTTAAGTAAAGAATATTTATATTGTTTTAATTTCACTCTTATCTGGTAATTGCAAATGTTAATTAGCTTTTCCATATCTTGACATACAGTTTATGTTTCTGCAATACATCAGTCCACATTTAAAAAAGTATATTTTGTTAATTAACAATGAGTGAATGACTAGTTATTCTAATTTAAAGGAATGGATTTTTCTTAGAGCAATTACAACTGAAACTTTATTTATGACATATATATTAACTTTAAAAAGCTTTAAAAGGGAGAGAAAATATAAGGTACGGAAATATAGAAAGCAGTGTGGTGATGACAACTTTACTAAGAGAGGAAATATAGAAAGCAGTGTGGTGATGACAACTTTATTAAGAGAGGAAATATAGAAAGCAGTGTGGTGATGACAACTTTACTAAGAGAGGAAATATAGAAAGCAGTGTGGTGATGACAACTTTATTAAGAGATGGACAATTTAGAAAAGCAGTGTGGTGATGACAAACTTTATTAAGAGAGGAAATATAGAAAGCAGTGTGGTGATGACAACTTAATTAAGAGGAAATATAGAGAAAGCAGTGTGGTGATGACAACTTATTAAGAGAGGAAATATAGAAAGCAGTTTGGTGATGACAACTTATTAAGAGAGGAAATATAGAAAGCAGTTTGGTGATGACAACTTTATTAAAAAAAGAGGAAATATAGAAAGCAGTGAAGTAACATATGAGATGTTTTGAGATCATCCACCTAAAGCCTATATCATGTTGTTAGTATGTATATTATCTTACATACTTTTAATATTATGACTTTAACAGCTACCATGGCTTTAATGGGATAATTTTAAGCTAAGCTACAATAATTAGTGAAGTTAAAGGTCAACAAATTTCAGGAAGTGGTAGACAAGTGAGTTTTAAAAGAGTTTATCTTTATAAGCATCAGTCTCAAGACCTGCACATTCCTTATTCATAAAAAAAAACTTACAGCACAATGAAAAAAAAAAAATGGCCATGTTGCAAAGACAAAAAATAACATAAAAGGGAAGCAGAAAGACAAAACTGCGATCAATTCATGTGAAAGTTAAAGAACAAAGCACATTAGCTAATTAAGAGAAATAAAAAAAAAAAGTAAGAGTGACAAGAATATAATACTCAACCCATTTTCAGTCATGTAGAATAAATAAATCTTTAAATATTTATTGATATTTAAAAAAGCATTCAATTTAATGCCCCGAAAACTGTGATATAAATTTGAAAAAAAAAAAAAAATATGAAAATGGCTTCAGTATTTGAAAAGCAAGAAATTATATTCAAAAATTATTAAACTGATAAACTGTGCACATTTCAGAAAACAAAATTATAAAAATGCATTACGGACAAGAAATTCAAAACAAATAATAAAAAGTCAGTCAAGTCACAATATCCACATGCTTTTAAGCCATGACGTCATCCAGTTGATCTACCATGTAAGTGCTTCTGAATTAAAACACCAGTCATTATTTTTAATCTCACATCTGTGAATGTCTTACTAAAGGCTACGTGATAAAAGAATGATCTACTGACATTACCTGTGTACAGTAAATTTTTTCAGAGAACTTTAATATTTACGGGAATTAACAACAGTAAAAAAAAAAAAAAAATTCAGTTACACATCAACTACAGTATTACTAAGACAGAATTATAAAGAGAAAAAGAATATTAAAAAAATAAAAATATATATATAAAAAAAAGCTACACAAAGTGGGGAAAAGGATGCAAAGAAGGGTCAGATTATTTAGTATTGTGCGCTTTTACTAGTTATAAATATGTTAGGATGGAATAACAGACAAGTGAATCTAAAAGTGAAGACATCCCTCAGACTATAGGAATGGCAGGACTACATTTTTGAGATCTTCCCATTGCTTTTGAAAAGCATCACATATTATACCTTTGCAAAAAGTCTTGTAAAATGGCATCCACAATTGGAAAAAAAAAAGGCCTAATATATGGCAGATCCTTTCCAAATTTTTATTCCAAATTAAAATCAGTGAACTTATAAATGCTTCAAGTAAATAATTACAATTTTAACATTTTCATAAAGACTCCTTGGGAAAGTGTTTCCAAACCCTTTTTGCACTAAGCAGCACTGAAACTGTCTATAATTTTCAATATTTAAAAATTGAATAGTTTACTGAATGAATCCTAAATGATAGAATTTTAGGAAGAAGGAAAAAGACTTTAGGAATGAATACATTTTAGGAAGAAATCCATAGGAAATAGTTAAGGAAACACTGAAATTTTTATAGCCTCCTCCCCCAAACATTCAAACTGCTCCTATATGGTTCATGGGGCCCCATTGTGGGAAACATCAGAAGTTTAACTTACCAATGTTTTTTTTGTTCAAGTTACTTTTGATTGTCACTTTATTATTTTGTAAATGATATATCAGTAATTAATTAGCATTTGTGTTTTATTTTGGTTTTGATGATTTTTTTTTCTTATTTGGTTGTCTGTATTTCAATTTTGATTTGCAAATAGCTATGTCAAATAGATGTTCATTTGCTTACTTAATCTCAAAAATTGTTTTGCTTAAGACTATTTTCTATTCATCCTCATTATACCCTTCTGTCCATGGTAGATAAACAAGGTGACGCCTACAAGCCGAGGACTCATGACCTACATAATAAGCCAATAGTTTAAGGCTATTTACATTGGGCCTATTACAAGGTATCAAAATCACTGCTGACAACACGATGCTGCTTCCGGAATCCAGTGGGCCAGAAAATGGCACCAGGTGCAGTGTGATGGTGGATTCCTCCTAGTGGTTGGAAAGCACCAGTAAATAAAAAAAAAAAAAGAGATGATGAATCTGATTAGTTAAGAATATATTTTTAATACATTAAGAGTATTTATTTTCTGCCAAAAGGTGGTATCACAAATAGATCACCACTATCTATCGAATCATATATAAATTGTTCCTATGAAATACAGGTTAAAAAAAATTATTTACTAACCCACCTTCCCCCCGCCCCACATCCCCTAGGTAATTAAAAGTTTTGAATTCCCTTCTCCAGAGCTTGATAAAGTAGTGTTTAAAAAAAATGGTTATAAGTAATTTAAATAAAAGTTCAGTAGTAAAAAAAAAATATTGGAAGAAACTTTATTGACATGACATGTAACAGTGTATTACAGCAACCTTTTTTTAAAAAAAAAAAAAAAGAAAAAAATTGGCAAAACATCTTTTAATACTTAATTCAGGCCGACCCTAAAAGAAAAAAATTAAGAGATCTGATAAAATAAAAATCTTGAGGCTACCTTAGCTAATAAATTAATTTCAGTAAATGAAATAAACAGCTAATGTAATCCACATATAATACTTTGAACAATCATCACATTTTTTTTTCTGTCATAAATAACAATTGCAGTGGTGTGACAGAGAAAGAAAGATAATATGAATAAATTCATTGGATTATTTATATTATGAACATTTCTGCTTGAACAAAATGCTATGTACACACTCAAATTATGATGAAGAAACATGACACACTATGAGGGAAAGAAAAAAAAAAAGAATATTTTTCAGTACATAAATATGTCTGACCTGTATAAAGGCATTAAATTTTATATTTTCATTAAAACACTGACACATCAATAGTTTAATATTATGAATGTTTCAGACAGCAATGAAGAAGAAGACTCCATTTAGAAGGCTAGTTATGACTAATATTATTAATCACTGACTATGTTCAGTAATAAATTTTCAACCACATATTGAAGTTTTTTTTTTTTAAATATTTGTTTACTAGCTCTTCATGGTGTCCACAAGAACAGTTCAGTTTTCAAAGGAACACCATATGTGAATGCATGTTTAAAATATTAAGCACTAGTTTCCACTATCACTAGAACTGCCAGATAGTGTTTTCTCCTGTGCTGCTTGATTCTGCATATTTTTTTTCTAAGACATTGTAAAATATACACTGATTTAGACTATAAAACCTGGCTATAATATATTACTAAACCCAATGCTCAACCCGATATTATTGAAAAAGAAAAAATTACAAAATTCCTAGTAATGAACATTTTTTTTTCTACTTACAAGAGAGCAACTACAATAACAATTAAACTTGCTATTTTTTTTTTCTAAAGTGGAAAAATGGAGCAATAACGGTTTTTTTTTTAAAATCTAGAATAATATAAAAATGTTCATGTCTGGTTTCAAGTTAAAATTAATCAATTTAAATTGATGAATTAGCAAAGAACTTGTCTTTAGTAAATAGCAGTTTATATAATTTTTTAGTGCTAACCACATTTGTACAGGATAAACTTTTTTTTTTAAACTGTGCTGAACTAATGGTTAATGACAAAACAATATTTAAAAAAACAACTTCTTAGAGTCATCAAGTTTTGACAGAACAACACTTGTGAATTATGCAAATATGTCTTTACATCACACAAGGCTACAATTCTTCTGAGAAATTAACAATGGGGGGAGAAAAGAGTGTTTTCTTCATTTACACATGATATGTACATTACAGTGTTGGTCTGCTATACCTGAGATCCAGCAAAAGAAAAATTAAATTTTAACAGAGTAACTCAAAAAAAACAAAAAAAAATTATGAAACAACGGTACTCATCTATGTTTAAAATAAGTTCTTCACTGCATAGTTTGATAAAGAACAAGTTAGAAGCATGATTATAATAGATTTTTGAAGTATATTGTGAAATGTTAATGAATAAACAGCTTATATTTATATAAAAAAAATCATGACTAGACAATACAAAAGAGAAATATGTTTAAATCAATACTTATCGATTAATTTAAATTTGAAATAATAAAAAAAGAAAATTTGCCCTGGTTTATTGCAGAAGAAAAACTAAATGTTTTCATTAATCTCATCTCTAATCATAAACAAAAAATACATGATGAGAAAAATACAAAATTTGTATAAATAACAACTGATTACGTTAGTTAACAATTCTAAGCTCTATCATCAGTACTGGAAAAACTTTAATACAAGGGATCTCAGACAAAAGTACAAAGCATTCCAATAAAAGAATTTTTTTGTTTTAAATAAGATAATATAAATTGGTTCAACAGGAGTATAAACTTTTTTTTTTTTTAAATTGGACCCAAAAAATTCTGGGAAGAGAATGAGAATATACTGGATAAATTTAAAAAAAACAGCTATGGCTTTTATTAGGACAGTCAAATAGTCAGAGATTAAATAAAGACAAGATTATCTAAACCCTTTTGCCAAAGAGCTGACTGTGGCTTCCTACCTCTCTGCCTGGAGCTATTGGGAGACATCTGAGACATGGTCATCTCTGATTGGTTCTGCTGTAATATTTCATTCAAACTGTTGTTGCTTGATTCTGATGGCAGTGTGGAATCAACAACTGTTGACAGACAAAAACACCATAAATCAGCATTACAAGAATATTGTGTAAAACAGGAGTAAATTTTGTGAATTTATCATCAGTTTCTGGCTATCTAAAGATATTATGTGAAGTATGTTGTACATGAGCTTTTAATTTTCATTTCTATAACCAAATGAGAGTGGGAGGGGGGGGGGAATTGGACAATGCGAAGAAGCAAACTGTTTAAGACAACTGCATGCATGTGTTGAGTGACAGTAGGGTTGCCAGTCTAATAGCATGGTGCTTGTAACTTCTGAATGAGTCTCAGTACAAATCATCTACATTTGAATATGTCAATCACACATTCCAAAAAATGACCATGGTACATGGGTCATAAATAATGGGGATACAATCACTAATATAGAATCTAGGCCTAATTATGTATGTATTAATCAAACTGTAATTGCCTAATTAAGTAATTAATTACATCTTTTTTTTTTAATATGAATTATTTCAGTGAATTATTCATGAAGAAGATATATATATATATATAAAGTCAACTACATGTAATATTATGTACTTCAATATGCAAATGATCACTAGTAACTGTCTTTTAGCAAAATACTCGAGCTTGTTTCACTTTTTTTTTTTGCTACCACTAATAACATAGAAAATCATAAAACTAAAACATACAGAAGAAAACCATTTAACTGCAGGGTTTGACCATTATATGTTTACAATTAGAATGCATCATATTATGTAATCGCTAATTCGTGTAAACAGTTCCATGACTGGGAATTGCTACTGAATGCAGCTACAAAAGTATGCATTAAGTTAATAGCTATAAACATAAGTAATTTCATTAAATAAAATTCAGTGTAACTTACTTGCTGCATTAGCTGGTAACACAGGAGCAAAGACATTTTCTGCAAAATCTTCAAACATCGTGTGCTCAGTGTGCTGCTGAATTATTGTCTCAAGACATTTAGCCCTTTCTTCATAGCTGGGAGTTAGATGTTAAGGGTTCATGTCTGACATGAGTTAACTGGAGCACAATACAGCAAGCAACAAATGAAATGCATCATATATTTAATAGTGATTAATTAGTACATTTATTGTCGAAAAGCTGCTCAACAGCCAAAAGTAAAGGACAAATAGACTCAAAGTATTGAATGAAGTAAATATCTATTAATTGTTGCAAATTTCCCTGTACACAACATATCTGATGAAACAGGCAGAACTGTACTGAAGCAGTTTTCATTGTTTTGCTCCACCCACTACTCCCATCCTTCAAAACACATTCATACAATGCCGAATTTCCTTTACCATTCTTAGTAAATTAAAAATAAAAATAATTTCAAGTTAAAATCATAATCCTTTATAACACTAAAACATTTTTCATTAAATGTTGACTATCGTATTATACATCATTCACAATCATCTGTTTAATAAGTACATTGATTGTACAATAGTCATAAAAAGGGGAAAATCTGATTACTTCTCTTAATTTATTCAAAATAATAGCATCATACTCTCTAAATAAATTCTATTCTCACATCACACTTTTGACAATTTCTTATTGTAACCTATATTTAAAATGTGTGAATAAATATGACAGCTGTCCTCATTTATTAAAGCAAGAAGAATTTTTAAATAAAATTGGTTACCAGGAGTATTTTTCCTGAAGAATATAAGTGTTGCCTTTTTTTTAAGGTTTTCCACCAGCACTCATCATTACTAATAAGCTCTTTTTCAGCTATGCGGACTAACAGAAAGCTCAAACATTCCATTTCAATTTTGATGGGATTTTATTTTTTTAAACTTATTACACTGGTAAACAGTGAATTCATTGCCAGTGATATTTGAATCATTTTATACAAAGTCAACTATGCTGATTTAGAATATGTAAGTGCTTTTCCTAGATTGGCTCTATTTTTCGAGATAATTAAAATTAATGAAATAATGTATGCACCGTGTTTGAAAATTGTCAAGAATTGCATGAAGTAAAATAGTATACTAACAAATAGTAGTGAAACTGTTAATGGTCATGCAGAAATTTGTTCAAAAATATGTGTAATAGTGTAATAGAGGAAAACATTTTCATTTGAAAAACTAATTATGTCTAATTAATTAATTAATTAATATGCTTATTGTCTATGGTAATGCATTAGCAAATCGCTGTTTGCCCGACTTCCTTTTGTGTGTGTCGTTGGGTCAATTGCGCTGGAGGCTCCAACAGTTGTCAGCCATCGTATGTATGTCCCATCTTCCTTGATATCTCACCTCCATCACCCTCATATCCTGATAAAACCTCTCACATTGTTCCTCACTGAAGTCCCCAAGGTTACCTGGAAATTTGTCTAAATGACAGTGCAGGTAATGTACCTTGATGTTCATATTTGTTCCAATGTTTCTGAAGTTAGCGAGCATATCTTGCATCAGTTCTTCGTAATTCTCTGATCTGTTATTACCTAAAAAGTTCCTGACAACTGAAACAAAACTGTTCCATGAAGAAGCTTCAAGGTGATCCATGAAATTAGTAAAATTTCGATCGTTGATGAGTTTCCGAATCTGAGGACCGTAAAAAATCCCAGCTTTCAGCTTCTCCAGGCTCAATCCGGGAAATGATCTGCAAATATACTTGAACCAATTGCCATATTTGTCCAAAGCCTTAACAAATTGTTTCATTAAACATAATTTGATATGAAGCGGTCCGAGAATTATCTTATTTTTGTCAACCAGTGCCTTGTTGATGATATTTTCTTTACCTACAGTCATGGTTTCCCTTGCAGGCCATGTCACTCTTGTCCAATGATCTTGCCTTGCCCTGCTATCCCAAAGGCACATGCAGCATGGGTATTTAGTGTATCCTGACTGCTGCCCAAGCAAGAAGTTTACCATTTTTAGATCAACACAAATTGACCACTGATGCTCATAATAACGGACTTTCTGCTATAGTATTTTGATATTCTCATACTCTTCTTTTAGTTTTGTTGAGTGGGCAATGGGAAGAGATGCATAACGGTTACCATTGTGTAACAGAACACATTTCAAGCTTGTAGTCCCATTTGGAGCAGAAGTCCAGGGATGTCATTACAGTAAACAAGATCTTCCTCTTGGCTGAATTAAGGAAGAAAAACTCTTCTCTTTTCCGATAAAATGTTATTTTAACTTCTGGTTTGAGAAAATTTCTTTCATTGAGCCTGGACGCTTTAAAGCTCAGATGCTTGCTTGGACAGATTTCGGTCTCGTATTAGGTCATTGAGTTCTTCTTGGCTGAATGGTTGAGGTGTTGAAGAACTTCCTTCATAATCGCTTCCACTATTTTCACTTGCCAAAAACTCCAGATCTTGCCCCCCGTCGGAGTCTGATGGTGAAAACTCTAATAATCCAGTAAACACTGGTATAGGAACTTCACTGCTATGTGGAATTGGTCTCCTTGCAGATTCAAGATCAGGATAATCCCACTTAGATTTCTTGTGGCGATTGAAGCCTTTAACATTCACAATACAAAAATAGCAATCACCAAAATGGTCTTTCGGCTCTCGCCATACCATTGGTACACCAAAACTTAGACTTTTCTTCTCACCATTTGTCCACTGCCGTAGGATCTCCACACAGTTTTTGCAGACCTTATGGGAAGCCCAAGACTTGTCTTGGTCTCCCAGCTTCACACCGAAATAAGCCAAATATGCCTGCTGCACAAAGTCGGTCATATTTCTTCTTTGCTTTTCAATCATGTATTCTCCACAGATGTAACAGATTATTTTTGCAGCATCTTCGTGATGAACTCATGATGTCTTTAGAAAGCAGCATAAAAGAGAAAAAATAAACCAAGTTATAACTTGGTATAGTTAAATTGAACAAAAGACACCAAACTTATTGCATTTGTTTTACACAAAGGGTATAATCATATTTTGAAGGATGTCCAATATCTCAGAAACTAGAGCCAATTTAGCAAAAGCAGTGGCAGTTTTGAAATCAGCACCCATGAATTGTTATAAATTCATTCAAACATTCTTGGCAACTCGCAAAAAATTTTTTTTTGTTGAGCTGTGTTATTAATGAACTATTTTTAGCTCTGCGGACAGAGATAGGAAGTGGATTAGGTGTATTATGTAGTACATTAGACACAATTTTAGTTAGCAATCTAAATAGAAATATCTCAATCTCAATAATAAATAAATAAATAAGTGGATTTATGGAAGATTAAATGTTATACAAATAAAATATAACCTATTAGCTTATGCAGCCTAAACACTAAAACAAAGGTATTATACAATATGAAAACTTAAAAAAAAGGATACAATGCATGATAAAATGGCATCAGTGATCGCTTGAGACGACTGGCATTAATGGCAGTAGCCCTGACCAGCCCAGACAAAACATAATGATCAACAATGGCTCCATCAAACAGAGGTCCAAAATATGGAACCTAAACAAATGGAAAACTTTATTGAGCAAATATCTCCATTTCATTAGCTGATTGGTACAAATGAAATAGAATTGATAGAATTTGTATGGGTACAAATGTTTTTTGAAGATATTGTGACTATGAAAATACACAAAGTAATTATGTAATTAAAAAATTAAATTATCCAAAAAAAAATATGAATGTTCTAAGCCCTGCCTGCACTGGATGGCAGTGATGATGCACTAAACATTGTGTGAATTATTAATAGTTTCTTATCAATAGTAAATGACTAATTCTAGCAAAAAGTTTAAAGAAAACCTTAAGAAAAAAATGTAAGTAAAATTATTATTGAGATTTAGATTGTAAAAAATTATTTTTAATGGATAACTAAAATAAAATAACAGCCAATAAGCTAAGAAAATGCACTATTCCATGTAATGTACAGATATTTTTGGTGTGTTTTAATCATTATTTCAGCTGAAAAAAAAAATTAATCAGTAAAACCCCTACACTGATTTTGGATAAAAATGCATGATACAATCACTAGATCATTTGAGACAGAATCACTAGATCATTTGAGACAACTAGCATAAATGGCATATATATGTACATAAAAACTTTCCTTCTATGCTAGGAAGAGCACAAAACATAAGAATGTATCTCAATATTTTGATTTAAAACATTATATCCTGCAATGATTAACATCCAGGACAGAATGTAAAAGATATCAGACATTTCTAATTTCAGTCATACAATAAAATGTAAAAAAAAATTAATATAACAAGACAAAGAGCCTATAGACATATAAAGTAGAATATTTCCTTGTTCAAAGCTCACCTCCACTTTTTTATCAATCTGAATACGGTACAGGCCAGTAGGAAGAGGGTAAATAATAATGATGACATCACCAAATTCAGTGGGGATTATTCCTCTCCTGTAATCTCTGCTATGCTCTGACCACACAATATGAATTTCATCGTTCCCTAGATGGCGCATCTTAATAAAGACATTAAAACTGTAAATAATTTTTAAACATAACAGTGTAAACCATATAAATGCACCTAGAATTTTAAAAATAGTGATAAATGAGCTAGGTCAGAATCTAGGCAACAATTGTGAACCAAGTCTTGTGTATCAGTATGAGATAGCCACTTGTGTATTAAGCAATGAAGAAGCAAACTAACTTGTGAATGCAGTATGCAACCACTTAATAAATTAATTGAGCTATGTTAAAGTAAATTAATTTATCTATGCAATGTGCAAATACTAAATAAACTATTAAAAAAAACCCCATCATGGACTATGGAAATTTACATATCTATGCAAAGCACTACTTGTAAATAAACTAAATCTAGAAAATGGAGCTAGATCAGTGAAATCAGTGAAAAGTAAAATAATTCCTAGCATAAGCAATTATTAAAAAATGATAAATCTAATGCTATCAACTGATTCTGAGTAACCTTGATATGCCAGTCATTGCCTATGCTTGGAATTCTAGTAGACACATGAAATATAACTTCACATGTTGAGTTGGCCCAGTAGGGAGCTGTGCTGCCAGTTGTTCTATTCTGCTGAAGCCCACCCATGAACCCTTGATGTGTTTCCAAATCCACCTATGCAGAAACAAATATTACATTGAGTAAAAGATATATTTTATTATATTACCAACGAATGTGTTTCAAAGTGATTAATGATAAATACAGTGGGCTCTATAATCAGACAGGCTGGAGCTAATTAAATTCTAACTTTCTGTTCAACCCATACCATTAATTTTTACCCTTGTTATTCCAAAACATTTTTTTTTTTCAAATAATAATTTTTACCTAAGCCAAATAATCAAATAATCTGATAGTCAAATCTACTGTAGTAACTATTTATGATCTGTTCATTGCCTTATCAATTACCTCCCAGCCCAGGCCAGCAACAAAATCTTCAAAGGCACGACTAGCTGAACTGTTGGAGAGAATAGAGTTTTTATCTTCTTGGCCCTGCCCTATATATATCACAGCTATTTTATGTGTTTCACGGCTGTCAATGAAAAGGAAAAAAAGAATTACCATGATATGATTCACGATAAAAATATTCATTTTAAAATAAATTGCTAAAATAAGAAAAATAACTTACCACTTATGAGAATCTAAATTCTTTAGTTCTCTTAATACTTTTTCACTTTTCTTCAACAGATCAAAGTGACATCTAGAAGTTATAGCAAATGCAACATTTTTTTTAATGAAACAAACACCAATTTCAATAAAACAGTAGTTTTTTAAAGAAAAAAAAACAACAACAAACTTGAACAAATAATAAGATGTTAAAACCTTTTTTCCCAAGACAAAAGACCCATCTGATCCAATAATAACCGACACATCTGAAATGGGGAAACAGGATCCTGACTTTCAGCAGGCATTTCAGGTTGAGCCACCATGCTGAAATCGAAGAGGCATATAGAGTAATAGTAAATATGTCTATATGACATTTAGATTAAGAAAAAGCTCATGTTTTTAAAAGAGAGTGAGTTAGCCATGTAAGAATATAAATTAAATAAAGCTTAATTAAATTATCTTTTTTTTAGTACAAAATAAATATATCCAAAACAAAAAAGTACTGTTCACTTAACAAATTTTACACAAAATTTATATATTAAAATAAGGTAGTAAATAAAAAAAAAATAACATTATTTGAAATATACCAGATGTATGAAGAAGAAAAAAGAATTTCTAGATAATAATTAAAGGCCATGATATAAAAGCAAGTAATCATACAAAGAAAAAATACAAAGCCAATACAATAAACTGCTAACAAGTATAAAATTATATAGTTAAAAAACACCTAGTAGTAGATAATTACTTGTGAAAGAGTTGGTTATATTTTAAAAGAAAAAATAGAAAAAAGTATAGTTTAAATTTAAAGGTAAATCATTATGCTACTTTTTTCTTAGAACTGTACAATGTAATTAATGAACATGTTAAGTATGTCACATTTCAATACAACATTTACAATACACTGATCTTATTTTACTTTTGTGATTCTAAGAGTGCCCAAAATATAATTCTTAGGATGATCATAGCAGATGTACAGTACAGTTTACTCTAAAACATTTCAAGATTACTTTTTGAATAGTCAGTCAGTTGTTGAAATAGTTTGGGTCCACTCTTATAATATTAACATCTATTAAAACAGATAGGTTTTACATCATGAGTAGCAGTGTTAATTTGTTCCTTGCCAGCACAATGTGTTGTTTTTTTATTATGTGTCAGGCTACTTTACTGCCTATGCTAACATATATTCACTGCTTGCTAGCTCACCAAAAGTTGAATATGTATAATCATTTTTTAATAATGGCTTTAAATACTTTAAGATAAGACTAATAAAACAAGTTTAATTTTTTCATTTATGAACCTATTGAAGTGTAACTCAATTTGTATGTCAAATTTAAATAAGTGCAGCAATCTTGGTATTCCTTAATATAAATGTAAAATTTAAAATATAATAATGAAATTATTCATAAAGAAAAAAGTAAAATTGGCCATCTCAATCAAATACAATAACAACAATGTAGGGATTCTTGCAATAAAATTGTAAATGCGATGTCTTTTTTTTAAAAAAAAAAAACTATATTAAAAAAAATGGGAAGTTTCAGTTGTTTTGTCAACAAGGTATATAAAATATATATATTAAAAAGAAGTAATAATTATTAACACAAGTATACAATTATTTTGTGATTTATTTGTTTTAATAATGTAAAAATTTCAAGTGAAGCTTTTCTAAATGTACAAAGATATGCATTAGGCTAAATGGATTATAAAATATAAAATGTCTAGTTTAAAAACAAAATGAAGAAAAGTGATAAAACAGTGCTTTTCTTTTGTTGCTACATTAACATGTTTGTGGTAAAAAAAAATTAATAAATAAACGGCTATTTTCTTTTTTTCTTACAATAACACAAATTATAAAATTCTCAAGTGTAGCTTTAGAATGTGCATCAATTCAATAAACTTAGATGTGAAGTTTGTAAACTTTTATATATTGTCTAGACCAAAGGTTATCACTGATACAATATGTTGAGACTTATTTTAAAAAATGGGATGCAAATCAAAACAACAAAAGTAGAAAGAAGTGTCTGCCTAACTAACTAATAATTCAATTATCCTAGTGCTGACTTTGAAGTAAAGATGTCATTTTTCTTAAACTTACTGTTCAGAGTCCCTTTTCCTTCTGCGTCTTTGCAGGCATAAGGAACAAAATACACATTTTATTGATACACATTTTTTATTATAATATATATCATCTTGCTTGCTACAACACTAACAAAATCATTTATATTTGTTTCCCTTCAACTATACTGTTGTTGAAACTATGTTTATCAGACCGATCAAAGATGTAAACTGAGTAAATTTATCCACAGAATGAGTTAAAAAAAAAGTAATCTTCTAAAGCTTTACCTCACATCATTCCTATGAGCGTTCATAGACTGAACAGATTAAATTTATCAACAGAATGAGTTAACAAAGGTAATCTTCTAAAACTTTACCTCACATCTTTCCTATGTGCGTTCCTATGTTCCAGCTCTATACGTGTCTGTTGGTGTATAAGTTTTGTTAGGTTTGCCTCTGCTGATTCAGTTAACTCCTCTGGCAACCTGGCTGCAATGTTTAGTGGCTGACCAGGCCTAAGCAAACATTCTGGACTAGTTAAACCAATATGAGCCAACATCTGGGATGAGGGGAAAATACAAAATTATTAAAACTTCTTGATGTTTTTCAGCTCATTCATATTTAATTAAAACCAAGAAAAAAAAACATTTTTTGTATTAACTATTAATAAACCAGAATGAATGAGCTTTTACAAAAATGAAAAAAAGAGTTTTTTTTTATACATGTACTAAAAGTCTAGCAATATACATGTATATATAAAAAAACCTTTTCATTGCTATTGGCAGTAACTACTTTATGATTCCAATATTTCAGTGAATAAAAAAAATATTAAAGAAATGTTAAAAAGTCTAACAGGAGCCATTGAGATGAATCATGTAATCTACTTTTATTTGCATATTTTGGCTATGTTATACTTATATGGATATAAAGTCCATACATTTTTCATCTGCATAGGTCACAGAGCTTTATATGCCCAGGAATTTCTCTGATACTTTGGTTTACAAAGTGCCTTGTTCAACCGTTGAAAAATACTTCAAATATGTAAAAAAAAAATGAAAAAATTTGTGTCATGTCTAAGTAATATTTCAAATATGTAAAGAAAACTGAAAAGATTTGTACCATGTCTAAGTTATCAGTTTCAGATTCCAGCTGTGAATATTTTTGTGGTTCTGATCTACTCAGTACATCTCCTTCTTCCTGAATCAGTAGAGGCTCCAGCTCTGCCCCGGCTGCCAAACACAGGAGAGTCTGAGCATCTAAAAAAAAAGAAAGTAAGTAACCTAATTGGTTAATACATGCAATATGTTAAAACTAGTACAATTATTTACGCAATATATCTTGTGATGATTTAACATAAAACACTAATTAATCAATGGTAATCCCAATGAAAGCACCATTTTCAAAGTCTGTTAGAAAAGTGAACTACTTACTATGTCTAGAGGAACCTTTAGTGCACCATGGTGGGCTATACAAAACTGAATTCTCCCAACAGTATTTACCACAGAGATCTCTGACAATTATACGACAAACCGTTCTAGCTGTCATGAGGCCTGCAGTCACCCCACCACCTGGTGCATCCTAAAAAATTACATTAACAACTAATATCTTTTACACACACACATATATACATATATAAATGGCACCCTGTAGAGAAATTGTCAAATTAATTTTAAAAGACAATTACATGTATTTATTTCAAAGAAATCATTTATTTCTTAGGTATAGTAAACAATAAAGCAGGTGTGATAAGCTAATTTTGGCTCAACTTCTAATAAAGAAGAATAAATAAATATGTGGCCCAAATTCTGAGCTGGAATTACTATATATAATAACATAATAAGCATATCTTTATTAATCATAATACTGGATAGAACATAGGAACATGACAGCCAATAATTGGGGATAAGCAATGTTGGCAAACAGCTAATCAACAAGAAGTTAAAAGTACATCAAAGCCTCAAATGAAAGTGTTCTATTATATTAAAAATAAAAAATTGGGCAGAACAAACTCTGATTTTATATATCGACCAATGCATACCCTTTAGGAATGTTATCGCTTGGGATATTTTAAGTCTTGTATTCATTAAAAAAAAGAGGTAGCATTACTAAAAAAACATGGATGCTTCAATATTAATGAAGTCCAAAGAAACAGTAACCATAAATTTAATATAATCAATAATCAAAAAGTTATAATGAAGGAACAAAATGAAAAAGCATGGAGTTAAAATGTTTAGATAATGTGTTGAAACTATATTTTGGAAAATCAAAATTCAAAATAAACAAGATTAAGATTAGTATCAACTGCAGTTTACAAATAAGAGATGCATCATAAGTGCTATGATAACATAACACAAGAGAGGTAGAATTATTTTTTAGAAACTTAAAGTTAACACTCACCACAGCTGGTAGTTCAACAAATGAGATCAGGCACCGATGATTCAAAACAAAAAACTAAAAAAAAAATATAATTACATAAATTTAGTGAGATAAAAAGATTATTTTGCATCAAATAAAATTTTTTTTAAAATTTGACTCAAGGCATTATATATTTAAAATGTTAGCCAGGAAAGAATTTCCAAAAATTATGTAGTGAATTCCAGCGCGCCGAAACTTACCTGAACATTAGGAGCATTAAATATTTCAGTTCTGAGATCCTCTTCCACGTATTCTGGAAGGTCATGATGCTCCTGTACAGTGGTGTGAAGTCTGGCAGCACCAGACCCCATGGGGAAATGAGACATGTGGTTGACCAAGTGAGACATCAGCTAAAAGCAATATAGAAAGTTTATTACTAGAGGCCATGGTCAGTCACAGAACAATTATCTAATCCACAATAGATATTTGGAGTAAACTGGTCATAAATAGTATTGTAATAGATAAGATAAAAAAAAGCTTTTCCCCAATACTTTATTATCAAAAATCATTACACAGATTAAAAAGAAAGCTGTCAATTTTAAAAGTGAAATAGAAAATGAATACAGATGTTTATTGTAAAAAAAAAATGTAACAGGTAAAGTCAATGAGGATCTCTCAAATTCATGTGTGCTAGAACTTATAAAATTCACAGTGTCTTTTTAACAGAACTTTACTTTTAAAACGTGAGCATCTATTTACTGAAATGTTCTTTTTATATAGCGACAATATAAGCTTTACATGTTTTTTGGTCTTAGAAGACGGGGGGGGGGGGGCTATAGGTAGCTCCTCAGTTTAACTAGACTCAAGAATAGCTCTGCATACATATATACACAATATAAGAGAACCCAAAAATTAAATCTTTTGTATTAAACAAGTCATTCTGAAAGTATAGGTCATGACACAATGGTGCGTCACAAGTGAGTCTCCAAAATTTTCATGTTTACTGAATCAAGGTTATATATAATATTTATTTTAGCTTTTCATTCTTTTTTCTTACTTAGCAGGTGAGTTGAGAAAAAAAAATAAAAAGTTTCTTAGTGGGTCACGAATGACAAAAGTTTGAGGAGCACTGAGCTATGGTATTCAATTAGCATATAAAGATTAAAAAATTACATGCTTTCTTATTTTGCTGCAAGGAATAAGTTAAATTTGTTTGGAAAATTAAATTTTACATTTGGTTTTTTTACATATTTACAAAGTATTATTCAATGGTATTTATTATTTCAACAAAACATTGTGAAACTCTCTCTATATATATATCGTTTCACACACACACACAAAATAATTTTAAGAATGTATATAAAAAAGTACAAAATACGAAATGTATGAAAATTACAATAATAATAAAAAAAGTGCTCACAGCTCTAGCAGCTAATTTCACAATATCTGTTTCTGGTTTTCTCACAGGTTCTGATTGAGGACTTGATGACTGCCTGGTTGAATCTAGGAGTGGGTCAGCCAATGTCTGGTCAGCACTGAATGGTCTTGGCTGTGCAGCAGGCGAGCTGCCCTGTGCCTCCCAGATGTTATTGTAGTCTGTGTCCTGCAAAAAGTCTGATAATGATTTGCTGACTCTGGTCAATGAGGATGAACTGTGTCCAGTTACAGCCGAATGCAGAACCTGTAATTATTGTCAAGAAACAAAACGTATATTAATAAAAAAAAATATTATAGTAAAGCCTATAGATTCTTCCATAACTATCAGACACACTAGATATAATGGAAACGAGTAGACTTAAGAAATGATCAAGTAACACAAAAAAAAACTTACTCTAAATACTTTATAAATGCAGCTTTTATCTGTCTCTGAAGTCTCCATCAGAAGAGGCATCGGCATCTTGAGACACCACTCCACCATACAGAACATCATCCAGACAATAAGCTGAGGGACAATTGGAAAGAAAGATGAAGAGAGATGTCACAATATTCTTACATGATCAATACTTCATATGCTAAATGCTAGCTGGGCAACTCACCCTTTTATCTTCATCAGAATTTATGTTGGCACCATGTGATGGGATAAGACTAGATATAGTGGAGGCTATGGCCTGGAATAATTAGAAAGAAAGACATGATAGTATAATGTGTTGAGTAATTATTCGGTTGAGACTTGTAATTAATAATACGATGATAAGTCAGCGAAATATTCTGCCCTAACCTCTGCGATTTTCTTGGGCATTTGTGGATGAAATTCTAAAAGTTTATCCACATGATCACATAATAACAGTAGCATATCTGAGGCTACTTTGGCTACTTTCTTGTTTGCACACTGAAAAACAATGCAATTAAAGAACCATGTGTAAAGGTGATAAAAGAATAAAAAGTAATTTAAAAAAAAAACAATTTTGAAAAATACACTTTTAAATTAAAATGCACTAAAAAGAAAAAAATAATTCTTTAATTATTACAGTAATCATGATGTCTTAAAAAAAATTGTGGGCAACAATTTTGATTTTTAGCTTCATAAACTAAGCAATTTTTAAAGTAATGACATTTTAAGACAGAAATATTATTGTATACTTTCTTCAATTTAGCAATGAATGGAATTGGAAAACATGCTTATTCCAGAATGTTATTGAAATTTAAAAACTTATTATGTTGTCATTTGATAGACGTAGTTTAATGGTGCCCACATTTTTTTTTTATATCATAAATTCTATAAATACTTCTTTGTGAAGAATTTTTCCTTTTAAAAAAAGCATATTTATTTCATTCATGTTTGAGTTTAAAGAATTTCACTTTCTTTAGTTAGCAAATTCAAATATCCTTGTGAAAATAGTGCCCATAGTGCTTGAGAAAGGTGCTTAGTATAAGACTAGTACTTGACACCATTACCTCAATCCACATTTCTCCCTTCATATAAAAATTAGTATTTGGGAAACATACAAGTGTTTAAAATTTTATATTGATTGGACATCCAATAATGAGACTGAAAATCTCCCACAACATGACAAACACCCAGCAGACAAAGCAAGTAAAATAAAATCTCTCACAACATGACAAACACCCAGCAGACAAAGCAAGTAAAATAAAATCTCCCACAACATGACAAACACCCAGCAGACAAAGCAAGTAAAATAAAATCTCCCACAACATGACAAACACCCAGCAGACAAAGCAAGTAAAATAAAAGCTTTTTAAAAAAAAAGGTTCTCCGTTCTCCCCTAAGATAATATCTATTCCAGTAATCACAATGAAAAGGATACGGTATAAATAATACAAAGAATTATTTAGACACAAATAAAATATGCATTGCAAATAAGTCTCAGAAATTATTTTAACAATGTTAAAACTAAAAAAAAGATTTTTTTTTTTTTAAAAAGAAATATACATCTAATTATAATGGTTATCTAAGCTTTTTTTTTTTTTTTAATCAAATATTAACAAAAAAGTGATGTCATTTTTTTTACCATTAGAGCACCAAGAAGAACATTGATGGCTTCCTTCATCTTAGGATGCATTGTCCCATGAGTTAACTCCCCATAAAGAAATACTGCAACACTACTCACCGCTACACACCTAATAGACAAACATAGAATTAAAATAGCATCAAGACTGCATAAAAGCTAAAATAGCATTCAAAGCTAAAATAGCATTCAATCAACAAATAATATAAGAATCATTATTAAAATAACCACTAAATCATTCTATTTACGTTATTACTATAAGTAAAATATAAAAAAAAAACATTGTGCATGTTACCTAGCCAGTCCAGCTGGCTCCTTTTTGCCTGCCCTAAGCAAAAGATCAAGAACTTTGTTTTTTAATCCTGATGAGGATATACTAATAGTCTTCATTGATTCTGGTTCTAGAACTGGAATTTCTTGTAGATGGTGAGGATAACACAGTAGAGACCCCAAGACAGTCACTGCCTCAGGTCTCGGAGGCTGACATTTAAAAGAATTAAAAAAGTGTGTTATGGTGAGTAAAAAATAAAATGATATTTAAAAATAAACAAGACATTTCTGAATAGAAAATGTCAGTGTTCTTACTTCTTTAAGGTCCACTGCTGATATGATGCTGCCAGCAGCTTTGATAAAATCCAGAGTAAGCAAAAGACATCCGGGTAAAGGAAAAGAGAAAAATCTGGGTCCACAATCCTTGACTAGAACATTGACAATATCCTTGAAATCAAGAGAAAAAAAAAACAAATACTACAGTCTGAAGTTAAAAAGAAGAGTAATATATATAAAAGCGATTCAGGCTCTACATTAAATCGAAAGTAAAGAATTAATAGAACAGTATTCCAGTTTAAAATACAATCATGAAAAAATCGGATCTGCCCGAAACAAAAAAATAACCTAACCTACTGATCAAGCCTAAGGGGATATAACTCTATGCAAAGGTTTTGCAGGGTACATATAGTTTATAATAAATGCTAACAAAAGTGATAATTATTTAATTTAACAAAGGATTTTACATTGAATTAGCTAACGATACATGAAAATGTATGAAATATAAATTTAAACTGTCAAACAGGCTATTAAGCATGTTCATATAATGTTTCTTAGTTGATATTTTTGTTACTTGTTATTTTAATACAATGTGTAAATTATTACGCTTTGTGTGCTATTAGTGATTAACAAATTTTAGCACTCAATTGTAAATTCTTCTTTTTAATATGGACAATTCTGAATAAACAAAGATGTGTCACGATTAACTAAATATTTTGCAATGCTACAGAATATTTAGTACAGACGTAAACAATTGATCATTATAAACACAAAAAAAATATTTATTTAACAAAAATAGAAAAAGAAAACTTTTGAGGGACGGACAGCAGAGCAGTGTAAAGCACCCAACCTGAAAGTCCTGGGTTTGATTCTTGGTGAGAACCAAAGGAATTTTTCCAGGTCCACCAAGCTTTAAATGAGTACCTGACTTTAATTGGGGAAGGCGGCAGGGCATTGTATTAGACACACTATCTCTTAACTTGCCATGTCTACAGAAACTGATTAGTTCTACACTTTATCTATCCTGATGGCCTATTAGGGCTAAGAGAAATTTTACTTCTTTTAAATAAATAATTGTTTTTATGTCAAGAATAAATTTTTTTTCTAACAGACAAAAATTTATTATGATTGGCATTCTATTTTACCTGATCTGAAGAAACCAGCCCCGTGTGTAAAACTGAGTAGAACTGAGCCAGCAGCTGTGATGAGGGCATAACTTCGTGATGTCTTAACATTGACTGACAAATAAGCTGATAAGACATTAACTTTCCTCTTTTATACCGGTTGCTTAGATTGAAACACTGCAATAGAAAATTTCCTATATTTGGTTTTAAACTACTTTTATACACGTCAATAAATATTTTAACACTTAAAAGTATGCTTCGTAAGTCAGCAGATAATTGAAATAATTATAAAAAATTCATAGATATAATCAAAACTACAACTGGTCAAAATCTGATAATACAATGCTCATTTTTGTTGCTTTTGAAAAAACATTTAGCAATAAATATTTAGGTAGCTTTCATAAAAAAAGGGCAATCACATAATACAGTATTAACAACTTACAAGCACCTTTAATAATAAATTCCTCTTGTTAAAGAAGAAATATTTTTTTTTAACTACAGGTAAAAAAACAAAAAATGTTTACTTCAAAAAGCCAAGATGAAAAATAATGCAGGGGTGGAATCAATTCAGGTGGAGGTGGAGAAGACATATTATCCTGGGTAACACCAAGGTTGTCACTCATCTATGAGGAGAAAAAAAAAACAAATTGGCAAATTAAGTGACAAATAAAAATTCTAATATAGTCAATAATAATGAGAATGTAACCAGTCATTTCTCTGCTGATAAAAATATCAACTAAGAAACATTTAAAAGAACATGCTTAATAGCCAATGCCTATTAATTTCAAGTCTTACAGTAGACTAAAAGAAAAAACAATGATAGAAACCGGGAACACAAATATTTCATCAATGCATAAGAAAACACTCAGAGAAAAATTGGCTATTATAGGACTACAGTGAAATGTCATCATTTACGAACTCTACTATAACGAAATACACGGTACTGCAAAGTTTTTTCCCATCCCTACCTCTTCCCTTACATAACCTATTTTTTTTTCCAAAATTCGCATTTTTTTAAAAGATGCATGCAAAAAACAGCATTTACATTTAACAAATAAAGAGCAAGGGGAAAATAGGGAGAGATTTCAGGCAAGAAATCACTCTGTTGGCTGGCTAGGAGTTTGTAATTTACAATCAGCCATTTAGTTTTATTGTTAGGAACATACCTCAAGAGGGAAAAAAATTCCACAAAACCAGGCAAAGGGGTCAATTTAAGTTCAACTGGGAAAAAAATCTAATTTATTTACAATTACTGACAGTGCGTGGTTGACTTTGAGCGTGATGATAGGCAGCTTGCAGGGTGGAGAGATGAAAGGGGAAGCATCTTACATACTGAACATCACAAGGAAAAAAATCAGTAAAGAGGTCATTCACTTATTACTTATCACCTAAATGTAGTCAAACAATATTAAAGATTACGGAATGGAGAGGGGTGTGTGTGTGTGTGTGTGTGTGTGTGTAAAGTAAACCAAACCAGGTACCCAAACTACATTTTCTAAACTGAGCAGTAAGTTGCATGGGGGTGGGGGAGGGGGGGAAGTTAAAAATTACAGATAGCATTACTTACCAAGTTATGTGTTATAAAGGGTGTGTTGACGATAACTATTGAAACTATTGCTTTAGTAAAACATTATCATATTGTTTGGTGTAGAGACTTGAAGGAAATTGATGATCGTATTTTGCACAGATGGTAATTAACAGTATAGTTTAATAAATGGTGATCTTTGTGCTTCAGTTATGGAAACTAATATCGTAATTTGTGAAAGGTGGTATTCAATAAATTGATCAGAAATACTCAAAGAGAATTGAAACTGGGATTTAAATTACTCCAGTGTAACAAATATACAGTTTTTTAAAATAAATAAAGAGTTCCCATCAATTTCATTACACCGACATTTCACTGTATCAAGTATGGAGGAAACTAGTTCATGCATTTTTTAACTTGTAAAGATTTCTGTAATCAAGTAAATTTACCATATGATATTTGTCTCCAGCTAAGAGCTGTACATTATTAATACATAAAAAATAGCTACAGATTGTAAAATGTTTATCTATATGAAATAAACAAAATAAATTCAAACATAACTATTTACCCGGCATAATGTATCCAGAAGTTCTGCTAAAGCATCAAAAACTGTGGCGTGTATATCTGGATCATCAATTTTATTTACATCACCCAGACACCCCAACATTCGCCTCCATAATACTACTGCTACATCTGGCATCCAGCCAGGAACTTTCCCACCGGCCATAATACTTTTCAATTCATCTATTGAATCGACTGAAACATCTAAACCTAGAAGACAAATGATATACATCAATAGAAGTATAAGAAATGAGCAATACAAAAACATCTAACAATGCAGTAAAAAATAAAAAAAGGTCTCTAAACTTTGATTTTAATAAGTGAAAAAATTCAGTACATAGGCCATGATGTTAACCCTTAACTTTTATATCTCTCACATTTCTATTATATGACAATCGACTATAGATTCCCGCGTGGAGAAGCCGAACTCCCATCGGGCGCCTCCCCAGGTTAGCGTTGTGCTAACCACACAATCTCTTCATATGCCGAGGTTATAGAAACAGATGTATTCTACACGTCATCTGCCCCGGTGGCCTGTTTTACCAGATGGGGTGACAAGAAATCAAATAGATCATGTGCTAATAGACAGGTAACATGGTTCAGATTAGGTGTTGTCGGTTTTTAAAAACCGTTTTTTTTGACGAAAGTCGAAGCATTCGACAACCGGTTTTTTTGGCTTTAAAAGCCGGTTTTAGCTTAGAACTTAACAAATTGCAAAAAATGTTGAAACTGTGACTTTCCAATGAACTCCCTCCTCAGTCCGACCTGTGTACATTGACATTGATAGAAAGTAACTGTTGAGCGATACAAAAGAGAAGGCGTGCCCAAGTGGTAAAGGGGTAACTTGAGGATTGGATGGAGGTGAAGGGGACGGTATATGCACATAGAGAGATTTATTGCATCCGTTTCCTCAACCTGGAATGAGGGCTTAATTCAAGTCGTTAACTAATTCCACAAAACAACCGATGTTTTTTTTAGCGCACGAATTTAGTGTTGACTTGCGGGAAGTATACAACTTGAAACGGGGGATGGGGGTATATAATTTTAAATATTTAACCTGGCAAATCATAGCAATATTCTGTTGACAATATGTTTAAGAATGCCCAAACCATAGTAATATTCTGTTGATAATCACAAGCCACTGAGCTAACTAATTCCAATATAAAAATGAAGTATTTTTTTAACCTATCAAGTGCTACACTGACCTCTATTAACATTGCTGTCTTCAGGACCAGTAATATCTATATGTAATGAATCTCTGTCAGGTGTGGAGCTGTCTTTGTTATTATCGGTTGATATTAAAATGTTTGAAGGAGATGGACTACGGCTGCCTGATTTTGATTGTAAAGAAGAAGGAGACGGAGACCTTGAACCTGTTAAAAAAAAACAGAAAAAATACATTTTAGTCTATGGACAAAGATAAGAAAAAAATTAAAATTCATAAAAAGAAATTATTGTGAAAACCTGATTTGTCCATGTTAAGTCCCTCCTCATAGCTGCCTTCCCCAAGTATAGAATGTGGTCCAATAATTGTGCTGAGTTCTGCTGTACATGTGGTTGTTATTTGGGATACTTCTACATCTTCAACAGCAGCTGATGCTCCTAAATAAAGATAAACTAAGATTAAGGCTGGTAGTGAAAGATTGTCAGTCATACTCTGTAAGCAAATCAAAGAAATTGCTTAGTATTTGCCTTAGTTTTACAAACATAAGATATCCATTCTCCTTAACATATTAGACACAGCAACTATGGCAATTACTATTCAATTTGTATATAATTATACCTAATTATGCATAACTACATTTTATATTTTCTACCAGGGACTCGTTGGCATATAAAAGCCTCTGATGAGCAGTAAAAAAAAGGTATTTGTTAAAAGCTTATGATAAATTCGATAACACTATCAAACATTGCTGTCCTATTGTTATCATTTAATGAAAAATGAAATTTAAAGTTAATCAAGCCATAAAAAAATTTAAATGAAGATACAAAAAAAAGAGTACTAAAATGATCAACATTTATGTCTGCTAGCCTTGCAATATTTTTTATGATGAGTTCAAAAAGTATCTGCCAACATTTTGAAAAGAAAATGTTAACTTTACGTTAACTTTAATTGTTTATAAAAATTTTGATAGATGACAGAGAAAATGGATATTACAAAAAAAACAAAACTGAAAACAGAATTTTAAAAATTGCCTGAGTGAAATCCTCTTAGAATTCAGATTTACCAAAAATCTATAACTATTTATAATTTTGCTGATGTAGTGGTTACAATTTATTTGTATTTATCTTAATTCCATTTAAAGTACAAATTTTTGACTTTTTTTTTTATTAGTTCAGTCGAAGTTTGTTGTTTTCTTTTATTAATAAATATTCATCTGTGATAATTAAAGTGTGCTATAAAAAATGGTTATCCTGTAATTAATCAGCAAATCAATTAAGTAAATTTAGAATTTTTTCGTCTTTCAAACATTATTAAAGCCCATTTTTTTCATAAGTTTACATAAATTATTCCCAATTCTAGCATGAGATACAGAATTGTATTATATAATTATTAATAGCATCTCACTTATTGACTACTCAGATAAAAAGACTCCTAAAGACAACTTTCTGGGTTTTTTTTTTTAAATTAAATAGCCAACAGTCAAGAAGCTTTAAGAGTAAAAATAGATATAATATGCAATTGATTCTCATAAAAAAAGTATTCAAAGTAAACTAATCAAAGGAAGCACATTAATCATCATGCTTGCCTACATGCTTTATTGTACTAAGAAATGGAAAAATGTGTCTTACTAAACGACAAAAAAAAACAACAACTAGAATCTCAGTGTAATAAAAAAAAAATTTATAGTTTATTTTCTGATAAAATATAATTTATATAAATTTCATTTTTTTTTTTTAAAATACACAAATATGTGAAACAGGCGGCAGAATTAATCAAACATTTAGTTAAATGGATGACTTTTAATAAAATAAAAAAATATAAATATCCCAACATCACCCAAGATTGATTAAAAAAAAAAAAGGAAAATGAGTTTGTGTACAGGTGATTTCTTTGAAAAAAACAATAACTCTTTCTGTTTTGCCCATATCTGTATAACCTACCCTGAGCAGCTGTAAGTAAACAAGTTTCTACAACACTGTTAGGGTAGCTTCCCCTGGATGTTTCAAGCTCACAAGAGTTCTCATCACAGTTCAAAGGTGATGAAGTGGGATTTGATGCTGCAAGTTTCATGCAAGGTCTTTAGTTAAAATACACAGCAACAAGATGCAGAAAGAAACTTCACCAGACATGAATGACAGAACATTTTTGAATGAGCTAGTTGTAGCTCTATCATGCTTAAGAAAAACTAAACAAATTTAATAGCAATAAAAGGATTAGTAATTTTCCCCTGATACTGTTAAAAAAAACAACTTATCTTTGAGGTTTTTTTCACCTTCACTATGTAGGTAGAAAATATTGCAACTATAATTGTCTTATTAAATCAATAGTGTTACTAATAAAGATTAACATTAATTTCAACATTAGTATTCCCTGTGTGAATTGATAAGCCCTGAGTGAATTGCTAAAGCTAAAGAAACAGACATTTTTTTACCTCACAAACATTCAAGTTTAAACACAACATAAATAAAATACAGTATATGACAGTACACAAATTGAATCTAAACAATATATTTACAAAACAGGTTTTGTTTTACTGTAGACTAAATCTGGACAATCAATCTAATTATAAACAAACAAGAAAGTAAACAGATGTTCTTACCACGGAGTTTCTCTAGCAATTCATGGGGATCAGCTGCTATGTTCCCCTCACTACTGGATCTGACCAGACATTCTGAAGATGAAGATGGACATCTTGAGTGTGATGGGGAAGGTTCTCCACTCAAAGATTTCTGTTTAGACAAATCTGGTCTAACTTTACCTCCTGCACCTGTGGAGTTTCACAAAGGTTTTTTAAAAAGTTAAGTTGGAAAGATCTAAAAAAAAAGAAGAAGAATGAAATGATCTTTACAATAATAAATGGATGAAGATACTTATTTGAAGTTATGACTCTGCCATTAAACCTTCAACTTCATCATAAACAATTATCTTTAAAGGGTGTTAAGAGTGTTTCAGAGAAAAATAAATAAAGTGTACATGAGTTTAAAAAAAAAAAAAGAAACATCTGTATTATAAACTTTTTAGGTTCTAGTTGCAATTACCATCACTTTTATATTTTGCTCCTCTTTCAAATGACCCTGCCATTTCAGGAGTCGGTGCACTGTTGGTTGAACTACGGAGAGGATTTATGGGATGTCCATCACTTCCACTCCAACCTCTAGAGAAGCTTTTTTCCAATTTTCCAACTCCTAATGATTTACCTGATGTTGGCTTCCCTTTGGTGGATTCTGCTTGTATTAGATTGATTTCAACAAATAAAATGCCATTAAAATATTTCAATAAAATTTCACATTTTATGTGATATCAGCACTACTAAAACTTCACCAGATAAGCTAAGAAATAATCTTTAAGCACATTGAGCTATTCTGAAATTTATGAAGTATAAAACCTTTTCCTCTTCTGCGTTTTTCTTTCTGTTCACTGAGTCTTTCTAAGGGAAGATCATTTAAATCCAAACCATAAACCTGACGAGCCAAAACTCTGGTCAGAGTTTCCATTGTTTTCTGAAAAAGACAGAAAATATTTTTAATATCCATGCGTTTTACAAAGTTGCAACAAAAACTTCCCCTAATAAATGTCTAGCTTTTATATATTTCTGAATGAATGGCAATATACTTACAGACCACTCCTGAATCAGTTCTCTCCAGGATGTTAAAGCTGACAGCACTGACAAAAATTCATCCCATAAGGCAGCAGTAACCATGACATTCAAATTAGCTTTTGTCCATGTTACAATCAATGTCTGTGATCAATGATATAACATTAATTAAAAGAATACCATTAATAATCATACATTTATTTTATCACATTCAGAAAGAATATATCTCTGAGCCACCACAATTATGTCTGACCCCTCGGCCGATAATGTGCTTATCTCAAGACATCAACGAGGCAAAGCCATTTTAATGTCTGTGCAAGAAATAAAAAGAGAATGTCAATCTTTTATAATATTCTCTTTAGAATATCCATTTGCACTGTCACTTTTTAATAATAATAAAAAAAACAACACATTAATGACATTTTTAAAAATAACTGTGATAACCAAACCTGAAATATTGGCTGAGCTAATCTCCCTCCCAAAGTCATGTAACGCTCAGCTGGTGGATTGCGCTTCAGTACACCTGAAGTTATTCTTAGAAGAACTTTCAATAACTGCTCCCTGTAAAATAAATATACCCATTTTTAATGTAAAATACTCACTGCTGCCTTATTTGCTTTTAATTATATTAAAACTGAATGGCCAGTAATTCATCTTTAAACAGTTAATGTCTCTGATGATATTATCAGTAATAAGGTGAAGTTTGCAATGAGTTCATTTTTTTTACTACTGTTATATAATAATGCCAATTTTACTCACCAAGTCTGATGGTTCAGCTCTATATTCATAACAACATGTCTATAGATGTTGAGTACCCTTTTGCATAGTTCCACCTGTAATCCGTTACAAATGATACTATTCATTATTAAAAATTTTGAAAAAATGGCAATAAGACACATCTAAATTGGAAATGAAGCAAACTTTCAAAAAAATAAATAAATAAAAGGAAAGAGGGTCACAAGCAAAAATAGAATATTATGTATAAAGGCATTTTATTTTTCCAATACTAATTTGCCTAAAATAAGACAAGTGTGCTGAGTGGCAAAATATTAACAAGAAGTTTAATTTATTCAAACATGGATGCTGTTGGATGTGATATAAAAGACACAACTTTTAATATGCTACCATCACTAAATGTAAAAAAAAATTTTACTTTAGCCTTAGGGTGTGATGGATTCAAGTATACCTGATTCTGAAGTTGCAGGTCATCTTCAGCATCCAGCAAAAAAATGTTAGCAGCATTAGTGATGAAAACTTGCAAGATCCTCTGCATGCCAGCTCTGACATCTTTACTTTTTTCATCCCCCAGATCAGCCAAGTCCTGGACAGCACCAAGGTAAGATCTGTTTCTCAGGTAGATACGCCTGGCCCCTTCTTCATTCTCTGATGGAGCATTCAAATGTTGAAGGGACAATGCACTAGCAGATGGGGAATCCTACATTTATATAAAAAAAATTACATCACATTTATTGTCATTTCAAAGATGACAGTCACTAATTAAATCTATTACAACAATCCCCCACTGAAGTAGTGCCCGAAAAAAAAAAAACCAACAAATCTTGTAATATATATATTTAAAAGGTTGAAAAAAGAACAGTAATATGCACCATCCACTTGCCAAAGGAAACAATAACTTTAAAAAAAGAGTATTAAAATAATTAGATAAATAAAATGAACCATTAAAATACACATATGAAAATTAGTATAACAACAACAGGGTAACAACAACAGGCAGAAAAAAAATAATAATAAAGAAATGAAAAGGTACAAAAGTAGCCATGCCAGGGAGGTAATATATGAGATATTTACATATCACTTTATTTAAATAATGCATCGATTCATGTGCTATTTAAGGATCACTATGAAATGCTCAATAATAATTTTAAAAACTGGTTAAAAATGAACTATAACCATAAAAAAAAATTGTAATTATAACATGCATCTGTGCTATATTTATGTATGAACATGCTTTAAAAAGATTAACACATTTTTTTCATGATACGAGAAAGTTTTCACCATTTTGTGAACCATCCAATGCACAGAGAATAATAGTGAACTTAAATGCTTAGTATTTTTTGAGAATTTTACAACAAGTGATAAATATCATGCATTTTTTTTTCAGGAAAGTACTATCCACTGTAGCAATGCAACACTTCTGTGAAAGTTTTCCAATGGGCCAGATGGTGAAAATATAAGGACTCCTTTTTTAATTCAGGTGATTTTGGTTTTTTTCATCCATGGCATGACCTTTTAACAAGGTGATGAAGCTTACGAGCGGAATGAGGCTGTGATGATGAAACAACAATGTGCTAGCAGGATCTTGTAATGTCAGTAATGATGACACAGACAGGACTACACATTTACAAAGTGAACACAGGTACATTCCATATGTATCATATAAAAATCTTAAGTTCTTTGGAATCAAATGAATTGTGTTCTGATTTTAATTACATCACTAATGTTGTGCAAAGCTGTTGTTCATTTAAAAACCTATTGTTTTTGTATTTTAAACATTTAGTCAAGTGTCATAGATATTGGTATAAAAATTTGTTTTACAGATTTTTCCTAAATTGCAATGACATATATTTCCATTCTTATTTAATACCATCGGAGAAATACCATTTTTTTTATTTCTGCAATAATTTGTACATATTTAAGAAAAATCTATCAGTGACGATATTTAATTGTAGGACTATTAGCCAGTAATATCAAGCTGGGACATAAGCATTTAGAATCATTTTAACCTATCCACTGAATAATGTACCTAATAGTAATAAAACAGGCCCAAATACAAAAGCAATATATATATATATGTCTTAGTATTAAGAGTATCTATATGAAAACAAAATGAATGTACCTGTTTAACACAAAAAGACAGAAAAATGATGTACAGACAAGATACATTTATTAAAGAACATACATCTATGGAGTTTCTGTCTTCCTCAGCTATATCAGAGAGGGAACCATGGTAGAACTCAGTACTCTCCCCCCTGTCATTGTGGCCAACCCCATCAGTGTTGGGCTCAACACTAGCTGGCTCCAACATGAACACTGGCCGCTCATCCTCATGCTGTTTTTAAGTGATAATTAGTAACTGACACTGACAGACATGCATCATGAGGCAGAGTCGTTTTAGAAAATTTTAAAAGTAATCATTAAAATAATTTCAAAGTCACAACAATCAAAGCAAATGATTAAGAAGAGAAAAAAAAAGATTAAGTGTCACTTAAAAGCAAAAAAAAAAAAAAAGAGTGCAACCATATGAACCTCATCGATCAAAGGAATGTGGTCGTTCCTTTTTTTAAATAAATCTTGGCATTTTTTTTTTCTTACCATTTAAAAAAAAAAAAAAATCGCTTCTCTACTTTAAAAAGATAATGTCAACTAAATTATCTCTTTAAAAAAAGAATTAAAGTAAAATAACAAAGCTCTGAAAATCTTATTTTAGAAAAAAAAATACAAGTTTACATAAGTGCAATAGATTATTTTTGACACACACATAATTTAAAAAAAAAGCAAAAAACAACTAAAAAAATCAATAAACCCCCCTGAGATATATGTATCAATATATACAAATATTTGTTAATGAATAATACTTTACTGTGTAGCTATATTGAAAACTACTATTAATATGTTTATGAAACATTATATATTATTAAACATGATCATGTTTAGTTGGTTGTGCAACAGATAAGTACTACATGTATTTAAAAAATACAAACTAAAAATTTTAATGCAAAGTCATTAGAACTGGACACAAACAATAAAAAAAGTTAATGATTCATAATGGCATTATGCTGACCAATTAAAAAAAATGCCCTTTATAACTAGCTAAAAAAAATGCCCTAAAATATTTTTTAGTAGTATAATTATTGCCATTATCATACACAACATACAAGCTAATAAAAAAAAAAGTGTTTCAAGGTACAAACAAATAAAGTTTATATAAAAACCCAAATTTGAAACTATATTTCTTTGCCTTACTCAAAATGTTGTTTTTTTTTACCATTGATAATAAAAGTATCCAAAATAATTTTTTTTTTTTAAATTAACATTCTAAATAAATAAAAAAACTGAGAAAAAGATATTTTTTATTCTTTATAAACGCAACAAAATTTTATGCCATAAAGATTATTGGTTTCCCTTCTGGTAGTAATTAATGTCATTAGTCTGATTTATCAATCATGCATAATGTTAATAATTCTAAGAAGACTTAAGGCTTCAACATTCTAATACAAAAATGGAGTTGCCTTTACAATTAATGAGTTATTTTTTTTAAACCATTAAGAAAAACAAGGTAAAAAATATGAATAAAAACAATCCTTTTTGCAAATGACCTTAAATGAAAAAAATTGGTAATTCAAATATTAATTTATTAATTAATTTATTGGTACTTACCTGAAACCACTCCTTGTAGACCCCTATAACTTTCCTGATTGCATGTGTATGTCTGAATGATTGCAGTAAAGCCTGTTTATAGATTTAAGTAATACTTAGAAAACATAAAACATTTATAAACCTAAATCGCTATTCATCCCTTCACAGTATTAAAAGACATTTTGTAATGGAATACTTCATCTCGAAACATAGTAACAGATAACTTTAAAGTTAAGTACACAAGAGTGATGCATAGATAACGGTCTGATTTTGTTCATAGAGATCAGGTGATTTACCTGTCTAAAGCACTCATGCACAGTGTTGACATTTTCCCTAGTAGAAAAAAGAACAGCTCTAACAATCTGGTACTCTGAATCTGAGTGCGCCTCTCCATATGAGCCAGCCAAACATTCATTTGGGGCAAAGTCAGATGATAAGGTGCTTCCTTTGCTGCCAGACACTGGTGGTGAAATTCCTTCCTCTTCATCTCCTGCTCCTTTCCCAGTGTCTCTTGGTTCACCAGTATGTGATGGTGGTTCTGTTAACAGGGAGCAGGAAAGACCTCTGAAAAAAAGAATTTAAAAATGATTCGCTCATAGTGCACAAGTCATTCACAGAGTATACTGTAATGTTTAATACTCCTTCTGTAGTTTTTTTTAAAGCATGGTAATAAATATTGTATGAAATTTTTTTTTAACTTGTCATATGTATTATTTTATAAATGTTGGAAGATTTTTTAAAATAATGTAATAAATGCAAAAGACATCCAGGATAGCTTTTAAATTCATATACTTAAATTATTCATAGCTATAATTATTTTAAGTAGATTATTTACAGTATTATCTTGGAGGTATTTGCTTGTACATTGAGATTGAGTTATTTGTGCAAAAAAAAATTGCATCTCAATATGGCTGCAATGTCCAAGGACAGAAGCAACAGGGCAACCACAATAAGGTTTAGGTAGCCTAATGGTTGAGGCATATATTGTTGTATGTTTTCATTATATTATCATTTACAATATAGCAAAGCCAGTCTACATAGAGTAAACTACATGTTTGAATCCTAATGCCCACTGTTACTTCTAATTCTTGGTAGTAGTCTTTTGTTAAGCATGGCCTATAAAGCACCAGCTAAGTTATGGATGTAAAAAAAAAAAAAAAGAATTCATTAAAATTTTGCAAGTATGACTCACATTTTGACTATCTACAAAGATTAACACATTTAAAAATTCCCTGGTTAACTGTTGAAAGGAATGATAGAACTTGTTCTAATGATTTCAGTCACAAACCTCTGTAAATCGGGGTCGGGTTTATGACTAGATACAGTAAAATTTGCCAGCCAATATATGAAAGAATCACGACACTCAGATATTGATTGAGGTTCATCTTTTTTCTTCATCACTTCTTTTCCTCTAGCCATAGGCAATTCTGTGATAAAATTAAAAATGAATAAGCATTTTATTTTTGTGTTAATAAACTTCAACTCAACAAGCAGCTGAAAATCATGACTCATTAAGTGTAAGAAAAAATCTGCCTGTATTTTTTTTCAAGTTATGAGTATTTTACCAAAAAGATATAAAAAGGTTACACAAATTTTAAATGCTAGATGAAAACCTTTAAGCATTCTTTAACAATAATACTTTTTCTATACAGCATAAGCTATTATAAATTATTATTTTAAATCACATAAGGGCTGTTTCTTTTGTTGTTATAAATCAATACAAAATCAATTTTGATATATTTATTTTGCTATCAAGAAACCATCAATAAATTTGGTTTTGGATAATTCATTTCACTATAGTTTATTGCTTACCTTGAAAAGGGTCATAGATATCCCTGTAAACAAAGTCAGGTAACAGGTAACTGAGATACTTGGCTTTAAATTTTGAAAATAAAAAATCAAAACTTTGTTCTCTCATTTCTTTGTTCATCCACTCAATTTTGATTACCTGATCAAACAAAGTTAAGTTGAAACATACTTTAGAATATATTTCACACACTTACTTTTTTTAAAATGCTAAATAAGAGAAATGATAGAAAATTGATTTGAACATTTTCAAAAACAAGTAACAAAACTGTTGTGTATTTTTTTTGCAATAACTGGCAGCAGCAATAAAATAAACTGAGTAGGATACCATTGGATAGTAAATAAGAGAAATTAAAAATATATTATGGAATACGATTAAACCTTATTAACTGTAGGTTAATTAGTCATGATTTTCATCACCCATAAAAAGAGATTGATCGATATTTGCTGTGAGGTGTAGATATTACACTTGACAGTAGTGGTATATCTCAATCTCTTGATTTATGTCTTCAAAGGCATTGTTTTACTTTATGTAGTTTTTTTTTTTCCTAAGATATAATTAAGTATGAACTCTGGAATTCTTTTTTCTTTTTGCTTTTTCAAAGGACACTTCAAATTTTATCAATTTTCTACTTCCTCTTGTTTATCTATCCTCATAGATTATTACAGAAATAGTATGCTTTAAAAACTATTTTTACAACAACTTACTTCAGATACCATATAGTTAAGCAATGTGTCAAGAAAATACTTTGTGATATTGTCTGGAACCTTCTCTGCTTGATTTGGTAAAATTGCTGTTATCTCACTAGCAGCTATAATACCTCCAACACCTAGTAAAAGTTGATTATGTTCTATTAATTTTAAAATTATCATGTTGATTTAATAAATACATTATAGGGGTGGTTGTTTGACAAAATGAGAGTTAAATTTGTGTGTTCTGTAACATTAACACATTATTCAGAAAATAAATGGACTTTTAAAACAGGGGAAATGAAATTTTAAGCATCACCTTTAAGTTATTATTTTTTATATACATCATTATCCCACATTGAACTTTATTTGGCATGTATTTAACACCCCCCCCAAAATTAAATTTTTAATGCAATTCAATGTAATTGTTGACCTCTGACTTAAAATAACGTAATTTTGATGAAATATAAGAACAAAATTAATTCTTAGTTTTATCAGAATTATTATTTTCATTTCTGATACCAAAGGATTTAATTTTATAGGCTTAATAAATAATAGTTAAAGCTTTGTGACGACAATAAAATCATTTAAACTAAATAGTTTGTTATTCATTACTAATTTTAATGCATTTTACTGATGGCCATTCAGAGCTAAACCTCAGCAAGGGCTTGAGATTTTTTTTCATGGGTCTGAGTATGAGTACTTTACCTTAGCTGGGGAAAGTTAAGTCAGCTATGCAGTGTAATTTTTCCGCAGAGAAAACCACATAAATTTTTTGCCATTTAAGTTATAAGCTGGTATTTTCTCACATAAATACCTTGTGATATTTTGATTATTAATATCTTTTAATAATAAAAATTCATTAAGCCCAAAAACTGTGGTTGGGACATTTCTGTAGTAAAAATTGGCAGACTAAAATTATTGTTAATAAAACCATCCAGTCCTATAATATAATAAATTAATAGTATAATCAAAGTAATAGAAAAGTTTAATAACATTTTCAAATATATATACTTGGTTCAAATTTTTATTACAAAATTGAAATTTTTTCATAGTATGTAAGGTATAAAATAATGTGAACATTATGATAATTTTAAAGATTTAGACATCTTTTAATTAAATAAATATACAAGTGATATATATCTTTGACATACATTATTATACAATATAAACAGATGATTAAGATATAGGACTTAAAAGTTACAAAAAAGAAACCGATTTTTTTGTCCCTAAAATTCGCACAATTAAAATAAAACTAAAATGGGAATTCTAACTAAATATGTTTTGTGGTATAGTATATATTCATTTTTAAATGTATACATGGTCATATTTTATAATTGAATATCTCAGACAGTATGTGTAATTCAATAATAAAATTTGGAACCTGTATAGTTCAAATGGTGACAAAACATAAACATACAATTTACAAAATCTACATTTTCTTAAAAATATATCTGTATATTCAAATACTACCCATAGCTTGAAAAATGTATGTAAAATACATATACTTCAAGTCTTGTTTACTATCTTACGTGAAAAGTAGTTTACAGTGTCTTCAAGCACTCTGAATGTAAATAAAATGAAAAATAGCAGTGTACCCGTTGAATTATCCATGTTTCACTACTTTCCATTTTTTTTCCACTCCAGATATAACTAAAAAATAGTGTTTTCAAGCTACTTAGCTAGGCATTATGCTAGCCATTAAATGTTCATGTATTTTGAAGCCAATAGATAAAGTTTAATACCTCATTCTCCCTGTTTGTTCTCAGAGCTCATGAAAGTATGTGAGTTTTTTTTTGTTAAGTTTTAAACGTATATGTATCACTACCAAGAGCAAGATTAAAAATTCATGACTTGCGGAAGTCATAGGTACATGTTTCTATGCATAAATGGAAACATTAAAAGACTAACCTTCTGCTAAGATACTGTCTGACATGCTGTTATAGTCTGAGGCAACATCTTCTCTAAGACCTGGCACCAGATTGATAAACATTTGATGGCACTCCTCACTAGCATTTTCCTGCAAGCTTTGATACCATATAAGGAAAAACCTCACACCCTGATTGCGTAGCTAAAAGATAAAGATCACATTTGCTTTAAAAAAAAGGCTTACAAAAAATATAATATGACTAAATACAAAGTAAAAAGAGTTTCCTAAAGTGATATTTAATGGAATTTTAAATGAAATAAAAAAATTTACATATGTAGACTCAGACTTTCACGAAAATTTATTGTAATTTATCACATTGCATGTGGGCGGGTGGTCATGCAATGTAGAGCGTTCGACTGTCGACCGGAGGGTCCTGGTTAAAGTCCCCAAGTCCATCCAGCTTTAAATGGGTATCCGATGTTAAGTTGGGGGAGTAAAGGCGGCTGGGTGTTATACTAACCACACAATCTAATATGTAGAGGTTACTGAAACAGATGAATTCTACAATTCATCTGCCCCGATGAGCCCTAAGGGACCTACAGTAGCTTTTTTTAATTTCACACTGGAATATCTAAATGGTTTTTTGAAAATTGTTATAACAAATGTGCATATTTCATTTTAATAAATTTTTTAGTGTGGTTTTCAAAATGAGGGTAACACAAGACGTTTTGGTGGGTCATGACAAAATTTCTATTTACTATAAATGGATCAAGAATGATTGCATAATTCAAAACAACCTAGATCTTTATGTTACAAATCTAAAAGTTTTCTTAACCAGACAACTAAAATATTTGAGTACTTAACATTGCAACACCATTTGATAAAGCTAAATACAAAAAATAAAATATTAAAGAATATTAAGATCTGAATAGGCATCTGACAACCACAAGACAAAGAAAGGAATGCAGAGAACTATCCATTGCAGTGTCAATAGGATTTCTGCCAACAAAAAAATGTTGTCAAGGGACAACTTAATGATATACATAAAACTCCTAAACTACTACCAAGATGTGTGTGCAAACAAAGCATTAGTAAAAGTGGGGAAATTCCAATTCATATTAAAACAAACCAATACTGGAAAAATTAGGCCCCAAGCATTTGATTATTACATTAAAAAAGCTTTAATAATCCTTAGATTCTGAAGGAAAAATAAATGAATAAAATACTGGAATTTCACACAGAAATTTAACAGACTAAAAAAAAAACTGGCAATATTGAATGTGAAGGCTGTCATGTTTATTTACAATAAACATTCATTGCATACTTTTTTAGAGAGTGCTGATGACATAATTATCTTGAATTTTAAAAACAATAGAGCATGTGAAAGTTACTGAATAGACAAAAATTTGTCATATTAGTAATAATGAGATTAATAGAAATGAATTTTTGTGTGAAAATAAATTACTTAGTGAACCATTTTTACTATTAAAAGTTGTGTCTTTTTTGAAGATTGGACTGTTATGGGAATTCAATTCAACTATTTTGGGTCCTTATTTCTTTTTATTTTGATCTGTTTCATTACTAGTTTTGCATGTTGTGCAGGCTGTTGAATAGATAAAACACAAAGAAAGCAGAAAATTGTTCTTTTAAAAAAAACTCATAAGACTGGTGGGCAAGAGAATTGACCACGATCTCTATAAATTGTTGGTTACTCAAATATTTCTTTGAATTGGTTTTTTTTTTTTGGGGGGACATGTATTTTATGTATATTAGCCCACTGTAACATAATAAGTGAAAAAAAGTTTTAGAGAAAACACAATACATGTATTGATAAAACCAAAGTCTTATGTGCCAAATTTAAAACAATAAAAAATGTCACTATTAAGTCTTTTGTGAATGAAATACATGATTGTTGCATATTTACTTTTAGGGCACATTCTCTACCATATTTTTAAGTTCTATCATTAAATATCATTAATTTTTTTTTTAAGAAAAAAAAAAATTACCTGTAAGCTGTTTCCAGGGTGAAGAAGTTTTTTTATTATTCTTCCTGTGCATAGAGAAAATTACAACTTTCATGCAAATTTGAGATAGAATTTTACTAAAATATGTATCAAAATATTGAAATGTATTGCTTTGTTTTTTAAAACTGCACTGAAAAATGTTACTCTACCAATGCTGTGAAACATCCATCTCTTATGAACTATCTCAGGTAAAAGAAAAAGTATTTTCTGAAAATAGTTATTTATATAAAAGATCAGTGTTAAATAATACTTATGTCATAAATAATACAAAAAGACATAATAATTAGTAGCTAATCCTATACAATTTAGAAATTTAAACAATAATTTATAACGGATAAACTTACTTCAAAAATATACAAGATTGCTTCAAGTTCTTCGCGGTGGGCTTTATTTGCTGAAAAATACAAACAGGCAGATTTGGATGATTTTGAGATTAATTCAAATAATATAATCATTTCTAAAGCAACCAACTTATAAATATGAATTCAACTTATAGAATAAATATTATTAGCACTAACCTCTCTGTTTCAAGTCAGCTTCAACAGTGCCAAAATTATCATAGAAAATGTAGTAAATATGTGAATAGTTTTCCACAAAAAACTTCTTAGCTTCCTGAATGTCATAATTATCTGTAAAAGAAATGTATAAATATATACATGTTTGGTAATCGTAGTTGACAAAATAAGATATTAATGCTCAATATCTTTTGTTAGCAAAAAACAGCAGACCTTGTCAATTCTATGAAATCTGGAGAGCAAAAAAATATGAGATCTCATATTTCATATGATAATACACTCATACTTCACTATACGGCCCTCTTTATACGGCATTTCGCTATGACGGCCTTCATCATTTATGGCATGTTTTCGATTTACAGCCTAAAATGTTTCGCTATAGCGACCAAAAAAAAAAAACACTTTTGTACAAAAGTGAAAAAATATTGATTATTTTGTATAATGCACCATGCATCCTACCTAATTTATCCGAACTATCTGAAGATGTCATGATTGAGTACCTTCCGAAAAATACAAAAGCACTAATCCAACCATAGGATAAGGGTGCAATAGGCACTTTTAAGGCACATTACCTACACCGAACTTTCCGACAACTCAGCATAAGGGAAACCAATGGTGAATCTTCAATTAAAACATTTTGGAAAAACTATAACATTAAGGATACTGTTGACAGCATCAGTGAATGATGGAAGGAATTAAAATTGACAACAATGATCCATATATGGAAAAAAATATGGCCAGAATGTGTACAAAAATATTGATGCAGACAGAAGCGTACCTAGGGAGGGGGTCCAAATTCAAAAGTCCCCCCGGTCTTAGCTTGAGGGGCCCCTAAATATTTTTTTACATTAAATATAAAGTACATTATCTCATGTCATGTTGTCGAATGTCAAAATGCAGGGACCTCCAATGAGGGGGCCCTAAAATCCCTTGATTTCTGCACTGCATACAGAAGTTAATTTTCTTCCTGAAATTAGGCAAAATATTTTTGGATCTAGTAGATCTCGGCTTGGAAGGTTTGAGCAGAACGTAATGTGCTTGATCTACTTAAAGCCCCGCAGGGAACCTCCTTCTTGAAAACTATCCTGACGTCAGACAGTAGCGCTCAGTTTCTCAAGGAATTAACTCAGCCATTAGATGTTATAAATCATTGAAGAATGAACTAGAACAAGAAGGTAAGCCAAACAACGTTGGATCAATTGCTGTAAATAGCGAAAAATGATGACGTCATTGATCTGCAGGTTACCATGTCTTCATTTTAAAAAAAAATTATACATTATATTTTATATAACATGAAATTGTTTCATTTTTGTTTATAGACTATTGTTGATTGTTGGAGTTTGTATTAGGGTGTGGACAAATGTATGTAGCTTTAATTTAATCCGGAAAAAAAGAGAAAATACATTTTGAATGATAAACCATGTTACATATTTAAACAACTTGGAACCGATCTCATTGAATTAGTATGGATTGTACTAGAACAATTGATTCCCTATATGGCTTTTCACTTAGCTGCCAAATTTTGTGGAGCAGTATCTAGGCAAGTAAAGCGGTTAGGGGTGTAGGGTTAAGTCCGTACTATCATGGGTTATTGTTATATAGGAAATGTAGGAAAGAAATAATTTTACTGTCCATTTCACGTAATCCGGACAAAGATTTTTGCAATTACACCATTAATCTGGTGGGCGGACTGTCAGCGTGTACAATTACTTATCTTTTATATTATAAAATATTATTATATTATATTACAGCATTTATGATCCACTAATGCTTCCTGTCTGTACTATTGGTTTCTATTTAGAAAAATGTTAATAATTATATTGGGTACAGATTTTAATCTTCTGTTCAAGAACAGCTAATATGTCAAAGAAAATAATTATGTTGGATACAGCCATGTTTTAATCTTCTGTACAAGAACAGCTGATATTTCTAAGTAAATAACACCAGCTTTATGTTATCCTGTGCCTGGTCTTCCTTAAATTAATATCTATATTAAATCATATCACAGGTTTAACTCTTAACACAAACTATATTACAAAAAGCGAGACAATCAACAATCGTGTTTAAAAAATATTCATAGCTTTATGTCGCCAATGTTTAGGTATCATGTTCTTACCCAAAACAATACGAAGATGTTTCAGTCGAGTGACTGTATCTTTTTTGGTGTCGGCAACTTTTTGTGCCGATTTTTTAATATCGCCATGACCGGCTGTTTTTCTAAACAATGCCAGCGTCCCAGACATTGGCTTATTTTAGTATTGCATTAGATTTTATCAACATCTCTGATTCTGCTATGCAATCATCATTTATTGTTGCTACCGAAATTACTCCCAATGGCGGTGAAAATTGCATCATGCGCATGCGTTAATTTTCACTTCCGTGTTTGGGTACACAGAAATAGCTCTTTACTAAAAGAAATAATTCTGCTATGTCTGAGGTTCTCGAGCACAGACACACATCTATATACATGTATGATGTCTATGCCCTCGAGCTTTTACGTTTTATGACCCATTTGAAAGCTATTTTATTTTCGTGTCCCACTTTCATGAAAAGAAGTTTAAAAGCTGCAAACATATATTCTCTATTTAGTATGTTTTTTTCTCGACACACTTTAAATTAATCCGTGGATCATCACGGATCGCGACCAGAATTGTTCCTATGTTTTTGGGAGCTTCGGCAAAGCAACATTTAGAACAAAATTACTTTAAAGTCCCTGGGGAGATGTAGTTTGGATATGCAACCCGAACACATGATAGGGGCCATTGCCCTTAGGGAAGCGGTTCTCAATCTTTTTCGCGACTTAACTCCACAGGGATCGAAATTATCTCGGCGGGTATCCCTCACATGGTAGTCACACGTAAGTTCATGAATAAATGAACTTATTTTATTAATGGTTGGAATTGGATAACCTTTCTAATGCAAATACTTGGGATCGATCGAAGTTTGGTGATGAGTCACACAGCGTGTTGTTTTAAACAAATATTATTTGTCGCTGCGTAACCCAGCATAACCTTGCCGGTAACCATTGTGATGCGCTTACTACCGGTTGTGAACCGCGGCCTTAGGGGCAGCCCCGTAGCCAAGGGGGGGGCACTGGGGGCCGTGCCCCCCCTCGCTAGGTGTGGAGTGCCCCCCACCCCGCTTAAAAAGAAGAAAAAGAGGAAAAAATAAAGAAAAAGTAACTAAAATGAGAAAGTACCCCCTTGCTGGGTATTGGTGCCCCCCTGCTTACTTTGACCTGGCTACGGGCCTGCTTAGGGGGCCATTCCGATACAACAGACTATAATTTTATAAATGAGAAAAATGGGGGGGGGACTATTCGGTGGAAACATTTAGGTGCTTAATTTTTGTTGTCGTTTAGCTGTGAGTGTAACAAACGTAATCTCTCGGGCCCGCATACCATAATCGCCTGGGGCCCCACTTAGTACCCACACCTCATAAAACTACCTCTGTATCCATCACCCCGAGTCTGCATTGACAAATATGTTTGTATTGGTATCGGTACTGACACTAATCTATATGCTAGTCTGGACTAAGTGTGGTATCGGTGCTAGTATCTGTGTTGATGTATTAGTGTTGGTAACGGTGCAGGTATCTGTGTTGATGTATTAGTGTTGGTAACGGTGCAGGTATCTGTGTTTATGCATTAGTGTTGGTATCGGTCAGCCCCGTAGCGTAAAAATTCTACAGCAGGGGCCAGGCAATAAGCAGCAGGGGCCAGACAAAACGCAAGGGGGCCGGCCCCCTGCCCCCCCCGCACGCTACGGGCCTGGTATCGGTACTAGTATATGTGTTGATGTAGCCTATATTTGCGCTGTTGTAGATAGTCAACATTGTTCTAGTTCGTGTGCAGCTTTAATAAGGCCGTTTTTGCCCCGGGCAGACATTCATTTGTGATAGATTTTCATAAAACAGTCACTCAAAAGAATGACCAGACATGCGCAAGCTTTCAACAGCTTGGATAGTCTATAAAAAAAAATGCATATGATAGCGTACCCTCATACTTGGATCCTACGCAGTCTTGGATTGTATAGAATTTTTCTAAACTGTTATCAGCTCTAGGAATATGAAACTATATATGACTATACTTATGCGAACTATCCAAGTGGCAATATTAGATCTCTATGTAAGACTTTACTCATACGAACTATCCAAGTGGCAATATGAGATCTATATTTAAGACTATACTCATACGAACTATTCAAGTGGCAATATTAGATCTCTATGTAAGACTATACTTATATGAGCTATCCAAGTGGCAAGATTAGATCTCGACCTTAACATATTAAGTATGGCATTTTGGCAAGATGAGTCCCTATCTCTCATTGATATCTTTTGGCTTTTTTTTTTTATTTTTACAACTGAAAAGATGAGATATCCATTTCTTAGATTCTATGTATCACTAATGGGACGGTTTTTGCAGTGCCCTTTTTTCTTATCCACCATAACCGATACAGCAAATAGCCACCACGGGACACATATGTAGGTACCCCGTAAGCCATAACATTCAGGTTGTGCTGCAAAATGAATTTCCTGCTCGCTATCAAAGCGCCATCCATCCACCCTTTACAAAATAATGCTTGCCAAATTGTCATGACTTTTCTTGTGGACATATATACGCCCACCAAACACGTAGAAAAGTTGTACAAATATAAATAACTAAAAATTAAAATGAAATGAATTTGGGGAATAAAAACCACCACCATACCCGTTGTTGTGGGGATGGTAACCCCACGACCAAAGCCGTTATGTTTATACACACACATACATACAGAAATAGAGAGATAGAGAGTTGAGAGTGAAAATGCCCCTATAATGCAGTTTATTTTAATAATCTATCAATAAAAGAGTTGAGAGTGAAACTTTAGAAGAAAAAAATGTAGGAAACATTACGTACGATGCAACGTTTTTAAAGACATTCAGCAACACTCATGGCACACATTCATGTCATACTCTAATGTTTGCGTTACCGTCACTACCCTGACATCACAATTCATGACAAATATTGGACTGTTTCAATTAATATTGTTATTTGAATAAAATACAATGCTAAAAAGTTTTTTTTTATGTTTTAATGATACATTTTTTTAATATCAAAAGTATTTATATTGTTTTTGTTTGTAAAGTTAATATAAACTAATTAGTGGTGTAGGCCTCTATAGTGTGATATCAGAGACTAAAAATATTTCCATTATATTTTCTAATCATTTATATTGTAAAAAGAGTTTTTGTTGTTAAAGTTTTTAAACAATATTAAAAGTAGTGCACCAGACTAAAAAAAACTACTTCAGAGCTCATTTATGAGCCTGAGCTAAACTAAAGAAGCCATAAACTATTTCGGCTATTCCCCTCTTTAGATAAACATTATTAGAAAGTAATTATCTTCAGGTTTCTTAAGAATATGATAAATTAACACGAACCTTTTAAATCAGAATTGTCTCAGAGAATACACAAGTGTTCAAAATTTCAAATCGATTGGGCATTTGGGCTTCAAGAAGTTGGGGAAAAATTGATTTCAAAACAGAGTGACTGTGATAAAAGCTGATAAAAATAAATCAGAATTTAGGCGCACTGTTTATAATATCCATATACAGTAGTATACATATGTATTTTTCATACTTCTTAAATTACATATATTATGTAACTGGATTAAAATATCTACCACTGTGTGGGTCTCTTGGGCAGGGGGTATGCCACAGTTGTCATCTCTAAGACTCCTACTGATTCCCCTACTGAATTGTGGCTTAACAAACTTGCACATATAATTTGCATGATTAACACTGCACGTGGTTCACTTGACCCATTTAAAATGTGTGTACTTTTTAGTAATGGCAATAATATATTCTTTCATTTTATGACTTGTGAAGAATGCAACAGCCTCAAAAATGTTTTTAATATTACCTGTTTTAAATATTATAGACAATTTATTGCTTAAAAATTGTAAAAAATTAGGTGGCAAAATGGTTGAACTTAAAAAAAAAAGAAAGAAATGTTAATAAGACTATAAGGCGCAGGAAATAACAGAAAATGTGTATACAATTTTAAATTTAATATCAATAACAACATTAGCGAAATAATTCTAAAGCCATTGGGACGACTGTAAAATCTTTTATTTATGAACTTGTCATGATATCATTTATAACATTTAATATACAACAATCATGAAAATATAGATATATGAGTAGAGCTTACTTTTACTAATATACATAAACATATAAAATGAAGGCTTCAATATCAAATATTAAATATACCATATAAACCGTTAGAAAATAAGCATTATAATAATATTCTTATACTTAATAACCCTTGTGCTATCTAAGACACTAAACATAATGTTACAATATAAATTTTTAAATAAGAGTTAATTTTTTATTGAACTATATTCATACATAAATTTAAAAATACCATTACAAAAGAAAAAAAATCCAAACACAGCACATTAATTAGGTATCTCTTGTTTGCTTAGATTTACTTCAGAGGTCTTCTCAAAAAGATGTCTAAATAATTGATTTTCTAAATGAATTAATGTAAAGAATTCATTAAAATGTCACATCTTTTAAAAAGATCATGTAACACTAACTGTTAAGAAATCCACACAAGAGTTTGTCTACTATAAAATAATGGCCGACTACAAGAGCATATTTAAAGGAAAGTATTGACAATGACAGCAGATTTTCATTAAATCAATAATGCTGTGTAATAAATTGCAGAATAAATAAAGATGTTAAATCCATATGAGCCATTGGTTTAATTAAAGTGATAATAAAATAATGAGAATTATTGTTTACATTCACATTCAGCCCATTTGGTCATTTTAAAATTGAGCAAATATAGTTTTCCTTTTCATTTATCTTGGGAAGCAAAAAAACTTGAGATTAGCATTATCAGTTCATTTTCTTATTTTAAACAGAAAGAAATCTATTAAAATAATAGCGATTAGGGTTCTGCGTTAAAACGAAAGTAAAGAATTAGTACAACAGTATTCCAGTTTAAAATACAATCATGAAAAAATAGGATCTGCCCAAAACCAAATATAACTTAGCCTACTGGATCAAGCCAAAGGGGATATAACTCTATGCAAAGGTTTTGCAGGGTACAGCTAGTATTTATATAAATTGTAAAAGCATGTTTATTACTTGATCTCAAAGGTTATAGGTAAAGATTAAAAATAAAGAAACAAACTTCTTTGAATCATTTCATGTCGTTTGAAAAATTTAAACCCATCCCCTTTCCCTTCAAAGATCATGCTGTACCCATGAAACCTGTCAAAGTGTCAAAGCATCAGCAGATTTTAACTAATTTTATAATTCGGGGTAGGAATATATTATTAGGAATAGACAATCCGATTGTCCGATTGTTTTCAATCAGCATATGTTAACTAGTTGTATAATTCAGTCAGAAAATAGAAAAAGGTCTTCAAGATGCTATGATTTCAAGTTTCCATGACAGTTCCTGCAATCCCATTTTATTTCTTAGTTTTTCTGATTTTCTCTGATCAATTTCTTTTAATGAATAAGTTACAGTATTTGGACTAAAATTAATGCATTTTGGTATTGCTTTAAAAATTTTAAGCACATAATTTTTTAATGTGTGAATCATGCATTCATGGCTATAAAACAGGTGATAGGTTATAATTTTTCCACTGCCTTTGGATTGAGTAATGGAATGAGATACATGTAACATGTTTACTAATTACATTGCAAGCCATCACCAGGTGTTTATTCTATTATCCATATATTGTAAAGCTGCCTTTACTTTTTTAATTTAAATCAGGGTAACTATTTAAAGCTGGGTGGACCTGGGAGACTTTAACTTTCACCAGAAAGTTTAATTCTCACTATGGATCAAACCGGGCACCCTCATGTCAGTAGTCAAGCGCTCTACACAGCTCAACCACTCATCCACCCAACTGGCTGGTGTACAGTCATTGATAAAAAGTTTTTTTTAATCAGTCATGTTTGAGCTACTGCAGAAAAAATGTTTTAAAAACGCTCTAAACATAAAAAAAACATCTATCCAATTATTGAAAAAAAAATGCTCATTTGCTTCAGAAGATGCTAATTAATTAACTTGGAAAATAAGGTAAAGTATTGTCATGGAGAATACACATGTTCACATTTTTTAGCATCTGACTATGGAAGAGATTGATAATAGAGTCAAAATATTTAAGGAAATACACAGCTCTACACAGCCCCACACTCACAGAAAGTGAAACAAAAATAAAAGCTTAAAAATAAAACAAAGATACATATTTCGGATAGATATAAATATTTCAGATAAAAGACAAAATGTGTCAAAGTCTATAGTGACCAGCACTAGGAGGGAAAGAAAAATAGGGTGTGAACACTGTATAGAGCAAGAAAATAAATAACATTCTCTACGCATGACAAGAGTCCCTTTGTAACAATAAAGTTCTTTCATGTTATTAATCAAGTCAAAAACATCAGGCACAATAATCTTTTAAGACTGATCTTCAAAATTATCAGCCATTCTATTTATGCCTATTAATCATGTAAAACGTAATAATTTTTTTTTTCCAGCACTTACTATATTTGACAGAAGTAGAAAACAAATATCAAAAAGTGATCAGATAAATAATGCCAAAACCAAACCCTGTTATAACAAAAAAATCGAAACAATACATTAATAAAAAAAAATACATGTATTTATATAGGCTCCAAGTTTTTATAACCATTTAATGTATGGATGAGTGAAAACATTTATATAAATTAATTCTCTGAAAAGAAAAATTTCACCCATTGGCTTATGAAACAAGAGCCAATTTTAATAGACAAGTTATGTAAATTTATTGCCTTAAAAATATGTTCTGTAAACAAAGTTTCGAATAAATGAAAGATAAAAAAACAACAGACTAGACAAATTAGTTGAGCACAATGTGTCAAAAGTTAAGTAACATAAAATGCATAACAAAATATAATACATTAAATGATCTATTAAAAATTTCAACTTTTGAAATAAACATACACTGTATATTTATTTTCAATTGTAGTTGTGGTTTTTTTTTAACATCATAATGAAAAATATTTGTTGATGGGTTGAATAACAGAAGGGAAGCCCACAACCAAATAATGAACTTTAACATATTATTATGAATTAAAGAACAATTTGAATGTGTATTTATTTTTTATCATAGCTCTAAAAATATCATTGCTTTCAATTTTTCCATTTTTTATTGATATGTTTTATTGATATGTGTTATTGATTAATTGCAAAATAACAAGCTTGAGAGAATTAAAGTCAAATATTATAATTTATCACAAGTTCTTTGTAAAATATAATTCAGGAATGTTTTCTTGAAATGTGCTTAAAAAAATAATTAAACAAACATCTAAGTGAAGGATATTTCATGTTCTTAATAATAAATAGTCTTAAAACATGTACTATTATTTCATTACATACTACCTTCAAGTTATTCTGAAAATAAGCTTGCTGAACAATAAAAGTCCATATGAATGCCAAACAACTATTTAGATAAAGTTAAAGATAAAAATTCCTCCCTGGTCTTGGGATCATCTCTGAAGACGCCTAGCATTGTGCTTGTTATGGTCTTGCTGTTGAGTTTCTGAACACCTCTCATAACCATGCACATGTGACTAAAAAAAATATAAAAGATGAATGAAGTATTAGACTTTTGCAATTAATCAATTAAAGTTATGGAACCCTGGATTATAAAAATTAAAAACTCAATTCCATAACCTCTTGCTTTATTTACACTGCATGAAAATATAATGGAATACAGCAGGGCAGTAGCTATACATGGGCTCGATAAAAAGCATTATCACTATCATCAGGAGCTACACCGAACACTATTGAAAAGATTTATTGAAATAAAATTTAACAGCATCATTATGGTCTTTCATGTGATTAACACTATCATAAGAAGCTTCACCATAGCATTAATGAAAATATTTATTGAAATAAAATTAAACACATTAAAAAAAAAACTTTATCAGAGGGAGCTGCACTTGGTATATTGCATAAACAGAATTATACTCAACTGCATAGACAAGATATAAGCTTACCATGCTTCAATAACAACTCCTACTCCAGAAGGTTGAATGGCCTCAGTTATGGCTAAGGCAATTTGCTTCGTCAGTCGTTCTTGAACTTAAATAGCAAAGACAACTCTTTATTAAAATTCACTGAATATCCTTATATATAATAAAAGCAATAACAAATGAGTATCTACTGAAATGTTAATAATTATGGAGAAATGATTCAGGTCAAAGGCCAGAGAAAAAAATAGCATCTAGGATGTATTTATGAAACACATAATAATACAGTAATAAACTGTATTATTATGGAAGGAAATGCTAAGGTATTTTTTTATGATTATGCTATGTGTAATAGCCCCTGTCATTTAGTCAGTTAAAGAAAAAAACTACCCACATGGATCACTAGTTAAAAAAATAATTTACACAGCCATTCAAAAATGATATAAAGAAAACCCTTATCATTATTTAAAAACATTGTACTTAATTATTATTAGACTAGAATTATACAGTGAATAGGATTCAAACCCAGGCAAATAGATTCTCCTTCATGTTCCTTAAATTGATGGCCATTAAAGAATGTGATAATTTTACAAATATATTTTTAAATGCTGGATAATTTTGAGCTCACAATTAGTCTAAATTAATAAGTCTAAAAGTAAGAATTAGTAACAGTCTTACTTTGTAATTTAAAAAAGAATTTAAAAAAGAATTTTGAAATAAAATGATATGATAACTAAAAACTTTATTTATTTATAGTACATTTTTGCAAAAATAATTTATTTTAAATTCCACGCTTTTAAAAACTAATTTTGCTATTTTATTTGTCAGTGAATTTTTTGATTATCACAGTTGTTTTGGTCTGACAATTTTAAAATGCTATCTAAGAAAAGCAATAATAATTTGAATCGTATTATTTTATTACTCATTAATATTTTGAAGTTTTATGACTAATATTTAAAAACAAAGAAACTGTTTAAAATTGTGATTTAAAAAAAAAATGAACATATAAAGGCGCAGGAAAGAAGTCATTATTATTTAAGCAGGAAAAAGAATTATTTTTTTATCTACAGCAGAAAGATATGAGATGTAAAATATTTATATAGATATTTGGTTTAAAAAATGAATCTAGAGAATCATATAGAAATTGTTAATGGATTTTATGAAACAAATGTATATACAATAATTTTCTATTGCTACTCAATTTTCAAAAAAGTAAAAAACTTTACAAAAGTTGTAGAGCCTAAGTGGCAGGTAAGTTAACTTGTTTATCTGAGACTACATAATAGTCTAGCATGGGGTGGAAAATTTAAGACAGTCACAGGCCACATGCAGCCAGCCACAGAATTTTTCTTAACTTAAGAAACATTCAGAAAAGATTTTTCAAAACTAAAGGTATTCTAAATGAAGCTTAATGCTAAATAATTAATAAAATCAGATTTGAAGAGTAGGGTACTCTGCTCACCACAGCCCAGGAACATGAGCCTAAAATACCCCCCCCCCCCATAGTACAATGTATTTTGCTGATTGCTTAGATCAATTTTTTAAAAGAAAAATTGTTTACCTTGTAATCGTCTGCTGTATACTTCTACGATTCTGAAATAAAGGAGATGTAAAGGTTTAAAAAAACAAAACAAATATGTAGCATTGTAGAATAAAACAATATAAGGTAATGGTTTTGATAGCTGAAAATATGAAAGATCATCTGACTGATAATATTGTTTATAAACTCTTTTCTGCATAGGTCTTTGTATTTTGGTATATTCATAAACACATGTATACAACTTTCTACGATGGAAAATACTAAACAGAATGTTAATGATTGAAAAAATTAGCCATTTAAGTCGCTTGAATAGTACTAAGCCAATAAGACTATAAAGTCTCACATATTTCTAATAAAAATATACTGGCTTGTTGTAACATAGCTTACACCATGGTGAATCGCATATTTTATTACGAGTCACTGAAAAGGATGCAGTATATTTTTCCTTCGGTCGGACCTACACTGGTATCAGTTATTGACCATTCAGATTTTTATAATGTATTTTTTAATTGATGATGAGTGGGTCCATAAAAATCTCTAAAAACAAGTTGATAGCAGATAATGGAAGCCCTTAAGTAATCAGGCTGCACACCCCCCCCCCCCTCCCGTGGCAGGGCCTTATGCCCCTTTGTCAAATTGTTGATCTTATTTACAAACTTACAAAACTTACCTAGCTAGTTTACTGAGGCCTAAAATTTTGTTGTTCGGAAGATATCCTATATGTACCTGGGGAAAAAAAAATTAAGATATACACATTATAAAGAGGTAACTCCATCTCCAAATCAAGGCCATTTCGTTTCTAAAGTGGGGTTATCCCCCTTTCCTTACTTTCATTCACCCACCCATACACTCAAACCAAATGTTTAGTACATGACGTTTTAAAAATAAATAATTAAAAATAATCTCTAACAAAACATAACAAAACAATTAGACATGCAATAGCAGACTCGTTTTTTATCGATCAACCATTGATTGCTGCCTCCCCCGCTGAACTCTCCCATTACTCTCTGGGGAGAGAATAGTCAATAAAATCTATTTAACTTTATGATTGCTGGAAACACACAAAGAGGCAAAAAAAAAAAAAGACTAATAATCCATCAATGCATGAAAGGATGGACGAGCCGCTGGACAAATGGGCGTGGGAAGGTACATGGCCATTACATTTACTAATTTTTTTTTTGTTTTGTTTTCGGGAAAGGCGTTGATATTTGAACGAATCAAAGAGACCGTGTGGGCAGAGAGAGAGAGAGCAGTTGTACCGTGTGGGCAGAGAGAGCAGTTGTACCGTGTGCCAAGAGGAGTGGTGGAATCAATTAAAAGACATTTTTTGTTTGTTTAAAAGGAACTTGATCAATATTAGTACAAAGTATCCTAAACTTTGATTGTGAGGCGGCTAATTATTACTGACCATATCACATGCAGAAATTTTAATTGGCCTCCTCGGGGTTATTTTAAACTTCAAACGGTCATTTTTATTTTACAAAATGATAGGTTAAAAAGAAAGAACTTGCATGTTATCCATTGACCCACCCATTGTCTCCTCATATAGGCACAGTGTGCAGTATGTTATTCATTGACCCACCCATTGTCTCCTCCTATAGGCACAGTGTGCAGTATGTTATTCATTGACCCACCCATTGTCTCATCCTATAGGCACAGTGTGCAGTATGTTATTCATTGACCCACCCATTGTCTCATCCTATAGGCACAGTGTGCAGTATGTTATTCATTGACCCACCCATTGTCTCCTCCTATAGGCACAGTGTGCAGTATGTTATTCATTGACCCACCCATTGTCTCCTCCTATAGGCACAGTGTGCAGTATGTTATTCATTGACCCACCCATTGTCTCATCCTATAGGCACAGTGTGCAGTATGTTATTCATTGACCCACCCATTGTCTCATCCTATAGGCACAGTATGCAGTTGGGAAAGGGTTAGGCTCTATATGAAATAACTCAGTAAGGCTTTTAAACTACATTCTTCTTCCTTTGGCTCTACAGCCCTTTTAGGGCCCAGGCCTGCCATACTACTCTTCTCCACTTCTCCCGATCCGTGGTCTTCTTCCTCCACTCTCTCACTCCTATGGCTTTAAGGTCTTTCTCCACTTCCTCTAACCATCTGCTTCTTGGTCTGCCTTTAGGCCTTTTCTCATTAGGTGTTGCCTTATATATTGCTTTTGGTTCCTGTCGTTTTCCATTCTTTATATGTGCCCTACCCAACTCAATCTATGTTGATTTCAGCAGTTATATTTGGTTCTTCGTGTAGTTCTTCTGAATTTGTTCTACTTCTCCACTCGTTATTGTCCTTTACTGGCCCAAATATTTTCCTACATATTTTCCTTTCCAAGTGTTTAGCATATTTTCTGCTTGTTTGCTGATGGTTTATAAACTAAATGGGCATAAGAATATCTAAGAAAAACATTTTCAAACATGGAATCTGCCGATATATATCCAGAGGCTAATAATCTTTATATCACAAAAATGTATAATTAGATGAGCTAACTTATCACACATTTATAGTTTTAAAAAAAATGTAATTATATTTACAGCTGACTGATATGGGCATATAACATTGAAAAGACCTGCCTGATACATTTACATGCAAAACTGTTTCTAAGACGACCCTGCCAGCTCTGTGTGAGAGAATGTTACAGGGAGGAAGGGAGGAAAGAGGGAGGGGGAGGTTAGAAAAGAAAGAGATAACAAAAAAAAAGAGTAGGCGTAGTCATGGGCGTATTCATGGGGAAAAATGTCATATAAGAGGGGGCATTTGCTCCCCCACCCCTACATTAAAAAAAATGTCAAAGTTGTTATTTGCCCCCCCCCCCCAGAAAAATTTCTAGCCACGCCCATGGGCGTAATGTTTCGATGAAAGGAAAACTGTGTCTAGACTGGAGACGGGAAGAGGGTTCAACCTTTTATTTGACACCTCCCCCCCCCTTACCCGTTCTATATCTACATAACACGGACCCTGGACGCGCACTCTGCTATATTCCTATTGTAATGACCTCTTTACAAGCCCGAGTCCCATCCTACTTCTAGATGGTTCGATATTGCCACAGTTCAGAGACCAAACTGATCCAGAGCAGAGGTTCTCCCACCTTCTTTGTGTCGTGAGCTCTGGTTGACACGGGTCCGGTGTGGGAACACTACTCACACGACAAAAGAGTGGTCACCCTCTTTGGGTGAAAACCAAGAACGCTGATGTGACAAGACCACTCATAGTCGTGAAGAGAAGAGCACACACCCTCACACAGGAGCGCGGGCACCCTGTTTAAATATCTCAGTTGTAATTAATCTTTGAGCAGTTTTACACTAACGCATTTTTTTTCGCGGAAGGAAAAGAACGTGGTTTGAGAATCACTGCACAAAGGAGTGTGCTAGGGCAGTGCCCCCCCCCCCCATTTCCCAACCCTTTTTTCTCAACAAGAACCGGTCATCGTTTGATAATATCACCGCGGGCTCGCTGGAAGGTGGGGAAAGGCGTTGATTATTTCTCGTCCATGAAAATACACCACCATAAATACAAAAAAAAAAAAGGAAATGATTTAATGTTTCTCAGGCGGCCCAGTACCATTCGAGCCATGGACCGCTATCGGTCCGCGACCCGGGGGTTGGGGACCACTGTGCTATGGCAATGCAGCAGAGACAAAACAAAACACACACACACACGCACACAAAGTGTATTTATGCAAAAGATAAAGATCAGTGGTTTCCCCCAAGATATACAGATGAAAAAAAAGCAACGAAATAAAAGTTTGAGCTTTTTGTAAAAGTGTGTGGTTCTATCAGTCTACAACAGACATCTACAACAACTGTCCAGTGGCTCTCAAACTTTTGTGATTCGCGACCCACAACTTTTTTTCTTGCAATCCACCTTAACAAAGAGAAAAAAAAAATAGTTTTAACTTTTGCATTTTTTCCCCCTGGCATCTGATAATCCACGGGTGAGTCACAGCCTATGATTTGAGAATCCTTGATTAAATCTGTACAATATTTTGGGTACAGCTTGTAGGCCCAAATGGGGGGGGGGGGGGCTGGAATACGGAATGGGCGGAAAGAAGAAGAACAGCCAAGCTATGAATATGGAGATTGAGTGACGATCCCTTATCAGAGTTGGCGAGAGACGAAGCTAAATGACAACATAGTTATCCCGGATTGTATAATTATCCCCCCATGCCGAGGTCGATGTGTTATTACAAACACTAACACAAAGCTGTGAGAAATGCGGTTAAATTTCATCTCTTGTTTTATTAAGAATGTACACAAAATAATAATTAGAATTAAAAATTTTTGTTTACTAGTTGTGTTCGATTTTGGTTTTTTGTTTGAAAAAGGGGAAAAAAAATTCCAACTTGTAGAAGTAATGATAATAATAACATGATATCAAAATTAAACTTATGATAATACAAGGGCATCTCCGGGACCGGACCACATTGAACGTGGCCGACCAAATAGGATTAAAGACCTCAACATTTAGTACCCTCCACTTATTTAATGAAAAGGGCATTAAAATTAAGCTAAATAGATTATAATGTTTTGTTACATAGATACTGTTACGTTAGTTTTTCAGGCTGGTCAAATGGTACGTGATAATTCAACTTTATTATAACATTTTATATGAAACGGCGAACTCTGTGCAGCATAAAACACTTTATTGAAATTGACTTGTTTAAATATTTTCTAAAACTATCAATAAGTCTACTCTATCTAACTACTACGATAGTCCACACACCACACTATCTATATCTATGTCTTTAACTTATGATGATACAAGTGTATAATTCTTTCACCTCATCGGATGACCAATCAAAACACTGGGCGCATTAACAAGGATTATTCTATTCATGTGTATCATGGGTTCTTCCAATGAGAAACAAAACAAACAAAAAAATAAATGCTTACGAATATGTGCATGACAGTACATTCTAAACGCTACAGAACAAATATAATTTTATTTTAAAAGAATGTATAGTAATATTTTTGATCGAGATGTTACCAACTTAATTCCTTTTTAAACCACGAACGTTGTGATTTTAAAAAAATCAATATTCTTTAATAGCATTTGTAAGTAAAGTTCCCTTAGCCCTAGCGGGCCATCGGGGCAGATGTAGTGTAGAATTCATCTGTTTTAATAACATCGGCATATGAAGGGATTGTGTGGTTAGCACAACGCCCAGCAGCCTTCCCCAAATGTAGTAAGCTGGGTGGGACTTGTGGGACTATTCGAAACTGGTCGTTCACTTATTAATGCGTTTTTTTTCTCTTGATGTTGCTCATTTTTGACACACTCCGCAACCTCTCTCCCCAGTCCACACAAAGATCATGTTACTTATGGCTCACCCAACCTAATTTGTCCCAAAAAAAAAAAAGTTGACACGAAGTTCCATCTTTTCAAACCCATGGCACCTGTCAATCAGACGTCTGTAGATGTTCACTAAATGTGTATCATTCATGGTCAGAAATAAGACTTAAGAAATGACAATCCATTTAGCTGCTATGAATGTATGTAAATGAGACTGTTCCTGCGTTCGGGTATTTTATCTTGCTTTTTAAAAAAAAATATTTTCTGATCTAGACCAATTTCTGTTTATAGAAATGGGTTATACCCCCCCCCCCGCAACTCTGAAACAACAGCATTTTGATATTGATTTTGAGTTAAGAAATTTAATCGCATAATTTTTTAACGCATTAACTACGCATTGTGTCCATTATATATATAGTAGTAGGCATCCGTCCATCTAGGAAGATGATGGTAGCACTCTATGTTAATCGTCAAATATATATATACAGTGCTTTTTTGTAAAAAAAAAATAGGTGCCGGTACTCAGTGATGGATTGCCTAACTTTTAACTACCAGTTCGAAGTTTCGCATTTTATATTTTAATTCTTATTGCGCGCAATTTTAACATAATTCAACTCTAATAAATTTATAATTTTATAAATTAAGAATAAACGTTAAAATACAAGAAAAGTAATAATTTTTCCCCACATTGAAAAGGTGCCGGTACGCCGTACCGGTGCGTACCGGCACAAAAAGCACTATATATGCATAAATATATATATATATATATATATATATATATATATATGCATATATATATATATATATATATATATATATTAGGGTGTCCCAAAAATGCTCGAAAAAATTTTTTTTTTAAATCTTTGGTGTCTCACCCCCTGAAATGTGTCTCTTGGGTACAATAAGTGAATTGGTGAAGTTGTAGCTCATTTGAACAACATTCAGAGGTCCCCCAAGAGCTTTTAAAATTCCAGTATTAGGCCAACATAAAAATCCAGACGAATCATGGCTCAAATAATTTGCAGTTTTTGCATGCCATAGTTGAATAAAATTAAGTTTAAATATACTTATATTTATCTCATTGCTATCATTAACTAGAGTTGAAATTGTGTGATTCTTAATTAAAAAATGTAATAAATGCTAGAAAACATATAAAATACCTAATGTGCAAAATTTAAGCAATGTGCATTTTTTTTGAAGATTTAATTTTTTTTAACTAAGCATGCTAAATTGTCAGGCATCATATCACCAAAAGTTGCTGCAGTGCTGGACAGTACGAACACCAGCATTAGAAAATCAACAATGATACTTGCATCCGCATTCAACGAAGCTGGTGTTCCGACATCTGACACAGCATTTTCCAAGAGCACAATGCATCGTCATCGCAAGCTTTGTTGTCAACAAACTGCAGCATTTATAAAAGAAGACTATATTCCCTCAAAATCAATTGTACATTGGGATGGTAAGCTATTGCCCGATGTTACCGGACATGTTATCAACAACGGCGATCGATTACCTGTCCTGCTCTCGTCACTTGTCGATGGCACTACAAAGCTTCTTGGTGTTCCCAAGTTAGCATCAGGGTCAAGATGGGTAGCTGCTGATGCAGTATATGAACATATCAAATCATGGAAGTGCAAATCTATGGTCATCGGCATGTGCTTCGACACTACGGCTTCCAATACTGGAAGACTCAATGGAGCTTGCACTCTGTTAGAAGTAGCCCTGGGACGTAATCTATTATGGATGGCATGCCGTCATCACATGTTGGAAAATCCGATACATTCAATGTTTGTCTTGGACCATCTACTGGACCAGAGATTTTGCTTTTTAAGAGGTTTCGAGAAAAATGGCCAGAATTAAACCACACACCCGAAGCCAGATCCGCCCCTTTGATAATCGTGTCTGATTCGATTAAAGAATTTATTAAATGTCAACTTGAGCTCAGTCATTCATGTGATGATTATTTGGAATTTCTTCTGCTTGCTGCACAAATGGTTGGGTTGGAGGTTGATGTCAGCATTCGCAGACCTGGTGCCCTACATAGGGCAGGTGGATGGCGAAAGCAATCTATGCATTGAAAATCGATCTATTGTTTGCAGGCAATGAAACCATCTTTCAGTTAACAGCTCGAGAATTACAAGGTAATCAGCGCTTTAATCGGTTTACCATATGTGTTTATCTTCAATCATGGTTTTCATGCAGGCTCACCGCAGATGCACCTGTGAGTGATATCTTGTTGATAAAGCATTTATACGAATATGATGATGCTGTTCTTCGATCGACTGGATTGAAAATGATGGTGCGTCACTCGTGGTACTTGAGTCCGGAACTGTCGACGCTTGCGTTATTTTAAACCCTTTTGTCAGACAAAGAAAAAAACTGGCCTTGTTCGGACAATGCAATCAGAACGTGGACCGCATCTCATAAAAACACTATCAAAAAGTGTTGTTGATTTGCGTGCTTCTACCACATTTTTTGAAACATCCAACATTGATGCCAGTTTTCTAGATGTTCCTGTTGAAGTCTGGTCAGATACACCATCTTTTAAAGTTGCAGCAGATTTTGTAAAGAATCTGGCTTGTATCAATGACTCTGCAGAGCGAAGTGTAGCATTGATACAAAATTTCAATGACAGTATCACCAAGAATGAAGAACAAAGACAATTTTTGCTCCAAGTGGTTGAAAAACATCGGGAAAATTTTGCAGAGTCTAATCTTGAACAGCTGGCTAAAATTTAAATTTGAAGAACTTTTTTAAATTTTTGTCTACCCTACAGTACAAAGTACAAAATAAATAGCAGGAATGCTTATTTGCATTGCTTATTATTATTATTTTTCAAGCAGATTGACATTGATTCAAGAATTAACTTGACAAAATGAATAAAACTTTGTTTTTCATAATTTTTTACTTAAATTTCAAATTTCAAAATATAAACCATTCAAGATTTATATATTTTGTTTCATTTAATATTATAAACAACACTAAGCATCAATTTGTTACTTAATATATCAGTTTCGCATATAATGCAACATTAACGCTGTATTAGATTTGACCGCGAATGATTTTACACCAAAATCTGGAACTTTAAACCTCTTGGGGGACCTCTAAACATTGTCCAAATGAGCTGAAATTTTGCAGGTTAACTACTGTTACCATACAGACATATTCTGTGGGGTGAGACATCAACATTTCAAAACTTCATTTTTTGGGACACCTTAATATATATATATATATATATATATATATATATATATATATATATATATATATATATATATATATATATATATATATATATATATTCATTCTTAGGAATTATTGATATTTTTGTACTTTTTACACACACACATGTATGTTAGTGTGTGTGTGTGTAAAGGTGTGTTAACATGTTAAACCGCTTTCCCATTAATTTAAAACCTTCTCAACCTCAGGCCCTCGGCGACCTCGTTAGTCTACAGTCGTCATAAAGAGTGCGGCAGAGGACAAGTGCTCATATACTTTTAAGACATGGGGGGGGCGCTGCGTGGAAGAGATTTACAATGGGAGATGTCGCCATGATTACATTGCCTGTTTTCTATTAAACGACTTCGTGCCACCTGATGTATAGGCGTCGCATTCTTAAATCTGGGAAATGCCCACTCCGCCCGATTCAATACAAAAAAAAAATCTTTTGTGCCAATAAAAAAAAAAAATTATCTGGCAACCAAAGCACAGTTCAGTTGGGCAGATTCCTATTATGGGCTGTGAGAGGTGCAAGCATCTGAAGGGAAACGTTTTCGATAAACAGTTGATGAAAAGTGAGAATTTAAAAGCGATCTAGGGACATTATACTATGGAGATTAGTCAAACGGGCGAATAGTTCAACAATATTGGCCAATACAACATAAACAATAAAATAAAATTTTCAAAAATCACAAATTAAAGTTTGCAACCACTCACTTATTTTAAAATATACTTTTAGTGTGATGTGAAATAAAACAAGTTAAATCATCTTTGCGCTACTCAGTGACATCTCGACAATGCCCGCTCACAATATGATAAATACTGAGACAGTGCTAGCTGGTATTTTGTCCAAATGAAGTGATTTAAGTCAGTCAACAAACAATACATACAACGATACAAAAGATCGCTGATAAGATTAACTCTTTTTTTTTCTTTTATGAGAAAATTACACAGAATCAGTCTCGGATTTATATCTTCCAATGTCTCAACAACAACAACAACAAAACAAAATATGCCCCAATTTAAGTAAGGTGCCAAATGCCAAAAGGTTCACTCTTACTTAGAGAGGTGAGTGTGGTAAGTGGCGACATGGGCGAACGATCGCTCAAAAAACCAGCCTGCCATGCTGTTTGATGCGGCCCGCGATCTGCCCCATCTTCGCTCGTTTAAACAAATTTCATATTAACACTACATCCATCAGCTCTTTATCCCGCCCAGCGGTTCTAAAAGTTTGCCAACCCCTGAGTAGATTGTGTGTGACAGCGAGAGAGGAGAAATAAACGTAATATTTTTGGTTTCAATGTAACATCCTATAAAATCGTCGAGTGTCGTAACTAATTATGGGTTTTTATTATAAGATGCACACACTGTCAACTCTGTCATAGGCACAGAACGATAATAGTCAACAGTGATGGCGTTGACAACTTGGCTGGACTCCCGCAAAATGTTTCGGGGGAAGAGGGGGGATAATTTCAAGCTCAATTTTCGGTCCCATGCCTGTGAGCTCTATAGTTAAGTCCTCAAATCCACGGACTCATGGACCCTAGCACGTCGCCTCTGACTGCCAACCGTTAGACCACTGCAATTGTTTTTTTTTTTGTTTAAATCACTTATGCCCACGTAAAATAAAACAAATATATATTAATGAAATGTGTATCTGCTGTCTGAACATGAAGGGGCAAGGACAAGGGGTGTAGCGTAACGTTAAGGTATGTGTCCACCAAGACGAAATTACGGTATCTAAGGGCATTGACAATGCCGTCTCTGTTTCGCTGCAATGATATTCTAATGAGAACATGTACACCGGTCAGGAATTCCGCTGCGGAACAGCGAAAGTTTTCAGTTTCGCTGCTTGCAGAGTTTTTTTCCGGAGAGCTACATTTTCCGTCATGATAAACAAACAAAGTGAATTTTGACAGAAAAACATGAATTGCTATAAGTTTTGGGCGGCAACAGTCTTTGTATATGAATTTCTGAAAGGAAAATATACATCGTCTATCTACATATTCTACAAATGAAATTTCTTTCGATCGAAGCGCTGTCTGAAAACATAAATGCTATTAAATAAATGTTTGGCTGATCATGAAAACGAAAAAAAAAAATGAACAGCTACCGATCGAATAAAAAGTTAAAAAAAAAACAACAAAAAACAACAGTTTTCCATTTCCAGCCAGACAATTTTTTGTAATAAGAACAAAAAGGCACACGGGATGCAGTAGTTTCTGCTTTTCAAAGTATCGTTTTTTTTCACTAGCAGGAAAAAGTGCGAAGTAATCATTAAAAAAATCTTGTTTCCGGTGAGTTGTTTCGGTGCTCACCGTTTCGTCCCGGTGGATCTACAAGAGTTTCGCTAAGTTGAAACTTCCGCGCGGAACCTTCCGCGCGAAAGTGTTTCGTGTTGATGGATCAAGAACTTTATTAGCATTCGGGGCGGACTGGCCAAAGAATACAAAGTGGTGAAAGGTCCACCCCTTTGCCGGAGGCAAAATAAAGTGCCGACCTGGACGGACCGCCCCGCTCCGCCCCCTCCATGGCCGCGTCACTGGACACAACCACACCCGGAGACGACTGCGGCCAAATGGAACGACAATGATTCAACATACCCCCCCCTTCTTTTAAAAATATGTTTGTCCATGGTCAAGTGTGCTGACGACTGGGATTAATACGAAAATGTATTCATACTTAGGAGGTTAGTGGTCTGTTGAGGTCAAAAGTGCGATATGAATGTCCAAGGATGACCACTTCTAGTAGCTGCACCGGGGTCAGAGGCGGATTTAACAGCGGGCGCAATGGGGTCCCGATTTTGTAAGAGCTCACAAAACACACATTTTACACTTGTGCAATTACTTGTCTCACTTTTTTAAAGGAGCCAAAATTCTCTTGTGCGCCATGGGGGACACTTAAGAACTACAAATCTTAAAGTGTTGGTCGCGAACTACATAGATGTGGCTCGAACTAAATCGTGCAATAATTACCTAACTACAGCAGTGGGTTTAATTTCAACTTAAAAAAAAAAATCACGTGTTTTCTTAAGTGTGGGCTCCGAAAACAAAACAGTTTTAATGATGGATCTAAAATAGTCAAATATTGGGGAGCGACTTACAGTGTATTGCACTGCTGCCTCGTGAATTGAACGCAAACCGCCGAAATCCAATCTGGGACCTGTCGAAAATCCCCGCCATTATTGGTAAAAGTGAAAAAAAAAATGTTAAAAAAAATTGTTCATCTTATTTAGATATGGAATGCACGGAAAAAATAGGATAAAAGGGATCGGAAATTACACATAAAAATAACAAAATCAACAATGCTCCAATTTCGATTTAAAGTCCGATTCCCCCTTTAAATAATCACATCGTTAACTGCATTAGACAGTACTCAGACAGTAGACATAAGCACATCACAAGGAACAGACGTACTCAGACATTAGACTTAAGTAGATCACACGGAAAAGACGTACTCAGACAGTAGACTTAAGTACATCACAAGGAACAGACGTACTCAGGCAGTAGACTTAAGCACATCACAAGGAACACACGTACTCAGACAGTAGACTTAAGTAGATCACAAGGAACAGACGTACTCAGACAGTAGACTTAAGTAGATCACAAGGAACAGACGTACTCAGACAATAGACTTAAGTAGATCACAGGGAGCATTTATGTGCTATGTCAGGTCTTGACATTTTCATGAAACTCCACGCAGCCACCCCAACGAGCAGACTTCACACTTACCTTGCCCATGAAAGGAACCAGGTGATGTTCACACAGAGAGAACATCTCGATGTCTTTGACGATCACAACGTCGTCGTGATTCTCATCAAACACAGCATCGTTCAGGACATCTAAAACATTGGGGGAAAAACAAACAGACAAAATAAATATTTCAATAAATCATTCTTACCACTTTGCCTCTTTATGTTTCGATCTTTCAATCTTTCTTGTAACCCATAGAGTAATTTGGACAGCGTAGACAGACGTTCACACTTATAAGCCATTGAGTAATTTGGACAGCGTAGAAAGATGTTCACTCTTATAAGCCATTGAGTAATTTGGACAGCGTAGAAAGATGTTCACTCTTATAAGCCATAGAGTAATTTGGACAGCGTAGACAGACGTTCACTCTTATAAGCCATTGAGTAATTTGGACAGCGTAGAAAGATGTTCACTCTTATAAGCCATAGAGTAATTTGGACAGCGTAGAAGTATTTCGTTTGTTTTTATTTTATTAATGTTCTGAATTAAAGTGTTAACATTACAATGAATATTCTAATTAAAAAAGAAAACCGAAAGAAAAGATATACCCATATAATATAATGATTGGGTGAGCTCTTAATTAATGCAGTGACGCCAACCAGTGGAGTCTAACAAAAAAACGATGCACTAAGTTGGGGCTGACACATATTTTGTGACATGAAAGCTGTGATGAAAACCAAACTTGCATATAGGTCTCAATAAATAAATATATATATATATATATATATATATATATATATATATATATATATATATATATATATATATATATATATATACATCAACGTGGTCTCAAAAAAAAAGTAACGAATTGGCGCGTTAAGAGACGCAACATAGGAGCGATTCCTTTTTATAAACCGAGCTCGCTTCGAACATATCGGTTACATTCACGTCACGTGTCACCTGGTCGTTCACACATATTCATTACACCATTACATGTGGGGCGACATGGAAAACGGACACCCAAAACAAATCAAACTCTTTGCACAGAATTATTTTTTTAGTCAGCGAAGCCAGAACTATGTGATTTTCAAAAACCTGGAAAAAAAAAAAAGACTCCCACACTGGGGTCAAACCAGTGTGCTGAGGTCACTAGATAGAATAACGTGTGTACCAGTGTAAAGACTCCGACACTGGTGTCAAACCAGTGTGCTGAGGTCACTAGATAGAATAACGTGTGTACCAGTGGTGGCGAACCTTTTTTTTTCGGGCCTCGCGCCTAAAATTCATCCAAAAAAAAAACAATTATTCACAGACAAGTGCCAACACCCAGGGGTTTAGTTTAGCGAAACAACACACACTTGTCTTGAGACTTAAAGATAAAAAAAAAAACAAAGATAAAAAAAAAAACTTGTTATTACAGGAAATAGATTGGTTTTGCGTAATTAATGTGATATTTGCTGTTATATACATAATAATAATTCGTCAAACCTTGGCCCATACTTCGTTAATTTGAGCGCAACAAATGCAGCACTCGGGTTATCTGTCAGTCTGTTACTTATGTCACATTTGATAAAGGAAAAGTGATGTTTTAGTCGCGTGCTGACTGATAAGGCTCTGTGTGCCGGCTGTGGCACGTGTGCCATACGTTCGCCACCACTGATATATATATATATATATATATATATATATACACACGATCAATGGGCTCCCGGGACAACGATATAAGAGGTGAAACCGCAGCTTTAAATTTATAAATAAATGGGTTTACTACAGTGGAACTAAAAACTTGCTATTCACAACCCACCAAAATTCATGTTCGATTTCTGCAACCGACCCGTAAAGAAAAAAACAAAGCTCACATTAATGATATTGGGTCTCAGTTGAATAATTAGTACATTTTTGGATTACACCCACTTCAACACCACCAGCGATTTGACAACCACGCTTTGAGAACCACTCACTCACAAGTAAAAGTAAATTGTCTTTTTTTTTTCATTTAATGAAGCTCATTATGTCATTCAAGCGCCTCCTTCGACTAGGTATTATAATGTCATTCAAGCGCCTCCTTCGACTAGGTATTATAATGTCATTCAAGCGCCTCCTTCGACTAGGTATGATAATGTCATTCAAGCGCCTCCTTCGACTAGGTATGATAATGTCATTCAAGCGCCTCCTTCGACTAGGTAAGATAATGTCATTCAAGCGCCTCCTTCGACTAGGTATGATAATGTCATTCAAGCGCCTCCTTCGACTAGGTATGATAATGTCATTCAAGCGCCTCCTTCGACTAGATTTGCCTTCCTTAATTTGAATAATTAAAACACCGACATAGATCGTCAATAATACGCCGAGAACAAACTTATTTGTATGTAAATAATATATTTGAATATTAATCACTGAAACGTTATGTTAATATAAAAACTCAATTTAATAGTAAAACAAAACACAATAGAGTAATTAACCGCATTTTAGAGCATCAAAGGTATGCAAATATTGTTTAATTTATTTATAAAAAAAACAACAAAAAAACATGTATACATAATATATCCATCCTGGAGTGTGGGAAGAAAAGAAGGGGAGGGTCTAACTCAGTGGTTCCCAATGTGGTCCCTACGGACCCCCAGGGGTCCCTGGCATCATTCAGGGGGTCCGTGGAAAATAAAATTTCATTTGGGGGTCCCTGAACAACTTTAGGGGGTCCGCGAAAGGCTTAATGTAAAATAGTAAAATTATGATCTATTTTTATTATTATGGAAATTAAAATTAAAAAACAATAAATAAACTAGTAACGCACACTAATTAAATTAATATTATGTATGGCGCGGTGTGAGACAGATGGCCGAAAACACGCTTATACCATATACTTTCGACATTATAAAAATAATTCCACAAAGTAATAACATAGTACAAAGAAGGATTGACGAATTAGCTCAGTCCGTAGAAAATTATTTATGTTATTACTTAAAAACTTCTGAATTTTCTATAAAGCTTGACGAGTCCACTATACCAGGAAACGAAGCTTTACTTTTAGCTTATGTAAGATTTGTAAAAGAAGAAACATTTTGTCAACAATTGTTCTTGCTAAATGTTTGAAAACAAACGATGAAATGTTATTTACTGAATTAAAAAGATTGTTCAATGTAAAAGCTTTACCCTTGACTAATACAATTTCTGTTGATGATGACGGTGCTCCGGCAAGGGTAGGAAGACACCGAGGCTGTCTGGCATACTTAAGACAAGCTGCACTTAATGTATTTTTAGTGCATTGTGTCATTCATTGACATCATTTGGTCGCAAAAAATAAATCTTAGTGAAGTTTTGAATAGATCACTAGATTATGTCATTAAAGCAGTTAATAAAATATTTAGAAGGAATGTCTAAAATTAGATATTGATTCCTCAACTTTGATTGAAAAATGACGAAGACTATAACCGTTAACTACTTCACACAGTAGTACGTTGATTATCTAAAGGTGCATGTTTAAATCGATTATTTGCGCTCTTTGATTTAGTGTTGGAATTCCTGGAATGCAAAGACAATGATTTGCGACATAATTTAACATAGCCTTTATGAGTGATTCATTTGACAAATTTAACGAAACTAATTTGAACCTGCAAGATGACAAATTAAATTGAATTACAACTTATAACGAAACTAATTTGAACCTGCCACAAAACTTTTTCTGTGCAAACAAAACTTGGAAAGAGGATAATGTTTTCAGATTCGAAATATTTCGAAATTGCAAAACAAAGTTGAAGATCAGCTTGCTTACTGTCAACACTTAACGGTTCTTCATGCAGACCTGAGCCAAAGATTTGAAGACATTCTTCACTTGGATATTCTCGACTGGGCGTAGAGCCCTTGCACGCTTGAACACAGATGAATCCTTACTAATACAGGAGCAGTTTATTGAAATATTCACAAAAGAGGAATTTAAATCAATCTTTAAACAAGGGTACCACAAATTCTGGTTACAAAAACAGATCCCAATTTTATATCCTGCATTATGGGTTATTGTACAGAATATGTTGACTGCTTTTCCGTCTTACTATATGGTAGAGCGTTGATTCAGTGCCATTATGAACTTCATCACACAAACACACACACAAAACAACAACAAAAACCGACCAGAAATTGGTGCTCGTGGGAATTTGCAGTCACTACTCACAAACTTTGAGCTGGACATAAATATACTCATATCATCTCATCAAGTTCATCCACGCCATTGTATTTTTATTTTAAATGAAAATTATAATTTCAATAAATCCTTTTTCAGCAAAATGTTTTTTTTCATTTATAATTTTCATACCATGAATTTATGAAGCTTTTTCACTTGGGGGTCCGTGGGCAAGTTTTGACTAAAAAAGGGGTCCGTGGGTCAAAAAAGTTTGGGAACCACTGGTCTAACTGATTACTACACCCCCCTCCCCACCCACCCATTTTATTAAAAAAAACCTCAGGTTAAAGCAACGCAAGCTATATATATATATATATATATACCCCGACGGACAAAATGATTAAGACAAGGATCACAAGAAATGTTCGTGAAGTAACTTATATGATTCTTTTGCGGCATACCAAAATCGATCAGCTATCATGTTTTCAAGTTTTAGACGGATAATTTTTAAGTGCTCTATCAAATAATGAGTGACAAAAACACTTTGACATCACACAAAATCTATCGCACCAAAATTGACTATGCCAAATAAAACATCTCACAAAAGATATAGCACCATATTGACTAAGATCAATAATAAAAAAAAAAATCCCACAAAATACATATCACCGAATCGACTATGCTCAAAAAAAAAAAAACATCAAAATCTACCCCACCAACAAATTAATTTCCACACGAATGTACGTTTTTTGTTCGTTTACCTTTCTTAAGTGTGCCGCAATATATTTTTTTAATAGTTCAGTAGTACTGCGAGTTGAAAAAAGGGTTGCGGAGCGCTGCTGTAGATAAACGCGACCCAGGGGCATTCTTTTGAGAACTGCTCTAATATAATTATTTATTTTTAGTTCACGAGCTGTCACTCTCTCTCTCTCTCTCTCTCTCTGGGGGCTTTTTTTTTCTTCCAAAAACAACAAGAGAAACAAATGAAAATGATAATTATAATGTCAGAACATGCTTATGAATCGTCTTTCAAATACAGTAAACACGAGCAATAATATTGCACGCCTGCATTATTTTTATATATTTATTTTCAAATGTATGTCGGCGCCGAGTGACATCGCCCACTATGTAGATCGACTCGCCCGTCAACCTTGATCAATAGCCCATAATTGTGGTCATTGTGAATGTGACGTATGGAGATGGAGGGTGGTGGTGGACATGGCTAATTATAGCCGCAATTCAAACATCCACCCCACACAAACCATCACAATATTTTCTAAAATTAGGCTACATCAGAACCATTTACCAAAAACATTTCCTAGTGATCGCACGATAGCGAGTTCATATAGTGCGATATGTTTCCAGTATTCAGTCATCCACCAGTCCGTGTATACCGGTATATCCAGAGCCAGTCTTGTTGATATGAAAACAACAACAACAACTGGGCGACCGCCAGAGGTCCCTGCCAGTATTAAAGTCTAGTTACTTCAAGTTACCCAAGTCTAATCAGGCCATCGGGGCCAGATGAATTGTAGAGTTCACCTGCTTTAACCAATTTGCACCAGGTTCTGGACAAAATTCCGTTGGTTCACACGGGTGGGTTAAGCGCTCTTCGCCGCTCACCTATCCGTATAAATTTAACACCTCGACCCATGATAAACCGGAAAGGGAGGGGCGGGAACAGTGTTGTACTAACTATATTTTCTAAATTAACAGAATGGGTTTATGAGAGTCAACAAGAAGTGATATGGAAAGTTGTTATGTGTATTACTACACCGATTAGTTGACAAAGATTTAAAGATTACTTTAAAAAAAAAGTTTATCAGACCATAACGCTAAGGGGTGCGGGGGGGGGGCGGGAGTTGATTGTTTTTATTTTAGATTGTAAATATAAAGGAAATAATTTAACATTTCTAGGCGGCCAGGTACAATTTGATCCACGGACCAGAATAGGTCCGCGGTCCGGGGGACCACTGATATAGACAATCACGTAGTAAAGTTCCCTTAGCCCTAACAGGCCATCGGGACAGATGAAGTGTAGAATTTATCTGTTTCTATAACCTCGGCATATGAAGGGGTTGTGTGGTTAGCACAAAGCCCAGCCGCCTTTACTTTCCCAACTTAAGTCAGGTACCCATTTAACGCTGGGTGGACTTGTGGGACGACTTTGCATCAAATTTCACCTGGGAAAATTCCATGGGCCTCACCGAGGATCGAACTCAGGACTCTCAGGTCGACAGTCGAGTATCTACACCACTCGGCCATCCGCTATACAATCACGTGTGTGATGTATATTTTCAAGTATGATTTTTTAAAGACTTTACATTACGTTTTGATATGTACTACTAAATGCATAAGCATTGGTGTTACTAGGGAGGGATGGAGGGGATGGTTTGCCCCGTGCGATACTTAATTTGCCACCTGCAAGGGGTGGCATATTTCTTCCACTGTAGTATTTTTTGGCACGTGAGTGGAAAAGGGGGATGGGGGGGCCCTTTTAAGAACCCGTGCTGGGAGGCTTATTTATATTCCGCTTCGGGCGCTATTTACGACACTGATAATAGCTTATAGACACCTAAGAAAAACAGTGAATATAAAATGAGTCTTTTTTTTTTAAATCTAAGCAATGAAGACAATATAACAGGTTTGGACGTGCAGGTGGGGAAAAAATGCACATAAATTAACATTAGTGGCTTAATACAAAGGCTAGATTAAGTTTAATCGATAAATGAGCTTATGTAATGAGATCTATAAGAGAAAATGTAAATTACATAAATAATTCATTACATAGTGTAGGCCTACGTAGATGTGACAAGCTACTGTTTTGAACATCATAGTACAGGCCGCAGCAAGAAAATAAATACAGGACTCTAGACAAAATCTGGCAACTGATGTGGAAGGGGGGGGGGAGAAGGGGCTTATATGCCATAGTATATTCCCACCGCCAAAGAAGGGTTCAGTCTCGTAACAGGTAAATGAATAAACACCAGGAAATTTCGAGAGCGATGGGCCCCGATAAGTGTCCTGGCGGTTTACCCTTTCTTTTCGACGGCCCCGTACAGTAACTTGCCGGTCCTGGTAAGTTCTTTACTAGCTTACTGCCCAACATAGGCTTTACGAGCCAGCATGTCGCTGGATGATCACAACATATCCACAACTCAACTGCGCACGCTGACAGGACAGCGTCTTGACTTACACACAGCCAGCCACTAACTATTACCCCCCCCCCCCCATGAAAACAACATGGGTCGGCAAAGAACAAGCAGGCACTACGGTACTCAAAGCCGATGACCACCAGCAGACAACATGAGTGGGGCAGTAATAACCGCAACAGTCATCAAACAGCTTGCTGCCACCTAGCCATTCCACAAGACCATCCAGTGGCCAGGGCATGCCAACCAAGTAACTAAACGAAAAAAAAAGGTACCGGGTACAAGTAGGTAGTACCAGTAATACTAAAGTGCAGAGATTTCCTAACTTTTTTAGTTCTTCGCCATTTGTTTTTGTTTTTTTTTTTAACAGTTCGGTTTACGAGACTCACCAGTAAAAAAAAAAAGGATTTTAAATATTTAAAAAAAAAAAAAAACAACTTACGTTTTATATCCAGTGTATTTATTTTAAATAATATTTCCTTAACATGGCGGGCTCGGGCTGTTGTTAAATCCACCTCGTCATATATGGTTATTTTTTTTAGTGGAGGGGGCGTCCTGAATAAATGGCTAAATGGTACAAATAGTTTCTTTTCTTTTTGAATACATACGTCCACTTCACTACAACTGTTTATGGGGAGAGAGCTGTGGGATGACTCGACTGAGTCAGTAAACTAATGTTGCAGGTACCGCATCATTATTTGTAGAATAAAATAACTGTACACTATAATACATACAAAGGATTGTTAGACAAAATAATTATGCCCTAAATTATTATCTTGAAGGTTTATGAGGAGTCTTATTATAAAATATAAGCCATAGGACCAGGCCCGCAGCGTGCAGGGGGAAGGCACCCCTTGCGTTTTGTCTGCCTCCCCTGCTTCTTTGTTCTACTTAGTAAAATGTATTACCGGCCCCCCTGCTATTGCCTGGCCCCTGCTGTAGAATTTTCTCGCTACGGGGCTGCATAGGACTTAAAGAATTTATCTCTCATTAAGCAGGATAAAAAAATTGATGTTTACTTAAAGAAATGATATTGTTAATAATTATTTTTTTAAGAATTCAATATTTAAATTTTTAAACTGCAAGCAAATTCAAATATAAAAATTTTATTAATGGATTTTTTACAATTTTTTTACTTTAAGAGACTTTTAATCTTTAATACTTATATACATTTTAACTTTCACTATTATATATTATAAAAGAGCTGTGGTCTTTAGATAACAGAATAAATCCAAACATTAAATAACACATTAAGTTTCATAAAGATTTTGAATCACACTTTTTAATGTACAAAATGAAATATGTAACTAATGTGGTCGAATGCAATGCCTATGAACCTTTTATTATTAAGTTAATGCTAATTAAATAATTCAGGTCTGTGCTACCATTTAGAAATTATATTTATCCATGCATATGGCTTTACTTCCACACTAGATGAAATAATAAACAGGGCTGTCTTAACACAAAGGCCATCAGGGCACTTGCCTGAGAGCCCCATGAGCATAGTGGACATGTGCTAATGAATAGGGCAATTCTAATAATTAGGCAAACTAGGTGGCTAAGATCCCCAATGTTAAGGGGGCCCCCATCACAGGACTTTAATTTTTCCAGTTACGAAGGAAGGCAATCTGGTAACTTGCCAGAAGCCCTGGGCCAAGATGATGTCATATGGTCCCAAGTTTCCAATGTCCATCATCTGCCCTTACGTCTTTGGTTTCCTAGGGTTCCCAAATTTAATTTGCCTTTGGGTCCCCATAAGTAGCTGTTCTTTGGGTCCCCAAATATTCTTTGCACAGGGCTCCCAAAATCATAAGAACAGCTCTGCTAATGAATATTTAGTTTAAAATACAATATTTTGATTAGTTGTATTAGAGGCCTCCAGCACAGTTTGCTCATGGAGGGGGGAGGGGGTTAAGGTAATTTAGATGGCTTGGAAGCTATACAAGAAAACAGCTTAATATAATTACAATGCAATATTTAAATAAAAGGGAAAAAACTTTGAATTTTTTGAGAAAATGTTTGTATTAGATTGTATTCAGATCATTACTTTTAAAGAAACTGAGAATTAGAAAAATAAACTATAAAAAGAAAAAAATCTAACCTGCAATATTTTCTTTATAACCCTTGGTAAAGAACATCATAGCTTTTGCAGCTCTTTCAGGTGTCTTCAACAATCCCTGTCTAGTAGGGTTCTCTCCTAAATGTTCAAGAATTTTTTTATACTGGACTGCCATATCACGCGCAATGTCATCATCATTGTAGGAAATAACTTCTGGGGGCTCCTCACTGACAATAACACTTTCATTATCATTATCTTTTATTTCTGTAATTTTTAGTTCTTCCACAATATTACTTATATTAGTAGTCCCATCAAGCTCGTAGCCGTTCGTGTGACTATGAAGGTGTTTCATGTCTAAAAGCTTCGATTCAGCTTTAGTAGGCTTCGGTTTATATGAGTCTAGTGAAAATGATCGTACCTTAACATTTGAACTGGAACCCACGTGAGCCTTTGATGTCATTTCTAAGTGAGTATCTACGTCTTCTGATAAACTTGAATGTCTGACAGCTGTAATTCGACGAAGTGTTTCGACGACTTCTATATCGGGATTCGGAACGGTAGGCCTCGTGTGGTCAGTCATGACTGATGACTGTGAATGAACTGTTATATAACTTGTATAACTATTGAAAGCAATGCCACACAACTAGCTGATACTGCAGAGCACAAGTAGCTTCCTTAACGACAACATCAGCTCACTCAGTGCCAACACACGAGATGGTCAATGCTGAAGCTATTTTTAGAAATTTGTTATGTAATAGTAAAATTCATTGGCAGAACGACTACAATCGTAAGTACAAAACTTGCTCATGATTGGACACATTGAGGTTACTCCCCTTTCATGGCTAGCCAGATATTTTCACTTTTAACTTTTTATATTTTTTTAATTAGATTTATCTACATAAACTATTTACAAAATGCGAAATATTTTTAGTGACAGCTCACCAATGTGAAAAAACATAAAATGCTAACAGCTTAAAATAATAGGAACAGAAAATAAATGAAAAGGCTATTAATATTAAAATAATAAATAACTAAGTCGAAATTATTACATAAAGCATAATATTTAAGGTGAAAATTAGCTTATCTGGCAAGCAAATGGGTCAAAGGTGAAGTTTATTTATGTAATTTAAATAAAGAAAGGGTTCTTTATATCTATGGGTTAAACTAAGATGAAACATATAAAACCAATGAAATACAACAAAAAGGAGAAAAACTATGTCTATCATAGATATCACTCCATTTCTTTTGCCGATGGAATCGACTGATTTTATAACAAGATATTGTGGATTTATCAACATTTTGGTAATGCTGGAATTTTATTCAAGTAATCAAAGACTAGTGGTAAAGGCAAAGCATGCTAATGCAGACGAAAGTAATGTCAGAATTGACTTTAAGTACCGGTATTGAAAGTAAATAGTACCTAGGGCTAGGCTAGTAGCAGTGCTATTTTTTGAAAAAAAAAAAATAGATGCTGGTACTCAGTGGTGGATTGCCTAACTTTTAACTACAAGTTCTATAATTAACCAACTTAAATCCTCATAAAATACAAGAAAAGTAATAATTTTTCCCCCACATTGAAAAAGGTGCTGGTACACTGCCTATTACTTAGGCTACTAAACTAAATACTAATAGTATTAGTATTACTATTAGTACTAGTATTGCATATAAATTTTCCACCACAAAATTCACATTTTTAATGAAGCAGGCAGAATTGTTAAGTATAATTTGTGCTTGTTTAGCTATAATTGCTAATTACTACATTTATAAAATTATAAGGCATTTATGTTGCCCGTCATAGTCATATTTGTAGAAAATGCTGTATAATGATTAATGGTATTGTGTTTATTGAATATAGTTAGCATAATCATTCATAATAAAATAACTACAAGTTTCAATATATACAACTTTCATTTATATATAAATTGTATATGTTGTTAGTCTAATTATTTATTCAAATATATAAATCTAAGTTCGTTTTTGCTTTATAATTATAAAAATATAGCATAAAAACATCAATAATTTTTTATGACCGACAACACTCACGCCTCGTCCCTCGGGAATGTGACATTAAAATTTAATTTTCTATCATTGGAAAGAGCTTTCCAATGGTGTAGACTGCTTTACAGTTGGTTCAGATTTTTAAAAAAGTTTAATTACTTTAAGTCAAAGACATTAAGTGGATGAATTTTTATCTATTGGCAAAGAAGGAAAAATTTGTGATCAAAGTATTGATTGTTTCATAGCCTAAATTGTCAGATTTTAATTTTAAAAGGAATATAATAAATTTGGTATTAAAAGAAACATCATTAAAAGGGCTTTGGAAATGCCATGCCATATTTGTAAACAATTATACTTTTAAATTGCTCTTAAAATATAATACAAGTTCATTGTGTTCTCAACTATGAGTGGATACTACAAGTGATCATTGAAAGAACTGACCATAGCCATTAGCAACAGCCAATCCAATTTGAGAAATTATAAGCCACTCCCACTCTTTTTTTTCATTTTTTTTTAAATTTTGCTGCCACTGCAAATGGCTATCAGAAATGCAAATGCATACACAATATTAAAAAAAAAAAAGATTATTGTAAGTGAATGTTTTTTGCTGAAATGGTTTTACTAGATGAAAAAGAAATGTCATCAAAATCAATGGAAATCTTTGACACAAATTACATATACTTTTGGAAACATATCTTTTACACATATAAATTATTAAGAAAATAATTGGCAAAAAAAGCTTAATAAGTAAATTCATTATTGTACTATGACATAAATGTCACTTCTCACATAAATGGTTTAAATTTTCACAGAATAAATCCCCTAAAAAAAATTACAAAAAAAAACACAGTCACAGCTTTTTAGGAAAAAAACAATGTCAAATTTCCACATAACTATTGTATAATTTCATGTTAAATACATAATCCTTTATTACAAAAAAACCCCACTTCATTAAATGTTAATTATGATTGACATCATATATCAGCACAATCATCTGTTTAATACTTACACTGGAAAAAAAATCATTTTAGTTCTTTTAGCTTCATCCAATACTTCTATAGTTGAGTTAAAACATAATACTTTATAACAAAAAAAAATTTTTTTTCATTGAATGTTAACCACCATTATATATCATGGCTAAACCATCTGTTAAAAACTTCACATATTTGGTAAATGGGAAAATCCAGTTACTTCTCTTAGTTGATTCAGAAAAATAGCCTCAAAAATAGGCCTACTCTCAATACTTTTACAACATCTCACTGGTGACTTTTTCTTACAATGTCATACAGTGCTTTTTCATTTCCTGCCAAAATTGTGATTTTTAATTAGACTAAAAGTAATCAAGAATGTAAATACATGTATATGTACATCATTCATACCATACAAACATGACAAGCATTTGTCCTGAGCCTTTGGGTTGGGGAAAAATTGCACCATTCAAATCTAAAGTTAAATAAATACATATAGTTAAATCAATTAAAAATGGTATTAACTACAATTATATGTGAAATGTTAACATAAGTCATTATTCAACTAATTTGACAACAGGGGCCCATCTGCCCCTTTTCTCAACAATTTTGCAGCTAAATACATTTCCAAAGCGACTGGGCGCCAAAAGCTTGAAGCCCTGACAAGCGTTCAGGTTGCCTTTTGCGGTGGCCCTGCAGCTACAAGAAACAATAATTTTACTTTATCATCTCTGATGGACCTTATGACCTCTTTACAAGATATAATCTACTTGTATTTGAGTTTTATAATTATGTCATTGCAATTTTGTTCATCACCAGTTTGACTATCCAACTTACTGCATATCAGAACTATGAGATACACTGTATTATTTGAACTTTACAGAATAAGCTCAATAGCATTCTACAGATAATGGACAATTTAAATGACTAATACTTGCAAAAAATACTTATAATTAGCTTATATTTAGCTAATTTTTTTTATCATCAATAATTTTAGGGTCATTCGTACAGAATCAGTATACAAGTTCCAAAGCAAGAAATAACAGGCTTAAGTGAAATGAGGCTGGAATGTGAATGGAGTTTACATCATAGATTAACTGATGAAGTAAAACTATTGCTGCAACAAGTATGATTAAATTTTTCTGCAGTTACAGTTTGAAGTGGAGTTTTTCAGAATATTATTTAGTACAAAAACTTTGTTGCAGTATAGTGATTTATGTAATTAATCTTTAAATTACTATTTTATATTTTTTCTGTTAGTCAGATTTTTTTTTATTGTTTTCAAGTCAAAAGCATTAAAGTTTGAGTTTTTTAATATTCTTATAAAAAAATCTCTTTCAAATGTCATTTTTGAACATTCTTTGTTGTTGATATTTACTTAGCTAATGTCTTATTATAAATTAGACTATTCATGTATAATAATGAATTTAAACAAACGGTTAGTGAATAATAAAGCTATAATTTAATTCTACAAAATGAATATAAATAAAAAAAACAAAAAAAAAATTACTCTAATTAGCATTGATTTTTGTTTTGCCAATTAACTTATTTACCATAACTTATTTCACAGCGACTGAACAATGCAGAAAGCTTAGCTTCATTTCTCAAAGACTTTATTTTTATTGTTGTAAGTAAAACTTTTCTTTTACACATGATATCTAAGTTAAGCTGTTTTACTTTTTTCAAATTTGATGCATACTATTATAAGCATTGTTACGACTTTCTCTGTACGGTAGCCACTCAGCATTAGTTGAAAAATGCAAGATTTATTCACAGTCTTTTGATTGCCCAGGTAAAACCAGACTCCACTGTGCATACAACTGACCCAAATGAACGAGTTAAACGTATTATGGCAATGTGTCAATAGTGAGCTTGATGCAACATCAGACCAGGCATTCTCCAGCGACTAACTCTAAACTTTTCTTGAACTCATCAGCTCTCTGTGTCCTCACAGTGTTTCTTCTCTGTATGTGTCTGATCTGTCCATTTCTCTGAGGGTCCCATGAACAACAGCATTATCCCTTTTATAGACAGTCGATGTCGGCTTATGGCATTGGCAGTTTCCAGCCAAAACTTTAGGTGGAGGTCATTGTGTGGGTATTGGAAGTGTGTGTGTGTGAATGACACAATATCTTCATGCGTATCAAGACAGGGATGAGCATCTGGAATAACAGTATGTATGCATTGTCCATTAATCTCGGGAGGGGAGGGGGTGAAGTATGCTTTACATTTTCATGGGTTATTTTTAGTTATTTCAGTTCAATAAAATTTCTTTCATATTTTCACTCCTAGTATAAATTGTTTGCCCGATAATCATTTTAAAGAACTCTCCTAAAAATTTTACTCAAAGAAGTCAATTGAATTTTTTAAATCATTTACTTGGCCAGTTTTCAGAAATCATCATAAATGTTAAGGCAGGGTCACTAGATGCTTTTTTTTTCTTTCTAGAAAAGCATAATTTTAAAGTTGACCCTAAATAGTTTTTTTTATCTTTGACACTTCAAACATTAGAACAAGGAAAAATCATTTATCCCACTCTCACAGCATCCATTACCCCATTTGCATGAAAATTTGTTTTATGTGAAGACATCAACTTTGACACTGCCCATTCTACAGTGTTAAGTTGAAAATAGTTCATTTTTATTTAAAACTATGATGTATTCCATTCTGGATGTAAATACTTTATGTATCTTTAACTGATCAATAGTGTTCTCAAGGGTTGTGCTACAGTAATAAAATGAATATGTAATTTAAATAATTTAAAACAAATCATCTAAAGATTGGTTTTCAACTATGAAAGTTGTTTGTTCTGAATTTATATCAATATTTATTATACAATTAGCTGTGCATTAATAATTACTAGTATTTAATAAACAAACACACATAAAGCATACCAATTTATAAAATACCCCACAAAGTAATTATCAGAATTTTTTTATTTCATGAATGTGAGGCTTTATTGTAATTCATCAAGAAATTCCTCTTTGATCACAGGCTAAGATGATTGTATTATAGCTTTACATTACTTATTTATATTATTTATAAAGCAAATTTTCACCTTTTAGTACTTAGCAAATTATGCTTCATTAATCCTCTAAAGCTGAACATTATTATGTCAAATGCTCCAGCCTAAATTTCTTAAGATTACCGCTGTTTGCCTTTATTCAGAATCCAGTAATATTCTTTGTAGGCAGAATTCGATTTTGATCTTAAAAGTAAAAAAAAAATAGTTAAAGATTACATAATCTAAAGGAAAAACTATAACTTTTAATCATACACAGACAATACACAGACAGGCTGTCAATGAAAACTGTATTTCATTTTGCTGCTTTTTTAAATGTCAGAATGGAAAATATGTTGGTTAAACATTTTCTCCTTTTTCTTTAATCCTGCTTCATAAAAAGTTCACTCTTTTATATCAAAACTAGTCACATAGTATGATCTGTGATTCAAGTTATTGATGAAAAAGTGATGTTGGGATTATGGGGAGAAATTTATAAAAGGAACCAGTATTATCGAAATGAAGGAGTAATTTGTTTGTATGGGGTGTTTAAGATTAGTTCGCCCATAAATATTTATTTACTGTGTCAAAACGTTTACATTATTTACAGTAAAAGTATTTATCCAAGTTTTACATTTTTTAATTTAAGGAGCATAGTCTTAAAGATACTTTTGTTGAACCTGAACTACGTGCAGCCTTCAGCCGTCAAATTTTAGAACAAATTCAAGAGTTGGGTTGGAACAGGTAATAAAAATTAATTTTTGAATTGGTAAACATAAGATTAATTATTATTTTTATTAAAGCTCACTGTTTTTTTCTGCTTAAACATGATTTATTATTATCTATATTTAGACTTGTCAACATTGATCAGAATTTTTCATTTATTGAGCTTGCTCACAAAGATGAAGCTGGCAGATTACATAAACTGAAGATATGGTTAAATAAACAGGTGATAAAAATTGTATTAAGCTTGACTATTTTTCCTTGCAGTGACCCCAAAGTCTTTAGTTATTCTGACATTTAGATAATATTTTACTTGATGATGAAATTTTCTCATTAGTCTTATGTGATGTTAGTCATTTAAATGTTTTATCAGTTAATGATTGAATATTGTTCTTCCCACTAATAGGATACCACTGTGCGCCCAATATTGGAAACACAACTCCCTGAAGCTTTGAGCTTTATTTGGTCTGCAAAGGTAATTTTATCATAAACTTTTGATGCTTATTTTTTTTTTTTTTACATTTCCTTTTTTTCAAATGTATATATTCTTAAAATTATATTTTTACTGAGAATTCACATAATGTTAGTGATTTCTATCATTATTAAAATAGGGATACAGCTCTAATTTTTATTCACTGAGGTCATAATAGATTGAAGAACTTAAAAATTTATGAAAAGATCATTTTACCAACTGTTTATTTTTAAATATGTTTTTATTAAATTCAGACTAGAATTGCACACATTTTCCAAGAATTTGAAGTGGCAGTGAATATGTATCAGAGTTTTTGGAATATGATGAAAGAAATAGATGACAACTGCTTGATATTAGAACCCAAACAGCCTAACTTTTCATCCACTTACAGAAGACTTGCTATAAGTAAGTTTAAAAGAATAGTTGTAATACCGTATAAATATAAGCATTGTTTGTATGCTGTTTTTTTTTTTGCTTTTTTATGTATTGTGAAAGTAGATTTGATTTGTGTGAAAACGAACAAAGAAGTTCTTGTAAGAAACAATTGACGATTTTGATACATATCAAATACATGTATATAGAATTAGTTATTAGGTAAGGTTGAAAAAATGAAATATAGCCAAAATAATTTTCAGCATTACTTTTAAGGAAAACATTTTTTTTCTCTTTGCTAAATTTAAAGTTTATTACAATGAAAACTTACAATATTAATCATGTTTACTATCTGGAGAGCTATTTCCATCATACTTTGTCAAATTGATTAAAATATTTTTGATAGTTTTCTCTCTTTGTTTTCAGATTCAAGCATATCACTTCAAATTACAGTAAACTGTAGACAGCCTATGACTTTTCCCAAATGTAAATTTTTGGGTGATCATTCTGGTAATTTTGACATAATCATTTAAGGAGCACTCCATTAATTATGATACAGAATCTAAAAAGAAAAATAAGTTTTACTCATTAATAAGAATGATATTTGATGTAACATATATCTTTTAAAATGTACAGTTTCTTTCATTGTCTAGCATCATCAGAATTTAGAGAAACTTTAAATGTCAATTTACATAGATGGTGAGTTTTTTTTGTTTTTTTTTTAATATACTGAAGTTTGTCACATTTTTTTATGTAAAAGTATGGTAAGGAAGCCTAGCAATATCATTTTCATTGATTCATGCAATTTTAACGCATTATAAAATGAGACATTTAACAAAAAAACGAAACAAAAAAGTTAATCAGCAATAAATAGGAAATTAATAAAAAGCTTGTTGCTTTAAGGATCGTATTATATTTACTCTGTCATTATTTAGAAAATTAAAATTGGATAATAGAATTTTATGTTCATAATGTAAATAATTATCAGGCATTAATGTATTTATTAAAAAAAATAACTCATTGTATCATTCGGATATTCATATTAATTTTCATTTTTAAAAATATAAGCTTAGGTACATATATATAAATTATTTATTTATTGCTGCTTATCAATTCATGTCAAGACATATTTAGATCAGTATTTTGTAATTATCCATGCTTTTTAAGTTTAGTAATGATAGTTTATATAAATATTTGTATCATATTAGTTTTTTTTTTCTTTTTTAGTGCATTCTAATACAAGTTTTAAAAATAAACATTTTTATGTAATTTTATTTTATACTTTTGATTTTTGAAAGAATTTAACTTTCTTTTGTTTTTACTAACTTTAACAAAATTTAATCAACTTGGCAAGTCTATAAAAGACTAAAGAAAAAATTCACTAAATTGGAACAGGTCCAAAAGCTAGCTACAAGAACTAAGGACACACAGCCACAAACCTATAGAAAGTGAAACTAATTAAAAGCTTATTAAAAAAGTGATTTTATTATACGTGTAGAATTTTGATTACAGTAGGATGCATAAGTTTAGAGAGGATATTAAGAAAAATGTACATTTTCTTTAATTTATGTTTGGTACATGTAAATTTTCCAGGGATGTTGATAGATCTTTGTTGAAAAACTTACAAGAAGTTCTGGATGTTGACTTTCCTGGACCCACAGATACAAAAATTGAAGTAAGAAACAAATTTGAAAACATTTCAAGTTATTTTCTTCAAAATCTCACTATACATGTAATTAGATATCACACATATTTTCCAAGAAAATTAGATGTAAAATGTGTTTGTTTTCTGTAGGAAGTAAAGGTTGAGTGTGGTATATGTTACTCCCATCATCAGAATCATGAAATCCCAGACATTGTTTGTGAAGACAAAAGATGTTCCCACACATTTCACCAGACATGTTTGTATGAGGTGAGAAAAAGAAAAGGTTTTTTAATTATTTTTTCTTCCTTTTTTTAATCATCAGGAATCAACCAAAATATCATTGGGTTGGTTGTCTTATTTGTTTCTTTTATTTGAGATTGTCATAGTCATTATGTAAATTTTTCTGTATGAGGTAAATAACATTAAATTAGATTTGTGATTTGACAAATTTTTAATGTTAAATTCTTGCTTATTATTTTATATTTTACTTAGTGGCTAAGAAATCTAAATGCCAGACAGAATCTAAACACATTGTTTGGAGAGTGTCCTTTTTGTAATCATGTAAGTAGTTATAAATCTTGTATTGGGATAATTAACTAATTAACTGCTTGAATATATGTTAAAAGCATTACTACATGTATAATCATGGCATTGTCTCTTTCACTGTATTCACTCTATTACAAAACTTGTCACATAGTAGTATTTGTGATGCAAGTTATGGATGAAAGTGTGATGTAGTGTTTATTATTGTGACTGTTGTTTAATTAAATGGAGGATATTTCTTTCGATTAAAGGAATTTTATTATCTAAATGAAGGAGTGAATTGGTTTATCCCTTGGGGGGGCGCGATATACCCGGTTGGGGTGGCCGTCCGCCTAGTTGGTGTTTGTTGGGTCGCGTGGGGGTGGGTGGTTAATCGGCGATAATTAATAATTTAAATTATAGAAGAAAAAGAAAAAACTTTATAATAAGTGTTTTTGATTTGTTCATCCATAAATATTTATTTACTTTGTCAAAACTTTGACATTATTTATTGTGACAATGTTTTATTACAGTTCACTTTTCTAATGCCATTTACCTTTTTTTTTTCAGCCTATAAGAGTCAAAGTTCCTGCAGTCTAAATATGAGATCTTAACAGATGTCAAATATACTTGTTGTCTCAGATATTATTAGGCATTCTAAAATTATTTAGTTATGAATACTGAAATGTTATATTTATTAAAATTTAAATTCATAAACTAATTCAAGCTTTGTTGATCACTTTGTTTCCACATTTACATGTATGACGTAAAATATGTTTGGATTTTCTCATTTTAAAAAAATGATTTAAATGGCATTTCAATTTAAATAGTTTTATTATTCTGAAATTATCAAACTCATGGCACTAAAAATGACGATATAAAATATAAATTAATCAGTTAAAATGTATTGTGTGAGAGGCAGTATTTTAATTGATATAAACAGTTACAAAACAAATTATGAAATAATGTACATGGTATGAATATACTAGGTTTTTTTTTTAATGGTTGTGATTTGATAGGAAAAGATTTCTGTTAATGTTCATACTGATGGCTGATTGGATGATGAACCATCTTCAACTGGGTAAACATCTTGGATTGGGTTAGAAAATCCAGAGGTGGACCCCACTTGAGTTAGAGATGAATCTGTAGCAGTATAGACCACCTTTGTTTCACCGCTAAACTCTTCCTCGTCTGTCATCCTCTGAAGAGCCAGGATGTCTAAGACAAGGAGTGGTACAAATATGATAGAACTTAGCCATGCACCAACCTGGCAAGGAGGAAATAAACTTAATCTGATGATTTCTGTTTGATTTCAGCATGTCAGGGTGCAGAAATATCAACAAAACAATGTTCATTTTCTAGATGCATTATTTAAACTTAAGCTCTGTGAACTTTTTAAACCAAAACTCAAGGATGATTTACCAATAATTTTTTGCTCTGTGAACTTTTTAAACCAAAACTCAAGGATGATTTACCAATAATTTTTTTCACTATTTTTGTTCCCTTTAGTTGCTTTTAATACAATTTTAATAATGTCCATTGAGTGCTAGGTAGAAAAAAATAACAATGAATTGAACCTAAGGGGAAGTAATTTGTATAACTTCACCTGAATGACACTGGTTGACATTAGGTGTATTAACTGCATGCACACAAAGATTTATCCAGATAATGTATTTTTGTATTTACTTTAAGTTGTATTATGTAGTGTATCTATTCACCTGATAGTAAGTATGAATATTTTTTTTTACTGCTATTAAATAGCAGAGATGCTCCATGCAGATAGCAAGCAAGTATGAGTAGAAGTACCCCAAGTACAAGAACCCAAGATGAAAGTAAAAGTACTCTAAAAATGTACTTAAGTACAGATACTTTGTAAAACAAGTACCCCAAGACTGATAAATGATAAAAAGCCAAAATGTTTGCATAAACATGCTGTATAAAGGAGATGAGATGTTTTATGAAATAAACACTTAAAAAATAATTTAACTCTATATGGCCTGCACTTAATGTACCTGAGCTATCTGAACAGCAGGAAACCAGTCTACCTGATCACAACTGAAATGAAACATTAACATGATAGTTTACAATGCATCAAGTTTAAAAAAAAATTCTTATAACTTTGATCTTATGCCATTGTTTGAAAGTTTACTTATATTACAAGAGGATGAAACTGAATGGTCTTCTGATTTAATTTTTTTATTGGCATTTAATTAATCTTTCATCTTTTCATGTGTAAAAGAGATGATTTAAAATTTGTTCAACAACATTTATGTTGGCATCCACTGTGAATGGTTTATTATTTTCGTGTTCATTTTGATTAATTGGAGGGGTAAATTGAAATATAATTATGAAAAAAAAATCACAATGTTTACCTTGCAGAAATTATTAACTAAATTTATAATAAAATAAATGTTTGTAAGAGTCTATTGTAGAGCTAATTTGACAAATATTTTTCTTAAAGTACAAGGTCTATACTGAATTTACAGTTTTAAATGTAGAATGATAAGATATAAACTTGTTATGATTTAGTCTATAGCTAGAAATCAGTAAATTTAACATCATTAGGCTCATTAGACCCAAATCTTACACTCTATATGCCACGTTTTTCTGATAGACACAATAGAATGAAATTCTCCACTATTAACTTTGTAAGTAAGTAGGAAGAGTGTATCCAGAAGATGACACAGTTGATCTGCAGCATTCACTTGATCAGGGCCGGATTTAGACTTGATAAGGCCCTAAGCTATTTGAAATATGGGGATATTGAGATATTATAATTTATATGTCAGTGCCAAATATTAAGTATATATGACAATTGCTCACTTGGACAATTTTTAGCCCCCCCCCCATCCCAAGAAAGTGGGGGCCCTAAGCTATAGCTTTTATGTAAATCCTGCACAGCACTTGATAGAGAGTCTTTAGCTGTAAAAGGATGTGTGTATGTAGATGCCATCTTGTTGTGCAGTCAGTGGTTAGTCCGAAGATAACTACCAATATACAGTCCTTATTTTACTGAGTGGATTAAAGATATGAATTGAAGAAGTGATCCTATCATCATTGTTTAAGGTGAAGGAAAGTATCTTTCACATACTTCCTAAGCATAGCTCTATTACGATGGTGACAATCATCACGTGTCATTACTATGGTTCACCAACCTTGAATCACTAGAGCGGCAGATAGTTTATATACTATATTCTGCCCTATTCACTTTATTTTCAAGAACCGAGATTCCCCAATAGTAGATACTTACCTGATGGATGAACAAGTGGAACTAACTCCAGCGGAAAGTAAGGCTGCTGTGACGAAAATAACAATGGCAAAGTTGAGCTCTCCTAGGATGTAGCAACGTTGAACACTGTAGGCAAAGAACACAGCCCTGTAGGTACAAATGAAGGGAGAATAAATTGCTAAGACCTGGTAAATTCGAGTGAATATAAAGGCTTAGTCTATAGTCTATTCTAAAGCATGCAAATGTTCTATGGTGCGAACTACGAGCATAGCCGGAGTTAACGGGCGAGCGCGTTTTTGGGCCCCTACATGTTATAGGCCTCACGATTCACAAATCCTCATGCGAAACTTATACCCTTTGTGATGCCAGTCTTTTTTTATGGGGGGTTGGGGGGGGCGATATTGTATTCTGCGCACATGACCTAAAAAGACCTTATCCGCCTCTGGCTGTCAATACCTGGAGCCACCATTGGCTTGAATGGTTGACAGATCATTGAGAGTCCGTTCTCTTCTTAGGAAATGGAGACCCTCATATAAATCAGCTCTCCTATAAGTGGCCTACTGGGTGAAGACCTAACTGTGAATCATTGAAGCCGCAGCCGTATGATTTCAGTGATGGATCTACTATAAACTAACATATTACCGGCTCTTATACAATACACTATAGGCTATTTCTCGAAACTTCCTATACGATTCTCTTTTCACACAAAAAATTAACTTGTGGAAAGTTTGAGGAATGAATGTATAAGGTTTGACAAAATATGTCGACTGCACCCACGGAATAGGCTGTGGTGGAAACTAGCGACTACCTGAAGTAGAATAGTCACCATAGAAAAAAATACTCAGGAGCCTGTATATAAAACTAGCGACTACCTGAAGTAGAATAGTCAACATAGAAAAAAATACTCAGTAGCCTGTATATAAAACTAGTGACTACCTGAAGTAGAATAGTCACCATAGAAAAAAAATACTCAGTAGCCTGTGTATAATAATGATACATTGGGCCTTTTCTCTAAATGCTTTTTATCTTTTAGATCTTTAATATTTCAGATAAAGGTAAAGAAAACTCGGCTATTTAATATACTAACAAATATAGTCATAGTGGCTGCACATAGCGTGACATAGGTTTGAAAAAAAGCGAGCAACTAAAGTTCAAATAAAAATAACAATCCTTTTTGTATCAATTGATTCAAGATAATTTGTAACTTATCGGTTTGAAATAACTCTCATTGCCTCATTGTCTGACTCAATATGTAGGATACTAATTGTTTCTGAGCCCTCATGTTGTTTTGTGGATCAATGTTACAAAAAAAAAACACAACAACTTTAATATTGCTAGTGTATAGTCTAATACACAGCTCATAGTCTAATACATAGCTCATAGTCTGATACATAGCTCATAGTCTAATACACAGCTCATAGTCTAATACACAGCTCATAGTCTAATACATAGCTCATAGTCTAATACACAGCTCATAGTCTAATACACAGCTCATAGTCTAATACACAGCTCATAGTCTAATACACAGCTCATAGTCTAATACACAGCTCATAGTTTAATACACAGCTCATAGTCTAATACACAGCTCATAGTTTAATACACAGCTCATAGTCTAATACATAGCTCATAGTTTAATACATAGCTCATAGTTTAATACACAGCTCATAGTCTAATACATATCTCATAGTCTAATACACAGCTCATAGTCTAATACATAGCTCATAGTTTAATACACAGCTCATAGTCTAATACACAGCTCATAGTCTAATACACAGCTCATAGTCTAATACACAGCTCATAGTCTAATACATAGCTCATAGTCTAATACACAGCTCATAGTTTAATACACAGTCATAGTCTAATACACAGCTCATAGTCTAATACATGGCTCATAGTCTGATACATAGCTCATAGCCTAATACATATCTCATAGTTTAATACATATCTCATAGTCTAATACATGGCTCATAGTCTAATACATAGCTCATAGTTAATACATAGCTCATAGTCTAATACATAGCTCATAGTTTAATACACAGCTCATAGTCTAATACATATCTCATAGTCTAATACACAGCTCATAGTCTAATACATAGCTCATAGTTTAATACACAGCTCATAGTCTAATACACAGCTCATAGTCTAATACACAGCTCATAGTCTAATACATAGCTCATAGTCTAATACACAGCTCATAGTCTAATACACAGCTCATAGTTTAATACACAGCTCATAGTCTAATACACAGCTCATAGTCTAATACATAGCTCATAGTTTAATACACAGCTCATAGTCTAATACACAGCTCATAGTCTAATACACAGCTCATAGTCTAATACATAGCTCATAGTTTAATACATAGCTCATAGTCTAATACACAGCTCATAGTCTAATACACAGCTCATAGTCTAATACACAGCTCATAGTCTAATACATAGCTCATAGTTTAATACATAGCTCATAGTTTAATACACAGCTCATAGTCTAATACATAGCTCATAGTCTAATACATATCTCATAGTCTAATACACAGCTCATAGTCTAATACATAGCTCATAGTTTAATACACAGCTCATAGTCTAATACACAGCTCATAGTCTAATACACAGCTCATAGTCTAATACATAGCTCATAGTTTAATACATAGCTCATAGTCTAATACACAGCTCATAGTCTAATACACAGCTCATAGTCTAATACACAGCTCATAGTCTAATACACAGCTCATAGTCTAATACATAGCTCATAGTTTAATACATAGCTCATAGTCTAATACACAGCTCATAGTCTAATACACAGCTCATAGTCTAATGCATAGCTCATAGCCTAATACATAGCTAATAGACTAGTTTTATACATAGCATTACGCTTACAACAAGTTGCGCGCTTATAACATTTCTCGAGAAATGTTTGTGTGACTTTCCCCCCCTGTAGGTGGACCCTTATGTCCAGGGGGGGGGGCTTCCATACCGTGGTCCGACGCCACTGCATAAAGTCACTGTGTACTGCATTGTAAATTATAAAACAATGAATTTATTAAGCCGACCCCCGACACCCTTTTTGAAAGTCCTCTTTGTAACCATTACACATTTAATACGTTCAGATTGTTTTGTAATACAAGCCTGATACACCTTCATGTACATATACATCATATAAATAGCCTGTTTTGTGGCAATTAATATAGCTAGCTTGTTTGTAATTCTAAAATTCATAATAGCCTGTCCATTTGTAATATTCTACACAGCCAGAATTACATATAACCTCATATTTTTCTTATAGGTATCGAGAGAAGGCATAATCTAATAACAAATATTCCTTACCTACTTCTTATCTTCCCCAAGAACAAGAGCAAAGCTGGTACAAATCTTATCGTGCAATAAATCAACTGCAAGAGAATGGCCACCACTAATGTAAAATCACACACACCTTTACTCCAATGTTTGAGTTGAAACAATGGGCACGTCCCTTCAGTTTTATACTAAGGAAAGGATTTAGGAAAATCATTTATAAACATGGCATATGTGCTGCTTAGACATAACTCATAATTCAACTTAAACGTGACTACATTACCATATTTGTTTTTGTGTGTGTGCAAACCTTATGAGCAGGGCCCTGCCAGGCACGGGGGCCCAATTTGGAACAATCGGCCAAATCGGCATACGGCCGACCCTGCCTATGAGTATTACATTTATGAATTTTCGATGGGCGAACTTGGTTGGGTTTTTTTTTTCATTAGATATAAATCATATAATAAAACTGAATCCCCGAAAAACACGATTTTTCAAATAAATTTTCCTCCAGCGAAGTCGGCATAAACTGCTGCATTTAAGTACAATAAACTATCCGCCACTGTAGACATCGGCATCTGCTGCACAGTTGTCTGCTGTGTTTAACTAACTCAGAATATGTGATTGATCATTCCGATTTCAAATCGTTTCAGTTTGATTTTTTCCCCAATAATACTCATATAAAGTGGGTGGATACATTGCTGGATCTTTACAAAAAAACTCGATTAATAACATTTATTTTTCTGCAGAGATGGTTTGGCATCTGCCGGACTTAAAGTTAATTTTACATTAAAATCGTTGCAATTTGAAATCGTTCAATCTTTGAATCAATTTTTCCCCCTTTATAATGTATATTCGTTGGACAGATTCGTTTCTGGATCCCCATAAACTCGATATTTTACATTTGTTTTGCCGTCAGCAGAGAAGGGAGTGGGAAGGGGGGGTCGTCCTGCTGTACTTGTGTACAGGTACTACCTACATCATAGGGACTGGGGCGCCCAGTTTTCTTCTATCATTTAGAGCGGCCCTAAGATGGCATTACACATGATGCACACAACCAAAGTCAATTAAACACTTTGATTTATTTTCTCAAATATTCTATTCAAATACTGACGTTAAGAAAAGGGGTGAGGGGTAACGAATAAATAAATACCTTACTGTCATTGCTCCAACTCCAGATATAACGAAAAAACTTAAGACGACCAGAGATCCAAGTAGACCCAAACGAATCTTTGTCAGCCAAGAATCAGATAATATATTAAGCACAGCCATTTTATTATTTTACTAAAGCTACAGACCAACATAAATGGATGTGGCAATAAACCACCCACTGCGGAGACAGACTGAACTGTGAAATATTGTCCAGCTAACGATAACTAATCACCAAATGATAGAGTCATTTAAAAAAATCAGTAGAAGATCGTAGGAGATAAAAACATCTCAACTTTTTTTTTTAAGGTTAAAAAAACTTTACTGATTAAATTACAGGCAAAACAGGTGATATAATTGCTCTAATTATTTGTCAACAATTTGACAGCAATGTTTCTTTACTTTCTCGTTACAAAAAAAAAAAAGTAATAAAAAATTAATTTATTTAGGATTTTATTGAAAGAAAAAGGGCAAGGTATTTTAGTTATTTCTGTGAGAAAAGGAGTAGGGCATTTTAATTTCTTTTATTGTGAGAAAAGGCAGTTGGTCAGTACAGTCTCTAAAGTAAAAAACAATGCTTGCATTTCAATGTCCGTTGTCGTTTGAGATTCTTCGGTACGTTAATGTTAGTTACGGTGACCAGATTACCCGGGGCACGTTCCAGTTTTAGCATCAGGAAATGACCCCGAAAGGTCAGGAAATGTTCCTGCTTGTGGCATTCATTCTCAGAGCCAGAAAGTACCGGTATTAATTTATTACTCTCAAAATACTACTTGTACTATTAGGCTTTCTCCTGTTTAAAACACCGTAATGTTTATAACATACAGTATGTGATTGCATTAATGAATTTGTTATTCGCTTTTAAACTTATCAAGGGATGGTCGACATGAGGGTCCCGGCTTCAATCTTGGGAGAAAACAATGGTAATTTTTAGAGGCCCCGCTTTCGAAAGTCCCCAAAGACAGCTCAGCTTTAGATGTCTTTAGTTGGGGCGGCTGTATGTTCTACTGGACATTGTTTCTACCCCATGGCTATGTCGTGGGCCATGGTTATGTCGTGGGTCATGGTTATGTCGTGGGTCATGGTTACGTTGTGGGTCATGGTTATGTCTTGGGCCATGGTTATGTCGTGGGCCATGGTTATGTCTTGGGCGCCATGGTTATGTCGTGGGTCATGGTTATGTCTTGGATCATGGTTATGTTGTGGGCCATGGTTATGTCTTGGGCCATGGTTATGTCGTGGGTATGCATGGTTATGTCGTGGGTTATGGTTATGTCGTGGGTCATTGTTATGTCGTGGGCCATGGTTATGTCGTGGGCCATGGTTATGTCGTGGGTCATTGTTATGTCGTGGGCCATGGTTATGTCGTGGGTCATTGTTATGTCGTGGGCCATGGTTATGTCTTGAGTCATGGTTATGTCTTGGGCCATGGTTATGTCTTGGATCATGGTTATGTTGTGGGCCATGGTTATGTCGTGGGTCATGGTTATGTCGTGGGTCATGGTTATGTCGTGGGCCATGGTTATGTCTTGGGCCATGGTTATGTCGTGGGCCATGGTTATGTCTTGGGCCATGGTTATGTCGTGGGTCATGGTTATGTCTTGGATCATGGTTATGTTGTGGGCCATGGTTATGTCTTGGGCCATGGTTATGTCGTGGGCCATGGTTATGTCGTGGGCCATGGTTATGTCTTGGGTGATGGTTATGTCGTGGGCCATGGTTATGTCTTGGACCATGGTTATGTCTTGGGCTATGGTTATGTCGTGGGCCATGGTTATGTCTTAAGTGATGGTTATGTCGTGGGCCATGGTTATGTCGTGGGTCATTGTTATGTCGTGGGCCATGGTTATGTCTTGGGCCATGTTTATTTTTTTGACTTGTTTTGTCTTGGGTATAATTGTTGAGGGTTGGTTTTTTTTTAAAAGATGGTTATGTCGTGGGCCATGGTTATGTCGTGGGTCATTGTTATGTCGTGGGCCATGGTTATGTCTTGGGCCATGGTTATGTCGTGGGCCATGGTTATGTCTTGGGCTTTGGTTATGTCGTGGGCCATGGTTATGTCTTGGGTGATGGTTGTGTCGTGGGCCATGGTTATGTCGTGGGTCATTGTTATGTCGTGGGCCATGGTTATGTCTTGAGTCATGGTTATGTCTTGGGTCATGGTTATGTCGTGGGCCATGGTTATGTCTTGGGCCATGGTTATGTCGTGGGCCATGGTTATGTCTTGGGTGATGGTTATGTCGTGGGTCATGGTTATGTCGTGGGCCATGGTTATGTCTTGGGTGATGGTTATGTCGTGGGCCATGGTTATGTCTTGGGCCATGGTTATGTCGTGGGCCATGGTTATGTCTTGGGCCATGGTTATGTCGTGGGCCATGGTTATGTCTTGGGTGATGGTTATGTCGTGGGCCATGGTTATGTCGTGTCTTTCAGTTAACTTTCAAAGGGGTCTGGATGGGGGGGGGAGAGTAAAAAAAATGAAAAGATACTGTGTGTCCAGGTAATCTAAAATAATACATTCAAAGCTATGCGATACATATAACTTGGGTACAATTAAAAGCCAATAGATGCTGTGCTAGTCATCACCCTTGAAAGTTAACGAAGCAGATATTTATTTAGCACCAAATAGACTTGTGTGGAAACGGATGAGAATAAACTGTATATTGCCAGAGTATAAATAATCTTTATCAAGCAGCACATTAATGAGTAAATTCTTGCTAAAAAATAAATTAATGTGCACGTCAAAACGCTGCAAACGTTTTCTTGATTAATGTGCAACAACAAATACACAAAAATATTCTTTATTTAATACATGATAATTCCAACTACAATATTAACTGTAACAATAATAGGTTACATCAAACATTGATAATTACTCAAAGGTAATATTACGTTGATAGCCAGTGCTTTTTCTGTGACGGTACGCACCGGTACGGCGTACCGGCACCTTTTTCAATGTGGGGAAAAATTATTACTTTTCTTGTATTTTAACGTTTATTATTAATTTATTATATTATTAATTTGTTAAAACTGAATTATTTAAAATTTGGTGCGCAATAAGAACTAAACTAGACGCTGGGTTTTAGCTAAAATTTAGGCAATCCATCACTGAGTACCGGCACCAATTTTTTTTTTTTTACAAAAAAAAAAAAGCACTGTTGATAGCAATAATAATAGCCTGAGCCGCTGAGAAAAAAAAAACACACCCTTGGTACCACGACTAATGCGTGTGAGCCCCTAGTAATTTCAAATTTAAAAAACTGAATATTCGTTGGGGATTAATAGGTCCCCTTGAGATTCACGGGCCCCGGAGAAACGTACCGGCTGTACCCACCTCACATTCGGCCTAAGTAATTGTGAGTGAAGACACAGTGTATTGATTACCAAAATATAATATTTAGTGGAGATACTTAATTTTTTTCAAACTTTCTACACACAGTATCGTGGATGAGCCCTTCCTTATAAAAAGGCCGAATGGACAAATGACCAGTTTTGTTTCAGCCCAAGAAATCTCAGTGGCCGCTGGGTGCAGTCTATGGGATACATAGATGTGTACATTGTACATGTATAGTGAAATATGTCGTGTCCTGGTTAACATTACATAAATCACCCCACACACACTACAAAGTAATACACAAGCTGCTCAACAGGCAATTGTATCCATCATAGTTCCTTGTTCACTTGCCAGGGCCGTGCACATGGATAGACAAACTAGGCCAATGCCTAAGATCATCCCGTCCCCTCTGAAAAAGCCCTCCCCCCTTTTTTTCCCATTATTAATTAAATTTAATCTGTCTGGTGCTCAGGGGTTCCAATTTATACTTTTCCCTTGGACCCCCACCCATCAAATTCAAGAAACTGACATATGTGAATTGTGCCTATAGAACAATCCTCAGGTTATACGTTTGGTCATTTCACTCGCAAAATGAGGCCCTTTTTTGGAAACTAGCCCACATACCTAAGAGGCTAAGACTAGCGCTGTTGGTTACACTTCCACTATAGTGCAAGCCAACACATTATGTAGAAATAAAAAGTAAAATACTTCTTGTGTGTTGTTTATGGCAAATATAAAAAAAAATTACGTTTTCTAATGCACTAACATGACACATGAACACACTTTTTATATGACCAAAAAGTAAGGGGGATTATCTAGTTCTATATTTTTAAATGGACTTATCAAGTCTCAGCGATCATAAGAGCCAAGTGTATTTCTTTGGATAAATACATATTTGTACATGATGACATGTATAGTTAAAATATTGCTTAGGCTTGTACATAATTTTTTAGACTGATTAGAATGAAAAAGAAAATGTTATTAAATAATATGAATATATAATGGTAAACAAAAGCTTGTTGGTCGAGCGCAGTTAGACCAGCAGTTTTTTTTGTACTTGCCAAATAATATTTGCAAAAAAGAAGAAGTGAAGAAACGAAACAATGCACAAACATTTCTGGAAATTTTTCTTTAAGATCCCGGGAAAATATGATTATCTGTGCAAATAAAAAGGAATGATTATGACCCATAGTCCGTAAAAAAAACCTATCCATCAATTAATTAAAAAAAATAAAATATATAAAATAGAATATATATATTTCAATATGTTTTAAATAAGGGTTGTTATAAATTAAGGTGTTGTTTAGTGTATCTCACAGTATGTATCCACATTGTCTTACATACTAATTTGGACATCATCTCGGATTTGTCTATGCATAAAAATGTACTGTTTTTTTTTTCATTTTCATCTAGCTAGAAGTTCCTTATGCGAAGTTCTCTGAATTTTAATAAGTTTTATTAGACTTCAAGTCTGCCTCATTTAAAAATCTGGCTCATACGGGTTATCTGATTGGATATTGACAGTCATACCGGGTGACGTTGGTTGGTATGTGTCCATGGTCAAAGTGGAGACTTGTGGGATTTGCTGTGTCGGTGGTGGTGCTGATGTAGTGGGCTGCGTATCCTTCATCCAGGGCATTACTCCAGCTCTCCAGAAGGTCACCGTGACCATGATAATCATCCATATCCAGAATACCGTCGACATCCAGGCACCGGCCTTGAAGGGACATAACAAACGTACAAAGTTATTGTTTCATGACACACACACACATAACAAACGTACAAAGTAATTGTTTCATGACACATATACACAAAATGACAAAACCCCTATATATTATTCCACATAAAGATTCAAAGAAGTTTTTTTTATGTCTCTAGATGTGTCATATTTATGTTAATATAGCATCCTCTGGCTGCCAGGTAAATTGACAGATCTTGTTTGATCGGAAGATAATCAGTTACTATATATATCGTGGACATCTACAAAAACAAAATATATACCCCCCAGCCCCGCAAAAAAGATGTTTAGCCATAGGAACATATGCATCTTATTGCCTTACCCTGAGAATGGGTATTTTTCTACCTAAATATCTTTTTTATACTATGTATCTGTCTGAGGTGTTTGTGTGAGTGGGTGATCTTATTCACCAATGTAGGTAGCTTATTACTGTCTGTATTTAAAGTTTTTTATTACTGTGAAGTCCTCGCCTCTCACCACCCCTCAACCACTGCCCGCCTGGGGATGATCTCCGTGTTGATGATAGATTTTCGTGAAGAGATATACCACTTACTGGCCTGTCCTTTCTGATATTGTTGATTGGCCTCAAAGACAGGGCCGCGTTATTCTATTAATAGGCCTTGGCACTATCGGCTGTGGTGCTGGTGAAAGAAAGGAACTACAAAACCGTTAGTGGTTTATAGTTCTTCCTGGGAGTTTTAAACAAGTGCATTGCATGTCACCCCCCCCCCAACCTATACCGGGGTTGGGGAAGGGGGTATGTGTTCTTGTCTTTTTTACACTTTTCACATTTATCTATGTTGTTTTTTTTTTGACGCCAGCACATTTTTGACAGATGTGTTACTAAATTGAAAGTATAATTGTTTTTTTTTTTGTCAATTCTAAAGCAAACAAAAATGTTAATATTACCTGAGCCACTCTTGCTGCATGAGCCCAGCGTGTGTCACCACATACCTTGTAACTGTAAAGCGAAAGACGGAGAACTTTTAATATAAAGTTTACATTGGTATCATACAGGCACTACTACTACTACACACCAGGGACGCGCTGGTCCACTACAACAAGACGAGTATTTGTCGTGGGGCAGTTTGAGATGGGAAATACAATTACATTCATTCATACATGCCAACAACGAGGTTGTAAAATATGACTTTTATGCATAAATACGATCATTTAATCATGATCAAACAAATGAGCCAGGCTTGATGAGGAGGTGCTTTTACAAGAAACCACACGGTCTTTCTCGTGTGGGGTAGAGGGGTGCATTCACTTAAGATTCACTTCTATTCTTGATTTTGGACCCCCCCCCCTCCGCCCGCTATCGCTTTTTTTCTAACATTTCATTACACAGCCCAACAAAAAAAAATTTTTTTGCGAGTTGCCAAGAATGTTTGAATGAATTTGTAGCAATTCATGGGTGCTGATTTCAAAACTGCCACTGATTTTGCTGAATTGGCTCTAGTTTCTGAGATATTGGACACCCTTGAAAATATGATTGTACCCTTTGTGTAAAACAAATGCAAAAGTTTGGGGTCTGTTGTTTAATTATACCAAGTTATAACTTTGTTTAGTTTTTTCTCCTTTATAGCTGCTTTCTACAGATATCATGAGTTCATCACGAAGATGCTGCAAACATAGTCCGAATGTATTCTGTTACATCTGTGGAGAATACATGATTGAAAAGCAAAGAAATATAATCGAATTCGTGCAGCAGGCATATTTGGCTTATTTCGGTGTGAAGCTGGGAGACCAAGACAAGTCTTGGGCTCCCCATAAGGTCTGCAAAAACTGTGTGGAGAGCCTACGGCAGTGGACAAATGATGAGAAGAAAAGTCTAAGTTTCGATGTACCAATGGTATGGCGAGAGCCGAAAGACCATTTTGGGGATTGCTATTTTTGTATTGTGAATGTTAAAGGCTTCAATCGCCACAAGAAATCTAAGTGAGATTATCCTGATCTTGAATCTGCAAGGAGACCAATTCCACATAGCAGTGAAGTTCCTATCCAGTGTTTAGTGGATTATTAGAGCTTTCACCATCAGACTCTGACGAGGGGCAAGATCTGGAGTTTTTGGCAGGTGAAAAAAGTGGAAGCAATTATTAAGGAAGTTCTTCAACACCTCAACCATTTAGTCAAGAAGAACTCAATGACCTGATACGATACCTAAATATGCCCAAGCAAACATCTGAGCTTTTAGCGTCCAGGCTCAATGAAAGAAATTTTCTCAAACAAGAATTTTAAAAATTTCTTATCGGAAAAGAGAAGAGTTTCTTCTTCCATATTTCAGCCAAGAGGAAGATCTTGTTTACTGTAATGACATCCTTGGGTTTCTGCTCCAAATGGGACTACAAGACTACCATTCCAAAGACTGGCGTATTTTTATAAACAGTTCCATCAGAAGCTTGAAATGTGTTCTGATACACAATGGTAACCGTTACGCATCTCTTCCTATTGCTCACTCAACAACACCTAAAGAAGAGTATGAGAATATCAAAACAGTATTGCAGAAAGTCTGTTATTATGAGCATCAGTGGTCAGTTTGTGTTAATCTAAAAATAGTAAACTTCTTGCTTGGGTAGCAGTCAGGATACACAAAATACCCATGCTTCATGTGCCTTTGGGATAGCAGGGCAAGGCAAGATCATTGGACAAGAGTGACATGGCCTGCAAGGGAAACCATGACTGTAGGTAAAGAAAATATCATCAACAAGCCACTGGTTGACAAAATAAGATCATTCTCCCACCGCTTCATATCAAATTAGGTTTAATGAAACAATTTGTTAAGGCTTCGGACAAATCTGGCCATTGCTTCAAGTATATTTGTAGATCATTCCCCGGATTGAGCATGGAGAAGCTGAAAGCTGGGATTTTTGAAGGTCCTCAGATTCGAAAACTCATCAACGATCAAAATTTTACAGATTTCACGGATCACCTTGAAGCTTCTTCATGGAACAGTTTTGTTTCAGTTGTCAGGAACGTCTTAGGTAATAACAAAGCAGAGAATTATGAAAAACTGGTACAAGATATGCTCGCTAACTTCAGAAACATTGGAGCAAATATAAGCATCAAGGTACATTACCTGCACAGTCATTTAGACAAATTTCCAGGTAACCTTGGGGACTTCAGTGAGGAACAAGGCGAGAGGTTCCATCAGGATATGAGGGTGATGGAGGAGAGATATCAAGGAAGATGGGACATAATATGATGGCTGACTACTGTTGGAGCCTCCAGCGCAATTGCCCCAACGACACACACAAAAGGAAGTCGAGCAAACAGCGATTCGCTAATGCATTACCATAGACAATTAACATATTAATTAATTAATTAGACATAATTAGTTTTTCAAATGAAAATGTTTTCTTCTATAGCACTATTACATATCTTTTTAAACAAAATTCTGCATGACTATTAACATTTTCACTAGTATTTGTTAGTATACTATTTTACTTCATGCAATTCTTGACAATTTTCAAACACGGTGCATACATTATTTCATTAATTTTAATTATTTCGTAAAATAGAGCCAATCTAGCAAAAGCACTTACATATTCTAAATCAGCATAGTTGACTTTGTATAAAATGATTCAAATATCACTGGCAATGAAATCACTGTTTACCAGTGTTATTATTGCGTGTCACACTTCGGCAACCACCTCCACCCATAGGCGTTATAAATGAAGGGCCCCTAATTGCTCGTCAGAGGTTCCTATGTTATTTTCTCATACTGCACTGTAAGTTATCCATTTTACAACCTATGCCATAGTCTATCATTAGTAAACAAAAACTATTTTTTCAACCCACAGATAATGAATGATTCAACACATGATTCGAAATTCTTTTTAGCGAGATGCACCGATGCAGTGATGAAATCACTTACACATATTTAGAACATGTTGCATTGAATCCAGCAGATAAAATGATGGCTGCGATGAAAATCAATATAAAACTCACGACATCGATACATAAACAAATAAATTCTGTTCTGTAGAAGTAAGTGGTCAGTCTGCAGAAACAAAAAATACTTAACAATAAACAAAAATATACAGGCCTATTCACGCTTAAATATCGATCAATCATCATTATGAATGAAAAATTTGAATAAGATATAATAAATACCCTGTCTTTTGAGAATTTTTCACCTATTCTATATTTCTAGCACTATAAGTGACATATAAGTGAAAGCAAATATATTTTGAAAATAATATTTTCAACTTTTTTGTAAATAACAAGAAAAAAAAAGATGCCGGTTGACCGCAACGCAACAGATCATCAATTATCAATTTCCAGTGGAGGTATTTTACATATTCGCAATCCTGACTGTAGTGAATCAGCCCCGTAGCGTGAAAATTCTACAGGAGGGGCCAGGCAATAGCAGGGGAGGCAGGTAATACATTTTACTAATTAGAACAACTAAGCAGGGGGGAGGGAAGACAAAACGCAGGAGGGGGGCACGCCCCCCCCCCCGCACGTTTCGGGCCTGTAGTGTATACTTCATATGTCTTATTTTCTTACGCAGTTTAGATAGTAAACGAACATGTTTTGTTTTAACCAACATTTGTGCACTAGTAAAGATAGTAAACGAACATGTTTTGCTTTAACCAACATTTGTGTACCAGTATAGATGGGATGTTTATATCCTGAGGCAGTTTCAGGGGACAATGCACACCCTGTATCTGATAGATAGGACATGCGCAAATGTGCACTTAGTCATCTTAATTTACATACATATTTGTATAACTTTAATACATTTAAATGAAAGCATATTTAAAAAAAAATATTATTTCATACTTTTTTTTTAGTGTTGGGTAATGGCCCATCCCCCCACCCACCCACCCCCTATCCCCGGCCATCATTCCTTTTCGTAATAGTCAGCTAACAACATGTAAGTTACATTTATGAAATGTGTTGAAACTACTCATAACTAGGGGGCAACACCGTTAATCCAGTCAGGGTATTTATCATTAATTTTGTTACCACCAGTTTGTGTGCAATTTCATTATATACAAAGCGTCATTTTTTGTTTTAAGTCGAGTGCGCATTCCATCTAAATATCCTTCCCCATTGATATATAAGACCATAGATATAAAGAATGCATGTGACCATAGATATAAAGAATGTATAAGACCATAGATATAACGAATGTATGTGACCATAGATATAAAGAATGTATAAGACCATAGATATAAAGAATGTATAAGACCATATTACACGCTCTATTCTTTCTTTTTTTTTTTTTACTTCAGTCACTTCTCTTGCACAATATCGAACCCGTGTCTTAGCTGACGTCAAATAATCTCTTTCCCCCCCCCCCCTTTTTTTTTGTAAAAGTAATTATCTTCGTTGTCTACAGGATTTTGATTAATTGACTCAAACGTTTTAAAATAGCGCATTGTCATCGCGAATAGACAGGTGTTCAAAAATTTCAAATCGATTTAGCCTCGGGGCGCTAGTGATAATTGATTACCAAGTTTTACAAAATACGAGTGATACGACAACCTCCAGACAGATCAAGTTAAATTAAATGTTATTAAAAATAATTACGTTTTGATAACTTTATAATCGCACCCTCTTTCTAACATTCTAAATTTAATTATATCTTAACTTACGAATTGGGGAGTTTTCCAATTTTGAACAAAACAAGGTACAGAAGTCGAGGTAACGAATATAAAAGTTGAAATATAATGGCCACCGCCATTGTATAGTTACACAAAGAGACTGGTGATGATTCACTGGACAAAAAGAGGGAACACCTTCCATTAGATTCACTCTGAAAATCAATTCAAACATTTTTAATAGTTGGTTAACTTACAAAATTGAATACTTTATGAATTCCATTGTAAATTTCTATCAAATTTAGGCTTAAATAAATCAATATACTGAGAGAAAGAAGGTTTTTTTTGTGCTATTCTATGAGATATGCATTTTGTGGTTTGTGGAGAGTATCATATAAATTATTTGTCATGATTTTAATGGTATTCTCCATCCTGGTCTGAGAGACATACCATGATCTACGGGGAATGGATTATTGGGGTTCTCTAGTCAGGAATAAAAAAAAAAAACTTTCTTGCGAGGATGGTGATACTGTGGTCAATGAGGACTATCCGATACCGTAGTATTCACAGCTGGCGGTGGTGACGGATGTGGTCGGCACACAACATCCTTCCACTCTGTCCCACTCAAGCACACCTGCGAAGCTTGCCATTTCGGGCTGAGGGTACAGGCACATTACAACCTCTCCTCTGTCCGAGTGGCAGGAAAAACCCATTGCCTTGCCATTCTGACCGATCGGCAGTACACGCACCTTGCTGGTCTGGCCATTTCGGGCAAGTCGTAAAACCCTCTTTTCTGCCATCCCAGCAGATGTTAGCGGGCACACTCACCCCGCCGCTCTGTAGGCATGGCAGACATGCATCAGCGCCGCCAACAATGCTGGTGTGGTAGGCACACTACACCCTATCATGCTGGCAATGGCGGCAAAAAAAATTCTATAAAAAAAAGATATATGCCTTTTGGGAAGAGAAAACACATTCGCCAGTAATGTAGGTATTAACTTATTAAGAAAAGGTTCAATATACCTATAGCGAAAGATTAAAGAAAATGTTAATCATTTGGTTTATCACCTACATGCACGTCTATTTTCAATTTCATTAAATTTCATAACAGATAGTAATGGGAATGGTGTTTCCGTGTCTTTCCCTATGGTAAACAAATACATGTAGACATACTATATTTAGTTATGAACCTTGTGTGTGTGTGTGTGTGTGTGTTTCAGCATGTGTGCAGGATAGCAGTAAAAAAAAAATCTGGTAATAAGTAAAGTTCCCTTAGCATATGAAAGGATTGTGTGTTTAGCGATACGCCCAGCCGCCTTTACTTCCCTTACTAATGTCAACTCTACCCATTTTAAAGCAGTGTGGATTTGGGGGACTTAACATCAAATTTCTCAACGAAGATTTAACCCTAGGTCAGTCAACCACTCGGCCATCCGTCTACCAGAAAATATGGGGACCGTGGCGGAGCATTCAAGCCAGGGGTCTCACCGACAAGTGTTCGGGTTGCCTCCTTCCAGCGGAGCCCTTGATATGTGTGTGTGTGTGCAATATATACACTATTATACACACATATATTGTCTACACCAGTGAATGAATGCATACGCTCGTGCAAATGTAATGTTGTTTTTAAAGTTTAAAAACCTAAAGGTTATACGAACAATTTTTGTGTATCATCTAGGCCAGTATTTCCCAAAGTATTATCCCAGGGGGTTCGCGCGAAGAGTTTGGCGAGGGTACGCTCTGCAACGGGCTGAGGACATCGGTAAGAATGCATGGTCTGTAAAAACTAAAACAGTGAAATGAGTGGAAATAATGGCCGTAAAAATAATATAAGCGGATCGTTGTTTTTTTTTTAAAATAGGGGTTTATGAAAATAAACAAAGGGGTTACACAGATGTCGAAAAGTTGGGGAACACTGATCTAGGCATTAGCAGTGGAGTAACTAGGGGTGGGCTATCTGGCACTTACTTCTCTTCCAGCCAAGGGCGACATTTTATTAATCAAGTTAGTATTTTTGGGCCACGGAAAAGGGCAGCATTTCTAGAGGCCGCCCCTAGCACTACTAACAGTGGTTACCGGTACTCTACTAGGCAATATGCAATAGAAGACCATGCGCGCTAACACAAGCAAACAACATATACCTATATATATATATATATATATATATATATATATATATATATATATATATATGTAGAGAGAGAGAGAGAGAGAGATAGATAAATAGATATGTATATATATATATATATATATATATAGAGAGAGAGAGAGAGAGAGATAGATAGATAGATAGATAGATAGATAGATAGATAGATAGATAGATAGATAGATAGACAGACAGACAGACAGACAGACAGACAGGCAGGCAGACAGACAGACAGACAGACAGACAGACAGACAGATAGATAGATAGATATAGATAGATAGATAGATAGATAGATAGATAGATAGATAGATAGATAGATAGATAGATAGATAGATAGATAGATAGATAGATAGATAGATAGATATATGCGTGTGTATAAAGCGTCACATTTTAATCATATAGCCTATGGGAAAATGTGATACATCAAAAGAAGCTAAGCTGTACCTTCACAACAGCCACGCCAACAAAAATGAAAAAACTGAAACAAAATAACGCAGAATAAACAATGAGTCGAAATAAAACAGAATTGTTTATCGTGAAAATGTCGCTCAGTTGCATCCTCCTTTATTTTTTTTTCTCCAGAAATCTAGCACATTGTTTAGTTATTATTACGTCATCAACACATGAACTCTTAAAACCATAGAACTTGACGCTAAAATACGGCCTCAACCAGCGGTGTTCGAACCATATAGATATATATGTCTATGTTCAGAACTTATATGTGTTAAATAATAGCATATCTATGACGTGTGCGCGCCTATTTTGATCTTCTGCAACACGGTGAATTTACTTCCGCCGTGAGACAAGGTGTGCTGTAGATAAGGAAAAATGTCTGAAATGAGTGGTGTATGTCAATATATCAACGCACTCTACGATAGCTGGCTGCTGGTTTGATTCAATAAATTGGACCCGACACATTTTGTCAGTGTATGTAAATTAAAAAAAAAATAATTAAAATCTTTAGTGTGTTTTTTCCCCCGTTACTTGAAAGAAAATGGCCCAACCTGTGGCTGTGCGGCGTCTGCAACTATTGTAGAGATAGATCAATATTTAACAACAACTGGCACACACTGTTTACGTTTGACTAGCGTTGACGGTTTTAATGCACCTATACTCAGGTAAAAAAAACTTCGTTGCACGTTGGTCGATGTATTTTTTTTTATTTGAAATCAAGTAGGTCACAATAGTGTATGCCCTATATCAGTAGTTCTCAAGCTGTACGCACCTTACAGCAATCTCGACGACAAATATGGTTGGACGTTGGGCGCCATCTATTTTATCGGTCGGCAACCTTAAAAATCTCATGGGCCACTGAATTCGTGAACCTTATACCGCACACCACTTATTGTATCATTTTTATTCCCGTGTATCATTCTTTACTGACCGCTATATCTAGTGGGGGGGGGGCAGCCCCGTGGCGTGAAAATTCTACAGGAGGGGCCAGGCATTCTACAGCAGAAGCCAGGCAATAGCGGGCGGGGGGCAGGTAATACATTTTACTAAGTAGAACAAATAAGCAGGGGGGGGCAGACAAAATGCAGGGGGGCGGCCCCTGGCCCCCCGCTCGCTACGGGCCTGAGGGGGCACCTTATGCCGACTGTTGATCTATTCCATAATAACGACTTTATTGGGTCAGTGTGAGATTTTTACTTGCACAGATAAGAAAAGTTGGGTTTCGTCAACGGTGCGTAACGGTGGGCGGATCCGAACTGATCAGTGGTCGCTATGCTGCCCGCGGGCACATGTTTGAGAGCCCATGGTGTACAAAACTGTACGTGAACTTTTGCATGGAAGACTTGTATCTATAAAAAAAAATATACCTTACCTTTTGCCGATCCATCTGAAGTGACAAAATATACCCCGGACTGTCAGTTTCACGGTGCTCTCTTTTCATACACACAATACTCTGGACTGTCAGTTTCACGGTGCTCTCTTTTCATACACACACTACTCTGGACTGTCAGTTTCACGGTGTTCTCTTTTCATACACACACTACTCTGGACTGGGATGCCCTTTACGGCGCAATCACGGTCATAATTCACAGATAATAGGCGTTGCTTGAATTTGAAACGGGAATCTTTACCGTGATCTAGTGACCATTGGCTGAGTATTCTGCTTAACCAGTGACTCTCAGAGTGTGGGGAAAACACTTTTGTCTACATCTCCATTTACTTTATATTTTATATGTAGTCATAACTTCAACTTCATATTTCATTTCTGACACATTTAATATGGAGTATCAAATGTTACTAAGTGATTATAAGTATTTTGTTTTTATTTCTTAAATAAACCTTTTATTCTTTAATTCACTCACAAATCCTTGTAATTGTAAATTTACTGAACAATATATCTTTGTACTCTACAGAACAATGTCTTGTTATTGACGCAATATTTCGAAAAACGAACATCTTTTGTTACAAAAAAGGCATTTCCACTGAACAATATCTTGTTACTGTACATTTACTGAACAATATCTTGTTAGTTGTACATTTACTGAACAATAGTTATTGTACATTTACTGAACAATATCTTGTTATTGTACATTTACTGAAAAATATCTTGTTATTGGCATATTTACTGAACAATATATCTTGTTATTGTTACACGAATGCAAAAAATTTTTTTTTTAATGTCTCAACCTAACCCATTTGTCAAAAACGATGGAAAACCTGAATTTGCAATCCGTTGATGTTTAGGGTTGCTCAATCGCAGTTTAGTTTGCACTTACTAACATTTTTCATACGTTTTTCATATTTATCTCTTCTATTTTAATAATTGGGTTGAGAATGTTATCAATATTTTATTTTTTTAATTTATGAGTCATCATACATAATACAAATCATTTTTATATTTTGGGAAAATAATAAAAAAAAAAAATAAGTTTGTCGAATTCAGAACACACACTGTAGTATTGCATCATTGGACAAGCTTTAAAAGATTGGAACATTTCATAAGACAAAATTATGGCACTCAGTTTTTACTACTTCAAGCAACACAGGTATACATTCAGGTGCTTGTACCCTGTTGGAGAAATTAATTGGAAAATCTTTATTATACACAGCCTGGACACTATGTTCATGGAGGGATTTTAATGTTTACAAAACATGTTAGGAGCATCTTCTGTCCAGATCATTTCAACAATTTCAATCAGGGAGTAAAGTAATTCTGAATCATGGCATTTAACTGATGCAGATCTCAAAGTTAATGGTCTGCTTGTACCATCAGCAGTAGAATTTGCTGTAAATATGCTGCAAGGAGCAAAACAACCTAGCGACGATTACAAAGAATTTTTGCAACTGTCGATAATTTTTTTAAAGAAATTCCTCAGGCCAAAGCGGAATAATTTTCTCTCTATCTGGTGCTATGGCAGGGGTGGGCAAACTTTTCTAAGGAGGGCCAAATTTAAAACTAGATTGTTATCGGATGATGGCATGAATTTGTCTACTTTAATTACAATTTACAACGTATGAAAATATAAATTAACGAATATCATTTCATTTATTTCTATTACACATACACATACATTTAAAATTCAAGTCAGTTGCTAATTTAGTAATAAGGTTTTTACTATTCATAATTATTTCAACAAAAGTTTATTGTTACCTGGTATAATAATTACGAAAACGAAGAAACTTAATTTGCATACAAGCTTACTACAGAGTACAATTTTAATTAATGAGAAGTATGTAACTGTTCACAATTTTGGGTTAATGTTCTTGAACTGTGGAACCAGTTTACTGGTTAAGATTATCAGACTGAATTTAAATTGCAGTCAGTTAACATCGATCTGTTCTTCGACTTGATTATTTTTCAGAAAACCCTTGCTCACAAATGTATGTGGACCCAAATAGTGAGCAAAGCTTGACAGCAAAGTTTTTTTAGGTGTGGGAATGCTGCTGTTGGAAACATCCTGAAAACCAGAATTGACTTGAACTTCAGGTCATAATTTGCTTGTAGGGTCATAGCTCTAACTAATATTCTGGAGCCATAAAACTGATTTAATATCCCTAGATTCGAATCAAATTTAAAAAATATAGCGAAAATCTAAACAAAGAGAATCAACATCGACACAGGACCGCAACCTGTACTCGCGTTCGGCCACACATATACTTCTGACGGGCCGCATGCCCGTAGTTTGCCCACCCTGATGTTTAAAGCACTGTACTCTATTAAATTTACTTGTTTCGACATCAATTTAAGTTAACAAAATGAAGAAAAATCTGCATTTTTGATTTTTAAAAATTCGAATTACATGGAACATTGGTTTCTCTCTCTTCATCTGCTCCTCACAATGACCTGACTTTGATTAAGAAACTGAATTATTTCAAAATATTTCACAAAAAAGTCACAGAATCTGCCTTTAAACCATTGCATGACACTTATAACTGAAGACATGGTGAGTCTCTTTTTTCAGCAAAGTGGTGATAACCAAACTAAAGAAAAAATGCTGATTGCACTTGAAAAGTCAGTTAAAAAACAAAAACAGGTAAAAGGCTTGAAGGCAAAGGATCAATGGATAAAATTGTAAGCATGAACTTAGATGACTTTGTAACAGAGAGATCCAAATATGTATTTGAAGTGCTTGGAATAAATTGGGCATTCATGAATGAAAATCACCCAGACACGTGGAGTACAGCAACCGAATACCAGGAGAGCAAAAAATTGTTAATTCTATAAATGATACAGCCAAGAGGGGTAAAACTCATTTCAGATTATGCACAAGTTTTAACAAAAGATGAAACTCAAATTGCAATATATTTTGCAAACCGTGGAAGAACATCGACATCAAATTCCAGATATGCTAAAGTCTACTGGCACACACGAACAATCAACAGGTGAAGTATTCTGAAATCAAACATTGTATGAAATCATATAAATAACACTTAATTTGAATAATATAATTAAAAGTTTGTATTAGAAAAAATTAAAAATGTATTCTTTATTTATTGTTGACCTAAATCTGATAATTTCAAGTTCATTGAGCAACCTCTAAATATAAAAATATCTAATAATATTTGCTGAGTTTATTTTTTCATTAAAAGTGCAATAAAGGGTTGAGATACGATAGGAGCACTTTTATTTTTGTTTGTCACCCATTGTTCATTTACTGAACAATATCTTGTTATTGTACATTTACTGAACAAACCCTGTTATTGTACATTTACTGAACAATATCTTATTTACATTTACTGAACAATATCTTGTTATTGTACATTTACTGAACAATACCTTGTTATTGTACATTTACTGAAAAATATCTTGTTATTGTACATTTACTAAAAAACAAAAGTGAACTTGCCTGATAACTGGTGGGCTCTAACACTGTACACATCTGAATTTATTTTTTGTCGCTTAGTTAAATCACATTAAATAGACCCTCTCATATGATGAAGTGCTGGAGTAAGAGTTTAAAATTCTAATTAACCATTTAATGAAACATAAAATGCATGTAGTTCGCTAAGATTAAAAATTTTTTTTTGAATTTAATATTGCATTGTTGTTAATTTTTTTCGCTTATATTCCTATACTTTCATGCCAAATTTTATTGGAATTGAATTACATTTAGAGGTCGCCAACGAGACTGAAGTTTAGTATCTTCTTTAATGACATGAATTCTTATAATATAAACATTAAGTTAAACATTATCTTAAATCAATATTAAACATTAATTACATCGAATTAGACATGTTGATTAAATAACATAATATAATGATATGCAACAGTTACTGGTTGTTTATTCATGTATATGCATTGTATTATAAACATAAACAATACAGTTTACTAATTATTGTCAGTTCAACGTTTTAATGTACTTTTCTTCAAATTTGCACTCTCTGTCTGTGATCTTACAACTTGTATAATCTCTGCATTTCATATTCCGTTTTAGTGACTTATTAAATTTGATATTGATCGTTTCCATCGCATCATTGACGCTTTCTTTTAGACACTTAGCTTATGACGGCAATTAGGGTTTATAAAAAACCGATAAAAAACGTTTGTCGAAGTCAATTCCTCAAAAAACCGATTTCGTTTTACTGAAATAAGTGAAATAACGGATATTTAAAGCATTCTATCAATAATTATTTTAATGTATGCCGTAGTATGAAAATTAATACATTTTAATGTAATTATGTCAACCAATTTTTAAAGTAAAACAACAAATACAAGAAAAAGTATCAATATGACAAACACTGCCTACTGGGTACTCTATATATTCATTTAAATCACATTATAACTAAACATACTATTATGACCTTTAAACTGTTCAACTGTATTTGGCAGTCATGAAAAAGACTTAATTCCTTTTATCATGTATCATGTATGTTATACTAGATATACATGGCTGTCAATGAGTAGGTTTTTTTGCCACACACAGGCAAGCCTGAAATAGCCGTTTGTTATAGACTCAGTATAGTACTTATTTATATAGGTCTATAGATATTATTTGTTACTTTTTACTCATGATTACTTCTCATTTCTGTCTATGTTTCTAATGTTATCTATATATGTGACAGCATAGTAATATCCAGTGCCCACTCCACTGTTGAACTCTAAATTTCACTTCCTCACACCTCCCTCATACAATTTATTTCCCATCCCTGAGATGTATTAGTTACAATAGTCATTACAGCAGCTGCACGACGTCTTGTTTGGGTTAGGTTGGCAGTGGATGACAAACACAAATTTAGTCAACTTGAAAAAAATACCACTCTGTCCATTGTTTAGTAATGAACTTAGGAGATACCGACATTATTCCCCGTTTCAATGTGATGCCTCACAGTCCTATGCAAGTCCCGAAACCAATACTGTGCTTAAAAACATCGGTTCTTGTTAGTAAATCCACTTGAATTTAAATTTTTCCAGGTGGAGGAAACGGACGGCTCTTCTATGTGTATATAAATTTTCACTTGTCCTCAAATTACCCTTGAACCAATACGCCATTTTCGGTCTGCTCAACAAATACTTTCTAACAATGACCAGGTCGGACTGAGTAGGGAATTCATTGGAAAGTCAAAGTTTCGAATTTCTGTAATTTAGTGGAATGTTTCAACATTTTTTTCTAATTGTAAGTTCTAAGTTTAAACCGGCTTTTTAAAAATGGTTGTCGAATGCTTGGAATTTGTCAAAAAGTCGGTTTGTCATGCCGTTTTTAACAATCCCTAATGGCACTGGGATTTCAACTTCATCGAAGCTGGTATCAATACTGACTGAACGACAGTATATAGTGATGAGGTACCTACAAAGTGATGCAGTTAGTGCATTCTTCTTCGATCACATAGTTGCGTTTCGTGTTATCATTTCCAGTTACAAACGACCCATCTTTAAATGGGTGTGTCTGACATTAGTTTGGATGAAGGTCCCACAAGTTGACCCATCTTTAAATGGGTGTGTCTGACATTAAGTTTGATTCCCATGTCGCACCCATAAATGGGTGTGTCTGACATTAGTTTGATGAAGGTCCCACAAGTCCACCCTTCTTTAAATGGGTGTGTCTGACATTTGATGACTTTCTGTGGGTGTGTCTGACATTAGTTTGATGAAGGTCCCACAAGTCCACCCATCTTTAAATGGGTGTGTCTGACATTAGTTTGATGAAGGTCCACAAGTCCACCCATCTTTAAATGGGTGTCTGACATTAGTTTGATGAAGGTCCCAAAGTCGACCCATTTTAAATGGGTGTGTCTGACATTAGTTTGATGAAGGTCCCACAAGTCGACCCATCTTTAAATGGGTGTGTCTGACATTAGTTTGATGAAGGTCCTCACAAGTCGACCCATTTTTAAATGGGTGTACTATTAGTTTGATGAAGGTCCCACAAGTCGACCCATCTTTAAATGGGTGTGTCTGACATTAGTTTGATGAAGGTCCCACAAGTCGACCCATCTTTAAATGGTGTGTCTGACATTAGTTTGATGAAGGTCCCACAAGTACCCTTCTTTAAATGGGTGTGTCTACATTATTTGATGAAGGTCCCACAATCCACCCTTCTTAAATGGGTGTGTCTGACATTAGTTTGATGAAGGTCCCACAAGTCCACCCATCTTTAAATGGGTGTCTGACATTAGTTTGATGAAGGTCCACAAGTCCACCCATCTTTAAATGGGTGTATCTGACATTAGTTTGATGAAGGTCCATCTTTAATTGGGTGTGTCTGACATTAGTTTGATGAAGGTCCCACAAGTCGACCCATCTTTAAATGGGTGTGTTTGACATTAGTTTGATGAAGGTCCCACATAGTCGACCCATCTTTAAATGGGTGTGTCTGACATTGATGAAGGTCCCACAAGTTAATCTATCTTTAAATGTGTGTCTGACATTATTGATGAAGGTCCTACAGTCAACCCATCTTTAAATGGGTGTGTCTGACATTAGTTTGATGAAGGCCCCACAAGTCCACCTTCTTTAAATGGGTGTGTCGACATTAGTTTTTGAAGGTCCTACAAGTTTTAATCTATCTTTAAATGGGTGTGTCTGATTAGTTTGATGACGGTCCCACAAGTCCACTTCTTTAAATGGGTGTGTCTGACATTAGTTTGATGAAGGTCCCACATCCATCCATCTTTAAACGGGTGTCTCGACATTAGTTGGGGAAGTAAAGGTGGCTGGGTGTGGTCTAGCCAAACAATCCTTTATATGCCATGTATAGAGAAACTGATCAATTCTACATTTTTTCTACCTCTGATGCTTACCCTTTATGAGTATATCAGTATTCCAATGTTTATGAGTATATCAGTATTCCAATGTTTATGAGTATATCAGTATTCCAATGCATTTATGAGTATATCAGTATTCCATGTTTATGAGTTTATCAGTATTCCAATGTTTAAGATTACATCTAGAGCTAAATTGTATTTTTTTAAAATGTTACTTTAACATAAAAAGAAACAAAACTTACTGTAATGAAGATTGAATGCATTTTTCTTCCAGTATTTTTAATGGTTTGTAGCAGTTACATGATCAAAAAGAACTATCTCTTGCTTAGAAATTCTAGATCATTGTCACACATAAACATGATCTTTGAGATCTCAATCGAATGTCTTCACCTGCATTAAATGTATGTTACAATTCGAAATTAATGTGATGTCACCAAACTAAACATTCATCATCAATGTTTACAATAAAAAATTGTAGACACTTTTGTTCTTTTATGGAATTTTATAGTATAACCCTGAGATGATACATACACATGTCTTGAGTAAATTTGTTCATTGCCTGTCCTTTCTACATCTACAAAATACTCATTCTGGAAATCAATGCAATAGGGATAATTTATTAATTCTTGTTTAGTTTTGAAACACAAAATTCAACTGGGGTACTGACATTAGACAGCATTTAATATAGCCATTTTAAAAAACACTTACAACTTTCTTGACCATTCCATGCTGTATTCCTGGCTGATAACTTGATAAAAAGAAATCATGATTACTTTGTGAAGTCGTAATGATAAATCAAAGATTGAGAACTCTGCTAGCATTGTATGAGTTCAGTAATCCAGCCCGTATAACAGACTAAACAAAAAAGAATAAAATTCATTCTAGTTGACAGTTCTTATTTTTTAAAAAATTTGAATATAATACAAAACTATAGATAATCACCTTTGAAAAGTTGTAACTGCCATTGTCTCTTTTCATTTAGTATCAGAAAATCTAAAATTTCATCAAAGTTGTAATGGCCTGTGTTGGAGAACTATATAAAATGAATAAAAAGTTCTCCAACACCAGGCCATTACAACTTTGATGAAATTTAGATTTTCTGATACTTTTAAATGAAGAAGACAATGGCAGTTACAACTTTTCAAAGGTGATTATCTATAGTTTTGTATTATATTCAAATTTTTAAAAATAAGAACTGTCAACTAGAATGAATTTTATTCTTTTTTGTTTAGTCTGTTATACTGAGTGGAATGGATGGTACTGAACTTTGGTCATACAATGCTAAAGAGAGTTCTCAATTCTTCTGATTTATCATTACGTACTTCACAAAGTAATCATGATTTCTTTTAATCAAGTTATCAGCCAGGAATACATCACATGGAATGGTCAAAGTTGTAAGTGTTTTTCATTAACATCCAGAACATTAAATGCTTTAAATGGCTATATTAAATGCTGTCTAATGTCAGTACCCCAGTTGAATTTTGTGTTTCAGAAACTAAACAAGAATTAATAAATTATCCTATTGCATTGATTTCCAGAATGAGTATTTTGTAGATGTAGAAAGGACAGGTAATGAACAAAATTTCTCCAAGACAGATGATTTTAGGACTATGTGTATGTATCATCTCAGGTTATACATATAAAATTCCATAAAAGAACAAAAGTGTCTACAATTTTATTGTAAACATTGATGATGGATGTTTAGTTTGGTGACAGTATTAGATTTGAATTGTAACATTACATTTAAATGCAGGTGAAGACATCTTTGACAGAGAGTCTCCAAAGGCATGTTATGTGTGACAATGATCTAGAATTTCTAAAGCAAGAGATAGTTCTTTTTGATCATGTAACTGCTTACAAACCATTAAAAATACTGGAAGAAAATGCATTCAATCTTCATTACAGTAAGTTTTGTTTCTTTTTATGTTAAGAGTAACATTTTAAATAAAAAAATACAATTTAGCTTTTATATCTAGATGTAACCTAAACATTGGAATACTGATAAACTCATAAACATTGGAATACTGATATACTCATAAAATTGAATACTGATACTCATAAACATTGGAATTGGATATACTCATAAACATTGGAATACTGATATACTCATAAAGGGTAAAATTTCCATCAGTGCAGAAAAAATTGTAGAATTGATCAGTTTTCTATACATGGCATATAAAGGGATTGTTTGGCTAGACCACACCCAGCCACCTTTACTTCCCCAACTAATGTCAGACACACCCGTTTAAAGATGACAGACTTGTGGGACCTTCATCAAATCCACGTCAGACACACCCATTTAAAGAAGGAAGGACTTGTGGGACCATCAAACTAATGTCAGACACACCTGGTTTAGAATGGGTCGACTAAAAATTCTATCAACTAATGTCACACACCCATTTAAAGGGTGAATTTAGACCTTCATCAAACTAATGTCAGACACACCCATTTAAAGATGGGTCGACTTGTGGGACTCATCAAACTAATGTCAGACACCCATTTAAAGATGGGTCGACTGGTGGGACCTTCATCAAACTAATGTCAGACACACTCCATTTAAAGATGGGTCGACTGGGACCTTCATCAAACTAATGTCAGACACACCCATTTAAAAGATATTGGCCAATTTGTGACCTTCATCAAACTACAAGTCAGACACACCTCCATTTAAAGATGGGTCGACTTGTGTAACCTTCATCAAACTAATGTCAGATTACACCCATTTAAAATGGGTGGACTTCATTAGACTCTTCATCAAACTAATGTCAGACACACTCCATTTAAAGATGGGTGGACTTGTGGGGACTTCATCAAACTGTCATGACACACCCATTTAAAGAAGGGTGGACTTGTGGACCTTCATCAAACTAATGTCAGACACACCCATTTAAAGAAGGGTGGACTTGTGGGACCTTCATCAAACTAATGTCAGACACAACGCCAGAAAGATGGGTCGACTTGTGGGACCTTCATCAAACTAATGTCAGACACACCCATTTAAAGATGGGTCGACTTGTGGGTTCCTCCATCAAACTAATGTCAGACACACCCATTTAAAGATGGGTCGAAACGTGGGACCTTCATCAAACTAATGTCAGACACACCCATTTAAAGACAGGTCAGACTTGTGGGACCTTCATCAAATTAATGTCAGACCACGTATTTAAAGATGGGTCGACTTGTGGGACCTTCATCAAATCATTTAAGTCAGATACACCTATTTAAAGATGGGTGGACTTTAGAATCTTCATCAAACTAATGTTTACACCCATTTAAAGAGATGAAGTGGACTTGTGGATCTCTATCAAACTAATGTCAGACACACCCACTTAAAGAAGGGTGGACTTGTGGGACCTTCATCAAACTAATGTCAGACACACCCACTAAAGAAGGGTGACTTGTGGGACCTTCATCAAACTAATGTCAGACACACCCATTTAAAGATGGGTCGACTTTGTGGGACGCTTCATCAAACTAATGTCAGACACACCCATTTAAAGATGGGTCAACTTGTGGGACCTTCATCAAACTACTGTCAGGACACACCCATTTAAAGATGGCCTGATTTTGTGGCTGAAGTGATGAAGCCTGGCAATGATTGGACGGATCGAGTGTTTAGAGGAAGAATTGCCAAATTAACTGCATCACTTTGTAGGTACCTCATCAATATATGCAATGCGTTCAGTCAGTATTGATACTAGCTTCTGGAGTGAAGTCAATCAGTATCTGTCAGTTGCCATTAGGATTGTCTTTTTTTAAAAAACCCACAAAAACCGGCTTTTTGACGAAATTCCAAGCATTCGACAACCGATTTTTGGGCTTTAAAAGCCGGTTTAAACTTAGAACTTACCAATTAGAAAAAAAAAATGTTGAAACATTCCACTAAATTACAGAGAAATTCGGAAACTTTGACTTTCCAATGAATTCCCCTACTCAGTCCGACCTGGTCAGCCATAGAAGCATTTGCTGAGCGATACAAGAGAGTAGGCGGGACCAGTGGTTCAAGGGTAATTTGAGGACTGCGTGAAGGGGGAAGAGGGTATATACACATAGAGAGATTTATTGCATCCGTTTCCTCCACCTGGAAAGAGGGCATAAATTCAAGTCGTTTACTAATTCCACAGAACCGATGTTTTTTATAGCACACGAATTTAATGTTGACTTGCGGACTTGTATAGGACTTGAAACGGGCATACATTGAGACGGGGGAATAAACAATTGGTATCTCCTAAGTTCATTACTTAAACAATGATGAGTGAGCTATTTTTTTTTCAAGTTGACTAAATTTATGTTTGTCATCCAACACCTTCACCATCACCAACCCTCTAACCCAAATTAAGGTAGGACCGTCTGTACAGCTGCTGTAATGACTATTGTAACTTATTACATCTCAGGGATGGGAGGGGAAATAATTGTATGAAGGAGTGACAGAGTGAATTTAGAGTCATCAAAGTGGGCCCTGATGCAGAGGTGTTTGTGTACTGTCACATATATAGATAACATTAGAAACATAGACAGAGAATGAGAGAGGAGAGGTGAATATCATGAGTAAAAAAAAGAACCGCAATATCTATAGACTATATATAAATAAGTACTATACTGAGGTCTACATAACAACGGCTGATTTTTAACTTGTCAGTGAGCGGCAAACCAAACCCGTGTTCTGACAGCCATGTATATCTAGTATAACATACATGATACATGATAAAGAATTAAGTCTTTTTCATGACTGCCAAATAAAGTTGAACAGTTTAAAGGTCATAATAGAAATATATTTAGTTATAATGTGATTTAAATATTATATAGTACCTAGTAGGCAGTATTTTTATCGTCATATTGATACTTTTTTTTCTTGTATTTATTGTTTTACTTTAAAATTGGTTGACATAATTACATTAAATGTATTAACGCTCTACGTTAATTAAATACTGCATACATTGAAAATAATTATTGATAGAATGCTTTAAACATCGTTATTTCACTTATTAATAATCCAAATCGGTTTTTTGAGAAATTGACCTTCGACAACCGTTTTTTTTAAAGTCGGTTTTTGTATAAACCCTAGTTGCCGTCATTTGCTGAGGTTTCAAGTGTATTGTTGATTCCTTTAAGGCGTCAATGATGCAGTGGAGCGGTCAATTGCACTGATGTCATCATTTAATAAGTCACTAAAACAGAATATGAAATGCAGAGATTGCTACAAGTTGTGGAAGATCAAGCAGATAGAGTGCCAAATTTGAAGAAAAGTACATTGAAGTTTATAAGAAGCGTTGAACTGACAATAATAGTAAACTGTATTGTTTATGTTTATAATACAATGCATACATGAATAAACAACAGTAACTGTTGCATATCATTATATTTTATGTTGATTTAACATTTCAACATGTCTAATTGATGTAATTAATGTTTAATTTGATTTAAGACAATGTTTAACTTAATAATATTATAAGAATTCATGTCATTAAAGAAGAACTATAAACTTCAGTTCCGTTGACAGTACCTCTAAATGTAATTCAATTCCAATAAAATTTTATTATGAAAGTATAGAATATAAAACGAAAAAGATTAACAACAATGCAATATTAAATTCAAAAAAAAAAATTTTTTAATCATGTTAACGAACGTGCAGCATGTAAACTACATGCATTTTATGTTTCATTAAATAGTTAATTAGAATTTAAACTCTTACTCCAGCACTTCATCATAAGCCAGGAGAACCTCATTGTCATGATTTAACTAAACGACAAAAAGATAAAATTCAGATGTGTAAGAAAAAGTTATAAACACCAGTTATCCAGGCAAGTTCACTTTTTTGTTTTTTTAGTAAATGTACAATAACAAGATATTTTTCAGTAAATGTACAATAACAATATTGTTCTGTAATGTAATAACAAGATATTGTTCATAATGTACAATAAGATATTACTCAGTAAATGCATAATAACATAGTTTTGTTTAAATAGTAAATGTACAATAACAAGATATTGTTCAGTAAATGAAAAGTTTAGTGACAAACAAAAATAAAAGTGCTCAAAGATTTCTCTGAACCTTTTATTATGTTTTCCTTTAATGAAAAAATAAACTCAGCAAAATATTATTAAGATATTTTTATATTTAGAGGTTGCTCAATGAACTTGAAATTATTATTTAAGGGTCAACAATAAATAAAAAGAATGCATTTTTAATTTTTTTTCTAATACAAACTTTTAATTATGTTATTCAAATTAAGTGTTATTTATATGATTTTATACAATGTTTGATTTCAGAGTATTTCACCTGTTGATTGTTCGTGTTTTTATTAATGCGTTCACAATTGTAGACTTTCGCATATCTGGAATTTGATGTCGATGTTCTTCCACGGTTTGCAAAATATATTGCAATTTGAGTTTCATCTTTTGTTAAAACTTGTGCATAATCTGAAATGAGTTTTACCCCTCTTTCGGCTGTATCATTTTATAGAATTAACAATTTTTTGTGCTTCCTGGTATTCAGTTGCTGTACTCCACGTGTCTGGGTGATTTTCATTCATGAATGCCCAATTTATTCAAGCACTTCAAATACATATTTTAATCTCTCTGTTACAAAGTCATCTAAGTTCATGCTTACAATTTTATCCATTAATACTTTGCCTTCAAGCCTTTACCTGTTTTTGTTTTTTAACTGGCTTTTCAAGTGCAATCAGCATTTTTTCTTTAGTTTGGTTATCAACACTGGCTGAAAAAAGAGACTCACCATGTCTTCAGTTAAATACTATAAGTGTTGCAATGGTTTTAAAGGCAGATTCTGTGACTTTTTGAAATATTTTGAAATTATTCAATTTCTTAATCAAAAGGTCATTGTGAAGCAGATGAAGAGATAGAAACCAATGTTCCATGTAATTCAAAATTTTTAAAAATCAAAAATCGCAGATTTTTTCTTCATTTTTTGTTAACTTAAATTGATGTCATAAACAAGTAAATTTTAATAGAGTACAGTGCTTTTGCCAAACATCAGGGGCAGGAACTATGGCCGCATGCCCGGTCAGGAGTATATCATGTGGCCCGAACGCGAGTACAGGTTGCGGTCCTGTGTCGATGTTGATTCTCTTTGTTTAGATTTTCGCTATATTTTAAATTTGATTCGAATCTAGGGATATTAAATCAGTTTTATGGCTCCAGAATATTAGTTAGAGCTACTTGACCTACAAGCAAATTATGACCTGAAGTTCAAGTCAATTCTGGAGTTTTCAGGATGTTTCCAGCAGCAGCATTCTGGTCTAAAAAAAACTTTGCTGTCAAGCTCTATTTTCAGCTATTGGGGTCCACATACATTTGAGTACAAGGGTTTTCTTGTATGAAAATAATCAAGTCGAAGAACAGATCGATGTTAACTGACTGCAATTTAAATTCAGTCATGATAATCACAACCAGTAAACTGGTTCCTAACAGTTCAAGAACATTGCACTAAGTTGTAATTGTGAACAGTTACATACTTCTATTATTAATTAAAAATTGTACTTGAAAGTCACAAATTAAGTTTCTTTTTTAGTTATTATTATACCAGGTAACAATAAACTTTTGTTGAAATAATTATGAATAGTAAAGCCTTATTACTAAATTAGCAACTGATTTAGCTTGAATTTTTAAATGTAATGTGTATGTAATAGAGTGTGAATGTGAAATAAATGACCAATACACTAGTTATTATCGTTAATTTATATTTTCATACGTTGTAAATTGTAATTAAAGTAGACAAATATATGTTTTTTTCGCCGATAACAATCTAGTTTTAAATTTGGCCCTCCTTAGAAAAAAAGTTTGCCCACCCCTGCCATATCATGCTTATGTGCAGGCACCAGGAGTACGGAAAATTATTCCGCTTTTGGCCTGAGCGAATTTCTCTAAAAAAATTATCGACAGTTGCAAATTCCTTGTAATCGTCAGCAGGTTGTTTTACCTGTTATATGAAAGCAAATCTCTACTGCTGATGGTACAAGCAGACCATTAACTTTGAGATCTGCATCAGTTAAATGCCATGATTCAGAATTAAGTTTACTCCCCTGATCATGAATTGTTAAACAACTTAATCTCTGGACCAGAAGATGCTCCTAACATGTTTTGTAAACATGGGATAAAATCCCTCCATGAACATAGTGTCGACAGGCTGTGTATAATAAAGTCTTTTCCAATTAATTTCTCCAACAGGACAATGCCACCTGAATGTATACCTGTGTTAAGCTCAAGTAGTATTAAAACTGAGTGCCATAATTTTGTCTTATGAAATGTTCCAATCTTTTTAAAGCTTGTCCAATGATGCAATACAGTGTGTGTTCTGAATTTCGACAAACTTATTTTATTTTTTAACTTATTAATTTTCCCAAAATATAAAAAATGATTTGTATTATGTATGATGACTCATAAATTAAAAAAAATAAAATATTGATAACATTCTCAACCCAATTATTAAAATAGAAGAGATAAATATGAAAAACGTATGAAAAATGTGGATTCGAGTAACCTGCAAACTTAAACTGCGTTGAGCAACCCTAAACATCAACGGATTGTCTCCAAAATTTTCCAATATAATTTTTTCATTAAATGGAACCAAAAAAGGTTGAGAGCATTAAAAAAAAAATTTTTTACCATTCATTTGTTTGTCACTTAATGTACAATAACAAGATATTGCCTGGTAAATGTACAATAACAAGATATTTTTCAGTAAATGTATAATAACAAGATATTGTTATAAATGTACAATAACAAGATATTGTTCAGTAAATGTACAATAACAAGATATTGTTCAGTAAATGTACAGTAACAAGATATTGTTCAGTAAATGTACAATAACAAGATGTTGTTCAGTAAATGTACAATAACAAGATATTGTTCTGTAAATGTACAAGATATATTGTTCAGTAAATTTACAATTACAAGGATTTGTGAATTAAATTAAAGAATAAAAAGGTTTATTTAAGGAAATATAAAAACAAAGCCTTGTCATAACTTAGTAACATTTGATGCTCCACATATTTCTTAAATGTGTCAGAAAAATGAAATATGAAATTGAAGTTATGACTACATATAAAATGTAAATAAATGGAGGATGTAGACAAAAGTGTTTTCATTGAAATGTCACTTTTAGAATTATGATAATTCTTTTTATTAAAAACAAAGATTTTAAAGGATCTAACAATTTGAATATTTTAGAAATGTTCAAATACAGGCTATGTTGGCTTTGATAGTTTTATTATTTGAAAAGTGTGTTACCAAATATACCATACAAAATGTTTTGATTTACAACTTTATTTTCTACTGGGAAACACAGGAATATTTTTTTTTGTTCTTATAAAGTTGTTCCCTCTATGTTTGAAACATTTATATTCTTTAGTAGACCTGTTTTTTGTATGGCTCCGCTAAAAGATAATTCTTCTGATTTGTCAGGTGCTTTTGGAGATGTTGATGGAGATGGATCACCAGACTACATTCATGTGTCCCAGATGGTGGGACTTAACCACATTGACACACTTGACATTACTGGAGAAATCTCTGATGTTATTATCTCTAAATATAGCATTAAAAACTCTTTTTCAGGAGGAATTTATTGACATCACGTCTAAAACTGTACAGTCATCTACTTCTGACTTAAATCAGCATTTACAGTCGGTTCAGTTTCTTCCATTCAGTTACAAGTTTGGAGCCAGTATCTTGATCTAAAGGAAACAGTTGGTATAGTTTACCTGACAGATAATGAAATACATTCACTTGAACTTACTAAAACTGTGACATAACAACATTGTCACTAGTTTATAAATAAATACATTGATCAAAGATACAGGCACTATGTGTCGAGAAACTGAAAGCAGAAGAAAAATTTTTCAGAATTCAGTAAGCAATATTAGCCCACTAAAAGTATTATGAATCTGAGCTCAATATATTTCTTAAAACTTAATTATATTTATTAAACAAATATTCAGATATTGATGAAAATCAACCATGACACAATTATTTTATTGTGCAGTTTGAAAACTCTTCCATTTTTTGTTTAAATGTACATAAAACAGACCTTACACTAACCAAAGATGCCAAAGGAGTTTATGGGTAATGGTTGTATAGAATATTATATAGAATAAGATGGATTTGAAAATATTTTTAAAAATACATGCCACTTGAAATATTTTCTAGTTAAAATGTTCAATTTTTTCATTTAATGATTATTTCCTTTACAACATCACAGTTTTTACTTTAATTAAATAGGTTATCTGTGGTTTAAAATTTAGGAGATGTGAGGGGGAATCCTCAGGCCATAACAAGTTTCTTCGACATAAGCTTATGTTAAATTGATAAAAAGTCAGGAACTAATGGAGAATTAATCAAAATTAAAAATAAACTTAAATGTATATAAAAGTGGTATATAAATATATACATGTATGATAATAACTACATATTGTGGATCTGTACAGAAATATAATTGTTATATAAGTATTTCAACTAAACCAAGTAATGTTGAAATGCGTAATTATGATTATTCAACATGATACTAAAATATTTCGTGTTCATTTATCCCCCATCTTTATATCTTATTGTTAATGTACATATATTCTGAGCCATCATATATATATATATACATGTATATGTTTTACATATTGTATGTCTCATCAAAAATATTACAAAAATGTGTTTATTTTGACTGTACTGAGAAATATTTTAATGATATAATTAATCAAAAATAATTTTTAGGCTTGCATCGAATGTTGAAAAATGTTGGGCCAATTTTTCTTTGTAATGGTTTTTTTGCATATCAGATTAAAAAGAAATGTTGTGTATATTTTATCATGTTCTTTCTTAAATTTAGATAATTCAATACTGTATTTCATATTTCTTTTTAATTATAATGTTTAGTTCCATTCTAAATTGAAACCATACATGATATTATTACTTCTCAGTATTTGTAAAGAAAATATTTTCTTTGAAGATATATGCTACATTTAGGATGTAACTATTGTTTTGTCAGATCTAAATGTACATTGTGTTGAATATGAAGTATCAGATTGTTTAATGTTTGGTGAAAGAACATCTTTTAAGTATCTTAAACCCACTTGAAATAATTTGTGTTTTTATTAATAGGGAAATGATTTCTAAGTCTACATTAGTCAATGTAGAGTTCATTCCCAGAATGCTCAGTTTTATTATGGAAGCTAAAAAACACAAGTAAATAGTCAATCCATTTAAGTTATATAGTGTTCATTTGTTTTCTGCTAGAATATTTCAAGTTTTAAAACGTTTAAAAACAAAAAAGTAAAGTTTCCATTTAAAGCTGGGTGGACTTGTGGGACGACTTTGTTCAAATTTCACCTGGAAAATTCCCATGATTCTCACAGTGGACTGAACCCAGGATTCTAATACAGTCGAGTGTATACACCACTGACATCCATCCCACTTTAAAACATGTTAGTGCCTAATAAATCATCATACAGCTACGCACCACAACTAAATCAAAGTCCTTACATTTAACTTTCTATGTATTATTGATTTTATTGTTATGTTTGTTTTAAGTTATTGTAAATTAGTTAATTATTATTTGCTTAAATTTACTGTTCATTTTGATTTAGTTAATATTTTTGAAATTATTAAGAAAAAAATCACAGATAAAAGCTGACATATTACTCATTGTATTTCTAAAAAAAACTTTAATTGACTTTAAATATAAACTCTGCACAAGTAATTATCATTCACCTAGGCTTTCATTTTCATATCAGTAAATATATTGAGATTGTTCTCAACCTTATAGTAACTAGAAGAAATTAGAATTTAGTAGAATTTAGTTTTGAAGTAGTCTGTTGAGAAAAAATGTAATCATGAAAACTTTGTAACAAATTTTAACTTAAGGTTATGTCTGCAGAGGCAGTAAATTTATATCTATGATCAAACATTTTCAACTTGAGGTTATGTCTGCAGTAGTGTTGTTTTAGTCCCAGGTCCTATTTTAGTTTCAGTTTTTATTTCGTTTTTTCTGTAATAATTTTAGTTTTAGTCTATTTAGTTTTAGGCCCAATTTTAGTTTTCGTTTTAGTTTTCGGGCCGACTAAATCTAAAACACCAGAGTTTTAGTTTTCGTCTTATGTATTTTAGTTTCACTTTTAGTTTTAGTCTTGTAAACACCAATAACAATTAACATCATTGTTCATGACCAATTGTTGAAACAGATTGAAGCATAATAATAGTAGACACAGAGATGACAGCTCAGTGTACTGAAACTGAGTCATTTCACTTCATTGTCACATTATAAGTTACACTATCATATTGTTTTATGTGCCAATACCATGACTAAATTTTTGACTATGTTGTAGACTAGCAGACTTGCAGTGCATGTACAAAAAAACAACTAAAAACGTAATAACAATAAGAAACCGAAAACGTAAGTCAAAATTAAAACAAAAACGAAAAATAACAGAATTTCTCTCAACATTTTAAAGTTATGGTCCATTGAGTTATTAAGTAGATCTACCACCCCAATCTGTTGCATTTCGCTCACACCCTAACCCCCAGGTATGTCGACAAAAGCCCCACTTGTAATATAAAATGAAGACAAGTAATCCTCCTGCTCCCTTTCCGGTCGATGTAAAAACAGAAAAGTTTCATTCACTAGTTTACATTATATACTGTAGTGTATTGGTGGAGGTACAACAGTGTATTGTTGAAGGTAAAAAAAACAAGTGCATAACGAGATGCTAGAAATTGTGTATCATTTTTTTGCACATAATTTTGTATCGCATTTGGATAAAACAGCATCTTGCTTGTCACGTCTGCAGCAACTGCACTAATATTTCCATATACATGACACCTATAATTAGTGTCTAGACAGTACCTAGACATGGTCTAGACTAGGCTATGCACACATCTGTACAGTAGACAGTGGTTGTATATTTCAGAATAATTGTGACACTGAGTTAAATTTTATATAGGGCTGTTGATTTGCTGCAATTAAAGCGTAATTAATGCGTTAAAAATATGCGATTACATTTTTAACACAAACACCTAAATGCATTACATTTTACCCAAATGTCAGCATTTCAGAGTTGCAGAAAAAAATCTGTAAATAACCCAATTCTATAAACAAATATTTCAGACTAGTTTTAAAAAAAAGCAAGAAAAAACACCCGAACACAGAAACTCAAGTTTACATAAATCACAGCAATATGACCTTGAAACAATAGGATTGTCATTTCTTAATTCTAATTTATGACCTTGAATACCATTAGTTAACATCATTCTGTAGACGCGTGCAATATAGTTCGGCACGTACCATCGTTTGGGACAGAGGGGTAAGGTGGTTGGGAAGCAATAAAGTAACGTCATCTTTGGGGGGGGGAGAGGCTGCTAAGTGTCAAAAATGAAATTGGGTTGGGCGAGGAGGGAAAATAAAAAAAACGCGTTCATAATAAGGGAGCAAGTACATTCTGGCTATACTATTATTTAAAGAAAGAAAACGGCATGGGGGGGGGTAAGTGCGGTAGTGGAGGGTAGGGTAAACAAGACCCAATTAAGCAGAATCGACTGTATCTTGTAAAACGACACTCTTTGATCTAACCGCATGGCAATTTCAAACTTTCAAAGCAAAATTTATACCGTCGGCTGTCATTTTTTCTTTTTTTTTTATCTTTTGTTGTTCTTTCTTTCATGTGTCAACATTATACCGGAAAAGACGATATATGGGGATTTTAGTTTTTATTTCGTTGGGGAGTTTTAGTTTCAGTTTTTATTCAGTCTTTTGTCTACGAGATTTAGTTTTCGTCTCGTTTTAGTCTTGCTTCTAATTTTAGTTTTAGTTTTAGTTCTCGTTGACGAAAAGTCAACATTTTCGTTAACGAAGGTTTTAGTTTTAGTTTTCGTCGACGAAAACAACACTAGTCTGCAGTAAATTTATATCTATGATCAAACATTTTCAACTTGAGGTTATGTCTGCAGAGGCAGTAAATTTATATCTATGATCAAACATTTTCAACTTGAGGTTATGTCTGCAGAGGCAGTAAATTTATATCTATGATCAAACATTTTCAACTTGAGGTTATGTCTGCAGAGGCAGTAAATTTATATCTATGATCAAACATTTTCAACTTGAGGTTATGTACTGCAGAGGCAGTAAATTTATATTTATGATCAAACATTTTCAACTTGATAGTTATGTACTGTAGAGCATAAATTTATATCTATGATCAAACATTTTTTTTTAAATGGTTTGATTTTATAAATTTAACTAATTATGTATAAGAACATATTCTATTGACAATAATTCAACACCTTGTAAACCAGGGATGTCCAAACTTTTAGCCTCTAGATGCCACATTGGAGGAAATAAAGGTGTTGGGGCAGCACATCTAATATTTCAAAAATAGCTAATACTATTCATAAGTAGATTATTACACTGGTAAACAGTGATTTCATTGCCAGTGATATTTGAATCATTTTATACAAAGTCAACTATGCTGATTTAGAATATGTAAGTGTTTTTGCTAGATTGGCTCTATTTTACGAGATAATTAAAATTAATTAAATAATGTATGCACCGTGTTTGAAAATTGTCAAGAATTGCATAGTAAATAGTATACTAACAAATACTAGTGAAAATGTTAATAGTCATGCAGAATTTAGTTTAAAAAGATATGTAATATGCAATAGAAGAAAACATTTTCATTTGAAAAACTAATTATGTCTAATTAATTAATTAATATGTTAATTGTCTATGGTAATGCATTAGCAAATCGCTGTTTGCTCGACTTCCTTTGTGTGTCGTTGGGGCAATTGCGCTGAGGCTCCAACAGTAGTCAGCCATCATATGTATGTCCCATCTTCCTTGATATCTCTCCTCCATCACCCTTCATATCCTGATGGAACCTCTCGCCTTGTTCCTCACTGAAGTCCCCAAGGTTACCTGGAAATTTGTCTAAATGACTGTGCAGGTAATGTACCTTGATGCTCATATTTGCTCCAATGTTTCAGAAATTAGCGAGCATATCTTGTACCAGTTCTTCGTAATTCTCTGCTCTGTTATTACCTAAGAAGTTCCTGACAACTGAAACAAAACTGTTCCATGAAGAAGCTTCAAGGTGATCCGTGAAATCTGTAAAATTTTGATCGTTGATCAGTTTTCGAATCTGAGGACCGTCAAAAAACCCGCAGTGTCCTTAACAAATTGTTTCATTAAACCTAATTTGATATGAAGCGGTGGGAGAATGATCTTATTTTGTCAACCAGTGGCTTGTTGATGATATTCTTTACCTACAGTCATGGTTTGATTTGCAGGCCATGTCACTCTTGTCCAATGATCTTGCCTTGCCCTGCTATCCCAAAGGCACATGAAGCACGGGTATTTGTGTATCCTGACTACAGGAGCGACCGATATGCCTTTTTTACCGATAGTCCGATACCGATATTTTCCCCCAACATTTATACCGAAACCGATATTTTCTTTTAATCAACAACAATGCCAAACACGTGTTTTTCGTGCTGTATGACGCAAGGAGGTTGAGTACATGGAAGATGGCGCTCATATCGATGGAAACAAGCGGCTAATCCAGTGTGCGGTTTATCTGCCGAAGTCTATGTTCGACTTAAAACATTCCACCAGCTTTCATTATGGTACCAGTTTTCTCATTCTAGAAACAACTCCAATGAGTCACCACTTTTTTCTTAAACTGTTAAGGCCCTAGTTAATTTCTAGTGGACTAGTTATTCTTAATGTAATAATTACAAAGCGCTGTAGTCTATGTAAAGCTATTTACATTAGATCAGTTTGATAGAGGCCTATAAAGCTTATATTAGCACGCTATATCGAAATTAAGCCAGGGTAAAATTGTATTTTTACATAATATATTGTTACCTTGTATTTGTTACTTATGATGTTTATCAGCATTTAACGTTATCAAAAATAATTTACTGATTGTTTTCGGCAGAAATATTGACAGGATTGTTTTGTCTAGTTTACGCTGCTTTGTGTTAGCCATTTTTTGATAAAAGCAGACGCCGTCTCTACGTATTCAACCTCCTTGGTTTCAGCCTAATGACGTCATGCCGCCTCCAGTAAAAAAATTCAACCTCCTTGGTATGAAGTATGTCAACCTATTTGTACCCCCTTCCCTGTCATATTTTGTAACACGTCGTCACATTGTTGTGTCTTGTTTACCCCCTCCTTCAACTTCATCCAGTAAAAAATACAAACAGATGTTCACTAATTGTATCATTCAAGGTCATACATTAGAATTCAGAAGTGCCAATCCTATTGCTTTCAATGTATCATATCGCTGATGTATAATTGTACGTAAGCTTTTTTTTTCCTTTTTTTTTTAAACTTGTCTGATCTGGTTATAGAATTGGGTTATTTACTGTTTTTTTTCTCTGCAACCTAGTTGCCAAAAAAACGCTTGATAGTTAACCCATAGTGCCAATATCGTATCGACTATCCGGTCGCTCCTGGCAACAATCGGCTTGTATTATTTGATATTAACCATAGTGCCAATATCGGTCCGATACCGATACCGATGATTATCGGTCACTGTGTTTGAAAATTGTCAAGAATTGCATGAAGTAAAATAGTATACTAACAAATACTAGTGAAAATGTTAATAGTCATGCAGAATTTTGTTTAAAAAGATATGTAATAGTGCTGACAGAAGAAAGCATTTTCATTTGAAAAACTAATTATGTCTAATTAATTAATTAATATGTTAATTGTGTATGGTAATGCATTATTACAAATCGCTGTTTGGTCGACTTCCTTTTAGTGTGTTTTGTTGGGGTAATTTGAAAATGGAGGCTCCAACAGTAGTCAGCCATCATATTATGTCCCATCTTCCTTGATATCTCTCCTCCATCACCCTCCTTATCCTGATGGAACCTCTCGCCTTGTTTCTCACTGAAGTCCCATAGGTTACCTGGAAATTTGTCTAAATGACTGTGCAGGTAATGTACCTTGATGCTTATATTTGCTCCAATGTTTCTGAAGTTAAGCGAGCATATCTTGTACCAGTTTTTCGTAATTCTCTGCTTTGTTATTACTCTAAGAAGTTCCTGACAACTGAAACAAAACTGTTCCATGAAGAAGCTTCAAGGTGATCCGTGAAATCAGTAAAATTTTGATCGTTGATGAGTTTTCGAATCTGAGGACCGTCAAAAATCCCAAAGCCTTAACAAATTGTTTCATTAAACCTAATTTGATATGAAGCGGTGGGAGAATGATCTTATTTGTTAACCAAAGGCTTTTGGGTGGACATTTTCTTTTTACCTGTCAGTCATGGTTTCCCTATGCGAGCCATGTCACTCTTGTCCAATGATCTTGCCTTGCCCTGCTATCCCAAAGGCACATGAAGCACGGGTATTTTGTGTATCCTGACTGCTACCCAAGCAAGAAGTTTACCTTGATGCTTATATTTGCTCCAATGTTTCTGAAGTTAGCGAGCATATCTTGTACCAGTTTTTCGTAATTCTCTGCTTTGTTAATACCTAAGAAGTTCCTGACAACTGAAACAAAACTGTTCCATGAAGAAGCTTCAAGGTGATCCGTGAAATCTGTAAAATTTTGATCGTTGATGAGTTTTCGAATCTGAGGACCGTCAAAAATCCCAAAGCCTTAACAAATTGTTTCATTAAACCTAATTTGATATGAAGCGGTGGGAGAATGATCTTATTTTGTCAACCAGTGGCTTTTTGGTGATATTTTCTTTACCTACAGTCATGGTTTCCCTTGCAGGCCATGTCACTCTTGTCCAATGATCTTGCCTTGCCCTGCTATCCCAAAGGCACATGAAGCACGGGTATTTTGTGTATCCTGACTGCTACCCAAGCAAGAAGTTTACCATTTTTAGATCAACACAAATTGACCACTGATGCTCATAATAACGGACTTTCTGCAATACGGTTTTGATATTCTCATACTCTTCTTTAGGTGTTGTTGAGTGAGCAATAGAAAGAGATGCGTAACGGTTACCATTGTGCATCAGAACACATTTCAAGCTTCTGATGGAACTGTCTATAAAAAGACGCCAGTCTTTGGAATGGTAGTCCCATTCGGAGCAGAAATCCAAGGATGTCATTACAGTAAACAAGATCTTCCTCTTGGCGGAAATATGGAAGAAGAAACTCTTCTCTTTTCCGATAAGAAATTTTTAAAATTCTTGTTTGAGAAAATTTCTTTCATTGAGCCTAGACGCTAAAAGCTCAGATGTTTGCTTGGGCATATTTAGGTATCGTATCAGGTCATTGAGTTCTTCTTGACTAAATGGTTGAGGTGTTGAAGAACTTCCTTCATAATCGCTTCCACTTTTTTCACCTGCCAAAAACTCCAGATCTTGCCCCTCGTCAGAGTCTGATGGTGAAAGCTCTAATAATCCACTAAACACTGGTATAGGAACTTCACTGCTATGTGGAATTGGTCTCCTTGCAGATTCAAGATCAGGATAATCTCACTTAGATTTTTTGTGGCGATTGAAGCCTTTAACATTCACAATACAAAAATAGCAATCACCAAAATGGTCTTTCGGCTCTCGCCATACCATTGGTACACCGAAACTTAGACTTTTCTTCTCATCATTTGTCCACTGCCGTAGGCTCTCCACACAGTTTTTGCAGACCTTATGGGGAGCCCAAGACTTGTCTTGGTCTCCCAGCTTCACACCGAAATAAGCCAAATATGCCTGCTGCACAAATTCGATTATATTTCTTTGCTTTTCAATCATGTATTCTCCACAGATGTAACAGAATACATTCGGATTATGTTTGCAGCATCTTCGTGATGAACTCATGATGTCTGTAGAAAGCAGCTATAAAAGAGAAAAAACTAAACAAAGTTATAACTTGGTATAGTTAAATTAAACAACAGACACCAAACTTATTGCATTTGTTTTACACAAAGGGTACAATTATATTTTCAAGGGTGTCCAATATCTCAGAAACTAGAGCCAATTCAGCAAAAGCAGTGGCAGTTTTGAAATCAGCACCCATGAATTGCTATAAATTCATTCAAACATTCTTGGCAACTCGCAAAAAATTTTTTTTTGTTGGGCTGTGTAATCTATCCGTCACTGTAGACAGCCGCATCTGCTGCACAGTTATTTGCTGTGTTTAACTAACTCAGAATATGAGATTGATCATTCCGATTTCAAATCGTTTCAGTTTGATTTTTTCCCCAATTATACTCATATAAAGTGGGTGGATACATTGCTGGATCTTTAGGAAAAAACTCGATTAATAGCATTTATTTTTCTGCAGAGATGGTTTGGCATCTGCCGAACTTAAAGTTAATTTTACATTAAAATCGTTTCAATTTGAAATCGTTCAATCTTTGAATCAATTTTTCCCACTTTATAATTTATATTCACTGGACAGATCCGTTTCTGGATCCTCATAAACTCGATATTTTATATTTGTTTTGCCGTCAGCAGGGAGGGAGGGGGGGGTCCTGCTGTACTTGTGTACAGGTACTACCTACATCGGAGGGACTGGGGAGCCCAGTTTTCTTCTTCTATCATTTACAACGGCCCTAAGATGGTATTACACATGATGCACAAAACCAAAGTCAATTAAACACTTTGATTTATTTTCTCAAATATTCTATTCATATACTGACGTTAAGAAAAGGGGTGAGGGGGTAACGAATAAATAAATACCTTACTGTCATTGCTCCAACTCCAGATATAACGAAAAAACTTAAGACGACCAGAGATCCAAGTAGACCCAAACGAATTTTTGTCAGCCAAGAATCAGATAATACATTAAGCACAGCCATTTTATTATTTTACTAAAGCTACAGACCAACATAAATGGATGTGGCAATAAACCACCCACTGCGGAGACAGACTGAACTGTGAAATATTGTCCAGCTAATGATAACTAATCACCAAATGATAGAGTCATTTAAAAAAATCAGTAGACGATCGTAGGAGATAAAAACATCTCAACTTTTTTTTTTAAGGTTAAAAAAACTTTACTGATTAAATTACAGGCAAAACAGGTGATATAATTGCTCTAATTATGTGTCAACAATTTGACAGCAATGTTTCTTTACTTTCTCGTTACAAAAAAAAGTAATAAAAAATTAATTTAATTAGGATTTTATTGAAAGAAAAGGGGGAAGGCATTTTATTTATTTCTGTGAAAAAAGGAGTAGGGCATTTTAATTTCTTTTATTGTGAGAAAAGGCAGCTGGTCAGTACAGTCTCTAAAGTCAACAACAATGCTTGCATTTCAATGTCCGTTGTCGTTTGAGATTCTTCGGTACGTTAATGTTAGTTACGGTGACAAGATTACCCGGGACACGTTCCAGTTTTAGCATCAGGAAATGACCCCGAAAGGTCAGGAAATGTTCCTGCTTGTGGCATTCATTCTCAGAGCCAGAAAGTACCGGTAATAATTTATTACTCTCAAAATACTACTTGTACTATTAGGCTTTCTCCTGTTTAAAACACCGTAATGTTTATAACATACAGTATGTGATTACATTAATGAATTTGTTATTCGCTTTAAACTTATCAAGGGATGGTCGACATGAGGGTCCCGGCTTCAATCTTGGGAGAAAACAATGGTCATTTTTAGAGGCCCCGCTTTCGATAGTCCCCAAAGTCAGCTCAGCTTTAGATGTCTTTAGTTGGGGCGGCTGTATGTTCTACTGGACATTGTTTCTACCCCATGGCTATGTCGTGGGTCATGGTTATGTTGTGGGCCATGGTTAAGTCGTGGGTCATTGTTATGTAGTGGGCCATGGTTATGTTGTGGGCCATGGTTATGTCGTGGGCCATGGTTATGTCGTGGGCCATGGTTATGTCGTGGGTCATTGTTATGTAGTGGGCCATGGTTATGTCGTGGGCCATGGTTATGTCATGGGCCATGGTTATGTCGTGGGCCATGGTTATGTCGTGGGTCATTGTTATGCAATTCGTGGGTCATGGTTATGTTGTGGGCCATGGTTATGTCGTGGGCCATGGTTATGTCGTGGGCCATGGTTATGTCGTGGGTCATTGTTATGTAGTGGGCCATGGTTATGTTGTGGGCCAGGGTTATGTCGTGGGCCATGGTTATGTCATGGGCCATGGTTATGTCGTGGGCCATGGTTATGTCGTGGGTCATTGTTATGCAATTCGTGGGTCATGGTTATGTTGTGGGCCATGGTTATGTCGTGGGCCATGGTTATCTCGTGGGTCATGGTTATGTCGTGGGCCATGGTTATCTCGTGGGTCATTGTTATGTCGCGGACCATGGTTATGTCGTGGGTCTTGGTTATGTTGTGGGCCATGGTTATGTCGTGGGTCTTGGTTATTTTGTGGGCCAGGGTTATGTCTTGGGTCTTGGTTATGTCGTGGGCCATGGTTATGTATTAGGCCATGGTTATGTCGTGGGTCTTGGTTATGTCGTGGGTCATTGTTATGTCGTCGGCCATGGTTATGTCTTGGATCATGGTTATGTCGTGGGTCATGGTTATTTCGCGGGCCATGGTTATGTCGTGGGTCATTGTTATGTCGTGGGCCATGGTTATGTCTTAGGCCATGGTTATGTCGTGGGTCATGGTTATTTCGTGGGCCATGGTTATGTCGTGGGTCATTGTTATGTCGTGGGCCATGGTTATGTCTTAGGCCATGGTTATGTCGTGGGTCATGGTTATGTCTTGTGTGATGGTTATGTCGTGGGTCATGGTTATTTCGTGGGCCATGGTTATGTCATGGGTCTTGGTTATGTCGTGGGTCATTGTTATGTCGTGGGCCATGGTTATGTCTTGTGTGATGGTTATGTCGTGGGCCATGGTTATGTCGTGTCTTTCAGTTAACTTTCAAAGGGGTCTGGTTGGGGGGGGGAGAGTAAAAAAAAATGAAAAGATACTGTGTGTCCAGGTAATCTAAAATAATACATTCAAAGCTATGCGATACATATAACTTGGGAACAATTAAAAGCCAATAGATGCTGTGCTAGTCATCACCCTTGAAAGTTAACGAAGCAGATATTTATTTAGACTTGTGTGGAAACGGATGAGAGTAAACTGTATATTGCCAGAGTATTAAATAATCTTTACCAAGCAGCACATTAATGAGTAATTTCTTGCTCAAAAATAAATTAATGTGCACGTCAAAACGCTGCAAACGTTTTCTTGATTAATGTGCAAATAAATTTTTAAAAAGCAACAACAAATACACAAAAATATTCTTTTTTTAATACATGATAATTCCAACTACAACATCAACTGTAACAATAATAGGCTTCATCAAACATTGATAATTACTCACAGGTAATATTACGTTGATAGCCGGTACGGAGTACCGGCACCTTTTTCAATGTGGGGAAAAATTATTACTTTCTTGTATTTTAACGTTTATTATTAATTTATTATATTATTAACTTGTTAAAATTGAATTATTTAAAATTTGTGCGCAATAAGAACTAAACTAGACGCTGGGTTTTAACTAAAATTTAGGCAATCCATCACTGAGTACTGGCACCTATTTTTTTTTTTTTACAAAAAAAAAAAGCACTGTTGATAGCAATAATAATAATAGCCCGAGCCGCTGAGAAAAAAAACAACAACACAGCCTTGGTACCACGACTTACGCGTGTGAGCCCCTAGACAAAAAAAAGGAATTTCAAATTTAAAAACCTGAATATTCGTTGGGGATTGATAGGTTCCTTTGAGATTCATGGGCCCCGGAGAAACGTACCGGCTGTACCCACATCACATTCGGCCTAAGCATGGGCGTATTCATGGGTGGGGGGCAAGGGGGGCATTTGCCACCCCCCCTACATTTTGAAAAAATGTCATATAAGAGGGGGGCATTTGCTCCCCCCCCCCCTTACATTTAAAAAAAATGTCATAAAGTTGTTATTTGCCCCCCCCCCGGAAAAATTCCTAGCGACGCCCATGGGCCTAGGTAGCCTAATTGTGAGTGAAGACATAGTGTATTGATTACCAAAATATAATATTTAGTGGAGATACTTAATTTTTTCAAACTTTCTACACACAGTATCGTGGATGAGCCCTTCCTTATAAAAAGGCCGAATGGACAAATGACCAGTTTTGTTTCAGCTCAAGAAATCTCAGTGGCCGCTGGGTGCTGTCTATGGGATACATAGATGTGTACATGTACAGTGAAATATGTCATGTGCTGGTTAACATTATATAAATCACCCCCACACACATTACAAAGTAATCCACAAGCTGTATCCATCATAGTTCCTGGTTCACTTGCCAGGGCCGTGCACATGGATAGACAAACTAGGCGAATGCCTAAGATCATTCCGTCCCCTCTGAAAAAAGCCCCCCCCCCCCTTTTTTTTTCCATTACTAATTAAATTTAATCTGTCTGGTGCTCAGGGGTTCCAATTTATACTTTTCCCTTGGACCCCCACCCATCAAATTCAAGAAACTGACATATGTGAATTGTGCCTATAGAACAATCCTCAGGTTATACGTTTGGTCATTTCACTCGCAAAATGAGGCCCTTTTTTGGAAACTAGCCCACAGACCTAAGACTTGCGCTGTTGGTTACACTTCCACTATAGTGCAAGCCAACACATTATGTAGAAATAAAAAGTAAAATACTTCTTGTGTGTTGTTTATGGCAAATATAAAAAAATTACGTTTTCAAATGCACTAACATGACACATGAACACACCTTTTATATGACCAAAAAGTAAGGGGGATTATCTAGTTCTATATTTTTTAATGGACTTATATAAAGTCTCAGCGATCATAAGAGCCAAGTGTATTTCTTTGGATAAATACATATTTGTACATAATGACATGTATAGTTAAAATATTGCTTAGGCTTGTACATAATTTTTTAGACTGATTAGAATGAAAAAGAAAACGTTAATAAATAATAGGAATATATAATGGTAAACAAAAGCTTGTTGGTCGAGCGCAGTTAGACCAGCAGTTTTTTTGTACTTGCCAAATAATATTTGCAAAAAAAAAAAGAAGTGAAGAAACAAAACAATGCACAAACATTTCTGGAAATATGGGAGTACTCAAAAGATATTTTACAGAAGCATATATTTTTTTCTTTAAGATCCCGGGAAAATATGATTATCTGTGCAAATAAAAAGGAATGATTATGACCCATAGTCCGTAAAAAAAACATATCCATCAATTAATAAAAAAAATATATAAAATAGAATATATATATTTCAATATGTTTTAAATAAGGCATAAGGGTTGTTATCAATTAAGGTGTTGTTTTAGTGTATCTCACAGTATGAATCCACATTGTCTTACATACTAATTTGGACATCATCCCGGATTTGTCTATGCATAAAAATGTCGTACTGTTTTTTTTTCATCTTGCTAGAAGTTCCTTATGTGAAGTTCTCTGAATTTTAATAAGTTCTATTAGACTTCAAGTCTGCCTCATTTAAAAATCTGGCTCATACGGGTTATCTGATTGGATATTGACAGTCATACCGGGTGACGTTGGTTGGTATGTGTCCATGGTCAAAGTGGAGACTTGTGGGATTTGCTGTGTCGGTGGTGGTGCTGATGTTGTAGTGGGCTGCGTATCCTTCATCCAGGGCATTACTCCAGCTCTCCAGAAGGTCACCGTGACCATGATAATCATCCATATCCAGAATACCGCCGACATCCAGGCACCGGCCTTGAAGGGACATAACAAACGTACAAAGTTATTGTTTCATGACACACACACATAACAAAACGTACAAAATAATTGTTTCATGACACACACACACACACATAACAAACTTACAAAGTTATTGTTTCATGACACATACACACACACACAAACAAGTTCAAAGTCTGTGTCGCTCTGTATTCGACTACTTCGTCAAGCAAAAAAAAAAAGTTTAACCACTTTTGATAGTTTCACCACATACCAATAGCTAATGGCTGTGACTGGCTGTAAGCAATGACGTAAGATGAATATGTATATAAGATAACAAAAGGACAAAACCCCTATATATTATTCCACATAAAGATTCAAAGAAGTTGTTTTTCTTTCTCCTAAATGTGTCATATTTATGTTAATATAGCATCCTCTGGCTGCCAGATAAATTGACAGATCTTGTTTGATCGGAAGATAATCAGTTAATATATATATCGTGGACCTCTACAAAAACAAAATATATACCCCCAGCCCCGCAAAAAAGATGTTTAGCCATAGGAACATATGCAAAGAAAGCCTTTTTTTTTAGTCATCTTATTGCCTTACCTTGAGAATGGGTATTTTTCTTCCTAAATATCTTTTTATCCTATGTATCTGTCAGAGGTGTTTGTGTGAGTGGGTGATCTTATTCACCAATGTAGGTAGCTTATTACTGTCTGTATTTAAAGCTTGTATTACTGTGAAGTCCTCGCCTCTCACCACGCCTCAAACACTGCCCGCCTGGGCACTGGCGGCGGAGCAGGGGGGGGCAGCGGCCCCCCTAAAACTTTTAAGGGGGGGGGGGCGGCGCCCCCCCTTGAATTTCCAGTCTGCCCCCCCTAAAATTTTAACTTTTTTAACTTTGTAATTCATTTTAGTTTATATGTATCATTTTCATTTTCATAATTCATTTGATTTATTTCTTAAATTTAATATTTGAAAGAAATAATTAATGAAATTTTACAGTAATCACATTATTGAGAGTTGTTGTGGCATATTTTAAAATTAGTTGCAAATACCCGGCTTTGCCCGGGTTTAAAATAATGTTTTCTGTTTATTTAAGAAGCGTAATTTGACGTTTAATTAAGATTTAAAATAAGACGCGTCAAAAGGGTTTATTTGCATGCAAATTGCAATAAAAGGGTACATTTATCTTAAAGCAATGTGATACACAACATTTTTGGCAGTTCCTCTCTCTCTCTCTCCCTCCCCTCCCTCCCTCTTTCCCTCCCTCTCTCTCCCCTCCCTCTCTCTCCCTCTTTCCCTCTCTCCCTCCCTCCCTTCCCCTCTCTCTCCCTCCCTCTTTCCCTCCCTCTCTCCCTCCCTCCCTGATATTTGGTTCTCCGTACCGATCATATTTATAGTAAGTTAGCTATGTGGGAGAGAAGCTCGTAAAACCTGAAATCGGGGTAAAAGTTTGCCAATTTTCATGTTTTTGATATCCAAAATAATTAATTACAATAAAAGTACCCATTGAGATAGAACGAAACCTGTTTAAGAACATTCCCCATGTAATTTTGTGTACGTGTATCCAGTGGCGCAACCAGCAAAAAATGCTGGGGGGGGGGGGCGCTCACATATTGAAAAAAAGACAGTTTGACAGTCTTTTTTGTAACTTTATAACGTAAATTATGTATTGATGATTTGGCCTGGGGGGTGGCTCAAGCCCCCCTGCCCCCCCCCCCGGTTGCGCCACTGCGTGTATCAAATTTCACGTTATTTGGTTGTCTGGATTTGAATTTTAAGGTAACAGACAGACAGATAGCAAATGCGTCTTATAAGTATAGAGAAGTATTGCCATCTACCGAATGACGGCAAATGTAATTTTTAAAGAAAATACGATTATTCATTATCTTTTCATAAATTACTTTTTGTTTATTGAGTTTCCCGTTTCCGGTTTCATATTCATCATCATTCATGATAATTATCAGTAATTTTCTGATCTAATTTCACTATTAAATTTGTAAACAAACTGACATTACGAATCAGTTGACGACAGAAGTCCTCAATGTTCATTTTTATCTTTTTTAATATATTATTTTTTAATAATATCGATTAAATACGTGCTACAGAATTACTATATTCTATTATAGAACTAAGGGGGTAAAATATGTCTTTCGGTCATATTATGTCTTGCCCCTCCTTAAATTTTCAAGGGGGCGGCGCCCCCCCCCCTTGAATTTTGGCTTGCCCCCCCCTTAAAATATTTCGTTCCGCCGCCGGTGCGCCTGGGGATGATCTCCGTTTTGATGATAGATTTTCGTGAAGAGATATGCCAATTACTGGTCTGTCCTTTCTGATATTGTTGATTGGCCTCAAAGACAGGGCCGCGTTATTCTATTAATAGGTCTTGGCACTATCGGCTGTGGTGCTGGTGAAAGAAAGGAACTACAAACCCGTTAGTGGTTTATAGTTCTAAGAGATACGTGTCTTATCCTTCCAGGGAGTTTTAAACAAGTGCATTGCATGTCACCCCCCCCAACCTATACCGGGGTTGGGGAAGGGGGAATGTGTTCTTGCCTTTTTTACACTTTTCGCATTTATCTATGTTGTTTTTTTTTTTTGACGCCAGCACATTTTTGACAGATGTGTTACTAAATTGAAAGTGTTATTGTTTTTTTTTTGTCAATTCTAAAGCAAACAAAAATGTTAATATTACCTGAGCCACTCTTGCTGCATGAGCCCAGCGTGTGTCACCACATACCTTGTAACTGTAAAGCGAAAGACGGCGAACAATTAATATAATGTTTACTTTTGTATTATACAGGCACTATTACTACTACTACACACCAGGGACGTGCTGGTCCACTACAACAAGACGAGCATTTGTCGTGGGGCAGTTTGAGATGGGAAATACAATTACATTTATTCATACATGCCAACAACGAGGGTGTAAAATATGACTTTTATGCATAAATACGATTATTTAATCACGTGATCAAACAAATGAGCCGGCTTGATGAGGGGGTGCTATTACAAGCAACAACATGGCCTTTCTCAAGGTAGGTGGGGAGGGGGGAAGGGGTGGTTTACATAAGATATAGCACTTCTATCTCCAAAAGCAATACATAAGGCAACACCCAATGAGTAAAGGCCTAACGGCAGACCAAGACGCAGATGGTTAGAGGAAGTGGATAAAGACCTCAAAACCATAGGAGTGAGAGAGTGGAGGAAGAAGACAATTTGTCTTTTGGATCGGGAAAAGTGGAGAAGAGCAGTATAGCAGGCCAGGGCCCTAAATGGGCTGTAGAGGCAAAGGAAGAAGAAGAAGAACACTTCTATCTATTCTTTTTTCTAACCATTCATTATCATTGCGTGTCACACTTCGGCAACCCCTCCACACAAAGGCGTTATAAATGAAGGACCCCTAATTTCTATATGCATGCGGGTCCCTGATAAATATAGCCTTAAACACCTACGTATATATGCAAAACAAGTATTTGATATGACAAGTTATTTTCTCATACTGCATTGTAAATTATCCATTTTACAACCTATCCCACAAGTCTATCATTAGTAACCAAAAAACTATTTATTCAACCCACACAGATAAATACACCTATGATTTAACACATAATTCGAAATTCTTTTTAGCGAGATGCACCGACGCAGTGATGAAATCATTTACCCATATTTAGAACATGTTGCATTGAATCCAGCAGATAAAATGATGGCTGCGATGAAGGTCAATATAAAACTCACGACATCGATACATAAACAAATAAATTCTGTTCTGTAGAGGTATGTGGTCAGTCTTCAGAAATAAATAAATACAAAAAATAAATAAAACAAAAACATAAAGGCCTAATTACGCTTAAATATTAATTAATCATCATTATGAATGAAAAATCTGAATAAAATATAGTATCTTTGTGCAAATAGCCTACCCTGTCTTTTGAGAATTTTTCACCTATTCTATATTACTAGCACTATAAGTGACATAAAGAAAGCAAATATATTTTGAAAATAATATTTTCAACTTTGTAAATAACAAGAAAAAAAAAAGATGCAGGTTGACCGCAACAGATCATCAATTATCAATTTCTAGTGGAGGTATTTTACATATTCGCAATCCTGACTATAGTGTACACTTCTTAGGTCTTATATTCTTACGCAGTTTAGATAAACGACATGTTTTGTTTTAACCAACATTTGTGTACCAGTATAGATAGTAAACGAACATGTTTTGCTTTAACCAACATTTGTGTACCAGTATAGATGGGATGTTTACATCCTGAGGCAATTTCAGGGGACGATGCACACCCTGTATCTGATAGATAGGACATGCGCAAAATGTGCACTTACAGTCATCTTAATTTTCATAAATATTTGTATAACTTTAATACATTTAAATGAAAGCATATTTAAAAAAAATATTATTTTATACTTTTTTAGTGTTGGGTAATGACCCACCCACCCTATATCCCCGGCCATCATTCCTTTTCGTAATAGTCAGCTAACAACATGTATGCTACATTTATGAAATGTGTTGAAACTACTCATAACTAGGGGGCAACACCGTTAATCCAGTCAGGGTATTTATCATTAATTTTGTTACCACCAGTTTGTGTGCAATTTCATTATATACAAAGCGTCATTTTTTGTTTTACGTCGAGGGCGCATTCCATCTAAATATTCTTCCCCATTGACATATAAGACCATAGATATAAAGAATGTATGTGACCATAGATATAAAGAATGTATAAGACCATAGATATAAAGAATGTATAAGACCATAGATATAACGAATGTATGTGACCATAGATATAAAGAATGTATAAGACCATATTACACTCTCTATTCTTTCTTTTTTTTACTTCAGTCACTTCTCTTGCACAATATCGAACCCGTGTCTTACCTGATGTCAAATAATCTATCCCCCCCCCTTTTTTTTGTAAAAGTAATTATCTTCGTTGTCTACAGGATTTTGATTAATTGACTCAAACGTTTTAAAATAGTGCATTGTCATCGCGAATAGACAGGTGTTCAAAAATTTCAAATCGATTTAGCCTCGAGGCGCTAGTGATAATCGATTACCAAGTTTTACAAAATACGAGTAATACGACAACCTCCAGACAGATTAAGTTAAATTAAATATTATTAAAAATAATTACGTTTTTATAACTTTATAATCGCACCCTCTTTCTAACATTCTAAATTTAATTATATCTTAACTTACGAATTGGGGAGTTTTCCAATTTTGAACAAAACAAGGTACAGAAGTCGAGGTAACGAATATAAAAGTTGAAATATAATGGCCACCGCCATTGGATAGTTACACAAAGATACTGGTGATGATTCATTGGACAAAAAGAGGGAACACCTTCCATTAGATTCACTCTGAAAATCAATTCAAACATTTTTAATAGTTTGTTAACTTACAAAATTGAATACTTTATGAATTCCATTGTATATTTCTATCAAATTTAGGCTTAAATAAATCAATATACTGAAAGAAAAAAAGTTTTATTGTGCTATTCTATGAGATATGCATTTTGTGGTTTGTGGAGAGTATCATATAAATTATTTGTCATGATTTTAATGGTACTCTCCATCCTGGTCTGAGAGACATACCATGATCTACGGGGAATGGATCATTGGGGTTCTCTAGTCAGGAATTAAAAAAAAAAAACTTTCTTGCGAGAGTGGTGGTACTGTGGTCAATGAGGACTATCCGAGACCGTAGTATTCACAGCTGGCGGTGGTGACGGATGTGTTCGGCACACAACACCCTTCCACTCTGTCCCACTCAAGCACACCTGCGCAGCTTGTCATTTCGGGCTGAGGGTAAAGGCACATTACACCCTCCCCTCTGTCCGAGTGGCAGGAAAAAAACCCTTGCCTTGCCATTCTGGCCGATCAGCAGTACACACACCCTGCTGGTTTGGCCATTTTGGGCAAGTCTTAAATCCCTCTTTTCTACCATCCCGGCAGATGTTAGCGGGCACACTCACCCCGCCGCTCTGTAGGCATGGCAGACATGCATCAGCGCCGCCAACAATGCTGGTGTGGTAGGCAAACTACACCCTATCATGCTGTCAAGGGCGGCAAAAATTAAGATTCTATAAAAAAAAAGATATGCATTTTGGGAAGAAAAAACACATTCGCCAGTAATGTAAGTATTAAGAAAAGGTTCAATAGACCTATAGCGAAAGAAAATGTTAATCATTTGGTTTATCACTTATACGCACGTCTATTTTCAATTTCATTAAATTTCATAACAGATAGTAATGGGAATGGTTTTTCCGTGTCTTTCCCAATGGTAAACAAATACATGTAGACATACTATATTTAGTTATGAACCTTGTGTGTATGACTGTGTGTGTGTGTGTGTGTGTTTCAGCATGTGTGCAGGATAGCAGTAAAAAAAAATCTGGTAATAAGTAAAGTTCCCTTAGCATTTGAAAGGATTGTGTGTTTAACAATACGCCCAGACGCCTTTACTTCCCTTACTAATGTCAACTCTACCCATTTTATAGCAGTGTGGATTTGGGGGACTCAACATCAAATTTCTCAACGAAGATTTAACCCTAGGTCAGTCAACCTCTCGGCCATCCGTCTACCAGAAAATATGGGGACCGTGACGGAGCATTCAAGCCAGGGGTCTCACCGACAAGTGTTCGGGTTGCCCCGGCCAGCGGCGCCCTTGATATGTGTGTGTGCAATATATACACTATTATACACAAATATATTGTCTACACCAGTGAATGAATGCATACGCTCGTGTAAATGTAATGTTGTCTTTAAAGTTTAAATACCTAAAGATTATACGAACAATTTTTGTGTATCATCTAGGCCAGTATTTCCCAAAGTATTATCCCAGGGGGTTCGCGCGAAGAGTTCTGCGAGGGTACGCTCTGCAACGGGCTGAGAACATCGGTAAGAGTGCATGGTCTGTAAAAACTAAAACAGTGAAATGAGGGCAAATAATGGCTGTAAAAATAATATAAGCGGATCGTTGTTTTTTTTTTTTTAAATAGGGGTACACAGTATTTTAATAGGGGTATACAGTATTACGAAAATAAACAAAGATGTCGAAAAGTTGGGGAACACTGATCTAGGCATAAGCAGTGGAGTAACTAGGGGTGGGCTATCAGGCACTTACTTCTCTACCAGCTAACCAGCCAAGGGTGACATTTTATTAATCACTTTTGTATTTTTTGGCCACGGAAAAGGGCAGCACTTTTAGAGGCCACCCCTAGCTCTACTAACAGTGGGTACTCTACCAGACAATATGCAATAGAAGACCATGCGCGCTAACACAAACAAACAACATATACCTATATATATATATATATATAAAGAAGAGAGTGTGTGTGCGTGTGTGTGTGTGTGTGTGTGAGAGAGAGAGAGAGAGAGAGAGATGTGTGTGAATGTGTATAAAGCGTCACATTTTAATCATATAGCCAATTGGAAAATGTGATACATCAAAAGAAGCAAAGCTGTACCTTCACAACAGCCACGCCAACAAAAATGAAAAAACTGAAACAAAATAACGCAGAATAAACAATGAGTCGAAATAAAACAGAATTGTTTATCGTGAAAATGTCGCTCAGTTGCATCCTCCTTTATTTTTTTTCTTCAGAAATCTAGCACATTGTTTAGTTATTATTACGTCATCAACACATGAACTCTTAAAACCATAGAACTTGACGCTAAAATACGGCCTTAACGTCACAGCGGCGTACTGAACCATATAGATATGTTCTGAACTTATCTGTTAAATAATAGCATATCTATGACTGTGCGCGCCTGTTTTGATCTTCTGCAACACGGTGAATTTACTTCCGCCGTGAGACTAGGTGTGCTGTAGATATGGAAAGATGTCTGAAATGAGTGGTATATGTCAATATATCAACGCACTCTACGATAGCTGGCTGCTGGTTTGATTCAATAACTTCCACTTGACACATTTTGTCAGTAAATGTAAACAAAAAAAATGAAAATCTTTTGTGTGTTTTTTTTTCTCCATTACTTGAAAGAAAATGGCCCAACCTGTGGCTGTGCGGCGTCTGCAACTATTGTAGAGATAGATCAATATTTAACAACAACTGGCCCACTAACTGTTTACGTTTGACTAGCGTTGACGGCTTTAATGCACCTATACTCAGGTAAAAAAAGACTTCGTTGCACGTTGGTCGATGTATTTTTTATTTGAAATCAAGTAGGTCACAATAGTGTATGCCCTATATCAGTAGTTCTCAAGCTGTACGCACCTTACAGCAATCTCGACGACGAATTTGGTTGAACGTTGGGCGCCATCTATTTTAGCGGTCGGCAACCTTACAAATCTCATGGGTCACTAAATTCGTGAACCTTATACCGCACACCACTTATTGTATCATTTTTATTCCCATGTATCATTCTTCACTGACCGCTATATCTAGTGGGGGGGGGGGCAGCCCCGTGGCGTGAAAATTCTACAGGAGGGGCCAGGCATTCTACAGCAGAGGCCAGGCAATAGCGGGAGGGGGGGCAGGTAATACATTTTACTAAGTAAAACAAATAAGCAGGGGGGCAGACAAAATGCGGGGGGGGCGCCCCCCTGGCCCCCTGCACGCTACGGGCCTGAGGGGGGCACCTTATGCCGACCGCTGATCTATTCCATAATAACAACTTTATTGGGTCAATGTGAGATTTTAACTTGCACAGATAAGAAAAGTTGGATTTCGTCAACGGTGCGTAACGGTGGGCGGATCGGAACTGATGATCAGCGGTCGCTATGCTGCCTGCGGGCACATATTTGAGAGCCCATGGTGTGAAAAACTGTACGTGAACTTTTGCATGGAAGACATGTATCTATAAAACAAAATATACCTTACCTTTTGTCGATCTCTCTGAAGTGACAAAAAATACCCCGGACTGTCAGTTTCACGGTGCTCTCTTTTCATACACACACTACTCTGGACTGGGATGCCCTTAGAGGCGCAATCACGGTCATAATTCATAGGTAATTGGCGTTGCTTGAATTTGAAACGGGATTTTTTTGCCGTAATCTAGTGACCATTGGCTATGCTAGGCATTCTGCTAAACCGGTGATTCTCAGAGTGTGGGTCTGGAACGAATTTCAGGCGGGTCTCGACAACATTTAAATTTATTACTAAATGATCGAGAATCTATGTATGCATAATTACAGCTCTATTTCTCCGTATGTTACCAACAGTGTTACCACTCCTTGGTTTTTTTTTTCACAAGCTCTTGAGTTTTCGTACACTAACTTGGGAAGTGGGGATTTCAGCTGAAAATGTTGGGTTTTTTTTGCTTGTTTTGCTGTGAAGTAAAAGACCATTCAGTGACTGGCTGGAAGTAACGGTGTCTGGACACAATAAAAAGAGAAAATTCTTGTTCTGGTTCATAGATGGTCATTTATTACAAAAGTAAATTACCTTATATCTTTTATATACTTCTGTTCAGATATAAAAGAAAAGTAAAACTGAGTTTTTCTTATTTTTTAGTAGGAAGATGCCATTGTAATAGTCGAAACATTTTGTGCAATTTGGTTATAATTGTGTTGTTAGCGGAACAGAGGCTAGGACTTGAACAAAACGACAACCCTGGTTCGACCTACGCCTCTACACCGCAGGATCATCCGTTCGCATCATCGGAAAAAAACAATCCTGGTTCGAACTACGCTTCTATCTACACCACAGGATCATCCGTTTGCGTCATAGTAGGTACCACAAACTGGCTCAAAATCGTGGTTTTGCGTCACTGTAGTCAATATTTGGATAGTTTTAACTTAATGATTTCTCTACTTAAAACTGATCAAATCTCATAAACAATTATATCATTTTAAACTATTTTGTAAGCCCTACAATAATATGTAAATTTTAATTACGTAGATTTAGAACAAAAGGTTACATTTTTAAAATGAAAACCATCACCGAAGTCACTTTTTACCGGCCGACGCGCGATCTAATTTGACTATCCTAATTTCAATCTCCGTGCGATTCTGGGCCATTCGTCCTACAGTAATGTCAAATATATCAATGTGTGCCAAAATGAATGCCCTTTACAACCATACTAAACATTTAATTAAATTATATTTAACAATATTTTTAATATAAAAAAATCATAATAAAAAGTAAATTATTTTGTGATTTTTTAATTTTGTAGGTTTTTCTTTAGTATCATTAGAAAGCCCGTCCATTTTGCTTTTAAAATGTTATAATAAAACTTAATTTGTAAGCATGGCCTCAAAAGCGCAGAGCGCTAAGAAATAGCATATAACACACATTTTTCACCCATTCTTGCACGACCGTGAAAATGGCCGACAATCAAGTTAGCAACGCTACACCAGTCACAATGAATTGAACTTTATTGGGACTTAAACACCTAGTTGGTAAGTAAAAACGATAAAAACTTGTAGATAAATAGTTACATTATTTGTTCCTTACTCTTTTAGCTTTATATTTCTTTGGAAATGTTTATTGTTGTAGTTATAATAACTTTAATATGATAAACCTCGAGGCCATTTTGATGCTTTCGTACATTGAACGATACCCCTCATGTTTGCGGACACTTCTATTTTTTCTGGCTATTTTTTAGAGAGATAATAATATTTTCTAAGATATAACATATTAAAAATTGACTAGTATATATTTTTTACCGTTGTTAGATAGTTTTATTGTCTCAAATTTAAACAAATATAACAGGTCACGTGGTCGATAATTGGTTGTCAATGTAAACATATAGTAGATTGTAGGCCGACCGAATTAACATAGCTATTATTGAATGGATATTTTTTCAATTATTGTTGTAATATAACTGTGTATGTTTAGTATATGCATAAATTCACTATTATTTAAGTTAGAATCATTTTTAAATGTCATAATTATCCTTATCAGACGGTGTACAACTCAATACTTTATAGAAGGTTTCTGTGCTAGTTGGAGGGATACCTTTATTGCCTTGTCTACTAGACTAGTAATACATGACTTCTTCAACTCTGGTTTTGAAAGAGGAAAATGGCAAGTCATGGACTCATGTAACTGTTACGCCTGTATTTTTTTTATTAAAATATTTCTTAGCCACTCATGCGTTTGTATTATTATTAAGTATCTTATTATTAATATTAGTTCAGTTTGAGTATTATTGACGTTTGAACATCTTTTAGCTTTAATTAAACATGGTTCTCACAAATCCAAAAAAAAAAAAAAGAACTGGTAATCAAGTTAAGTAACACATAGAAAAGACTTTTATGTGTTTAAATACCATATCAGCAGTATATTATGTAACTTATTTGGACCAATTTTGAATGTGGGTTATATATTTTAAAGCCTTGCAACTTTTAGAAGTGAATAAGAGAAATATACACAGTCCCCTGAAGGAGTCTGTTCTTTCAAAACTACAGAGATTAACTAATGAACTTTTCATTCATTTTTTTTATTTATTATATTATAGTAAACAACAGACTTTCAAACTCTTGATAAACAAATAATAACAGAGAAATAGATGAAAACATAATAAAACATTTAAAAACAAATAAAACTTTTAATGGTAGGGTCAGCCCCGTAGCCAGGGGTGGTGTGGGGCCGGCACCCCCCCCCCCCGGTTAGGAGTGGAGTGCCCCCCCCGCTTAAAAAAAAAAAAAGAAAAAGAGGAAAAAAATATAGAAAAAGTAAAGGTGCCCTCTTGCTGGGTATTGGTGCCTCCCTGCTTACTTTGACCTGGCTACGGGCCTGGGTAGGGTCAATAATTGGAAAAAATGTCCTTGATGAAATAGTAGTACTATATCAAGAAGAAATTAGAGTTAAAATCTATACTAAATGATCAACAAAACAGTACATTATCTCTAAGTAAGCATGAATTGAAACTTAAAAGTAAAATTACTTAAATATAATTGAAATGTATGCATCTAATGTTACGGTTACTATTGTTACTAATATAACTTTTCAAATAATACTTAATAGTGGATTTTTCCCTAATGAAAAGTATTTTTATTGATTTTTTTTACATGCATGGGTTTATCCGTCCCTGTACTGTATATATAAAAGTAATTGGTCTAACGACTATTTTATAGTTAAGAACTATGTATATCCTACATTTTCATATATAAATGTTGAATATATACATAACAGTTCTTTTTTTGTGAATTTTTGAAAATGACAAATTTTCTTGTTTTTTATTACCCCACCTATTTCTAACCTTTATTATATTAATCATAAATAATCTTAAGATATTATGACTAATTGAATGTATAGAGCTTAAGTTACCCTACATATTGATGTAATTAGTTCTTATGTGTGTTGATTACAAATTTTATTATGATTTTTTGAAATGTCACGAATTTTGAAAATTTATCTCCCTTTTTATTTTTTCTAAAAAATGATGAAAACCCATTTTCAGTGCTATAAATTTTAATGATATTATAATTTTACACCTTTGAAAAAAATTGAGTTTATTCTATGTATATTTGTGTTTGTATTGAATGTAAATGATTTGGTGTACATGAAATACTTTTGCAGATAACGCTTGGCAAAAATGGCACTTTTGAAGGTGTTGTGAAAAAATGAAAAAGTCACATTTTCAAAAATTTATATCTCTCAAACTATTTGAGCTATAGTAATAAATTTGATGTCCACCATCTTAGATTCTCGAGTTCTTGCAATATTCATGTTGAAAAAAGCTGTATACCCATTTTAAAAAATCAGTTTGTGGTACCTAGTCATAGGAAAAAAAAATTTCAAAACTATTTAGCCTCTAGAGTCATTTACGAGATGCCACGTACAAACGTTCGAAGCGTTGGGCTTATTGTAATCTCTTTGAGCTTTACATACCCACGGAACAATGTACTAACTGCACTCAAAGTGAGACCAAATGAAGTTTAGGGATCTGCACCATCAACGCCAGCCCCCAAAATGCCACTCAAGTTATTTTTGTTTCTTCTTTTTGAATAAGAAAAAATCTATTTATAAATCACAAATATTGTATAAAAACTTAATTAAAAAGAATGTATGTAAAGAAATAATTTTATTGTATTGAGTGCATTTACTGGAAATGAGCCGACTTGAACTTACGGAAGATGCTTGCGGAGGAGGATATAAGCGGAGGAGCTATGAAATTATTTTAACGCCATCAGCTGGTGTGATTCCCTTTATCGGTTCGTGTTTAAGCGCAATACATATCGTTAAAGTACTACGCCTCGCAAAGTCGCACACCTTGCTTATGTTTTTCTATGATTTCACGCTTTAATTCAACATACATCATTTTCTTCTGAGCACTGACCTTTCCACTCACTTTCTTCGGATTCATGGTTATAAAAAGAAATGTGATAAAGTACTGTAAATGAACAAAAAGAACAAAACGCGAACACAACTTATCAAAGACTCTTTGACATTATTAAAACTGTTGTTTTTCTTTGTTATCCCTATGATATTTACCCTTTTTTTGTTTATTTTTCAGAGAAGGATAATTTATCATTTGTTTTTAACTCAGTAACATAGAAAAGAAAATAATACTCAATATCATGGGGGAGGGGGGTAACAAAGAAAAATAATTAACAGTTTTAATTAAGTCAAATTAGTAGGAAAGGAACTACAAATCTCAACTAAACCTTTTCAAATTAAAAGATGTCGGCCACGCTCAGTGACAATTTTTTTCCACATTGTCACTTCGACATTGAGCGGTCGCACCTAGCCGTTTCACATTGGCCTGTTAAGTCACAGTCTTCGTTATACGAAGGCAACGGTTTAGCTGGCCAATGTCTGCTATTGGCCGCCTAGCAGACATTGGCCGTAGCATATGTAATGCATGTATTGTCCGCTTTGGAAGTACAACTCATGGTACAACTCCTTTTAAATTATTGTTTAAAAAAAAATTCTGGTGGCTTTCCATTTTATGTGATACCTATACATTATAGGCCTACCATTAGAAACCCCAAAAGATTAAATGTTGTTCCGTCTTATCTCATTTACTCAGCTTATTCCTCTAACTCAACGCGGACCAATACATTTTTTTATTAACTTTTAAAGCGTTCAACTTTGTGTAGTCAAACGTGAAGATTATAAATGACTACACGATTTGTAATCATCTTTGAGTCCATGAATGTGCAGATGGACAAAGAGAAGAGAACACTAGCCCTGGTCAGCAAGAGCAAGAACAAGACCAAAGGTGGGGGGATGATTAGTGTCGTTTATATCCTCTAATTAAATTTGTACACCCACCCTTAACTCCAGATGACCAACGGGGTGGAAGTAACGTGTGGGTCGATAAATTAAATATGATTTAATTGGGACCATCGGGAAGAGGTTTTGTCATGGTTCTAAACATAAATTATATTGGTCTTGGTTTGGTTTTTGAGATTTGTCAAATAAGGGTGTCAATTAAAGGTGTCAATTGAATCATGATTTATAATATAGAGTTTGCTTCAATCATTAAATAAATTATGGGTATTCCCATTGAGCCTGGCATTTTCTGCATAAGACATGATGAAAGTCCATACTGCTCTTCTGGTTGCCGTGAAAAGGATAAAAATCGGAGGGAAACTATTTTATTTTTAAACCCAAAAAGCTTTCTTTGTAATTGAAATTATTTCGATTCATTTCAAAATGAATAGTTGCAAATAACCTGCTTTTTTACGTTTAGATATTATATATAACACTTGGTTAGACTTAAGTTTTGACATTTTCTCAAAAATGGTTTTAAAAACAGTGCAGCAACAGCTTCAACTATTTGAAGTTTTAATAATAGATGAATGAAAACGAAGACATGGAGAAAATCAGTTTAAAAATGACTAATCCTTATATTCAGTCTGTTTTCTAACTGACTGATTTTTCTTCAAACTAATCAAATCAATTCAAGTTCGACTCGCAAACGTTTGGAAATAGCACCTTTTGAGAGCCTACATATTGTGATAGGTTTTTAGTGTTTTATTTTATTTTCTATTCTGGTTCTCTCCCTTAATGTTAACCATCATGCAAACAAATATTGGCGCCCCCTACCATGTTACATGAACGGGTGGTCGTGCGGTGTAGAGCGCTCTACTTGTCGACCGGAGTTATCCCGGCTTCGAACCTCAGTGAGAACCTTGGGATTTTTTCAAGTCCTGTTGAAAGTCCTTAAGTCCACCCAGCTTTAAGTTGTGGGAGTAAAGGAGCCTGGGATTTGTGCTAACCACACAATCCCTTTATATGCTGAAGTTACTGTAACAGATAAATTTTACACTTCATCTTCAGCAATGAGCTATTGGGCTTAAGGGAACTTTACTTTTTTAAACCATGTTACATACATTCTCAGTAATATGTCAACGGACCCTAGAACCCATTATTAAGGGATATAGAAGAGGTACGACATACATACAGCTCCGTAGCCAAGGGGGGGGGGCACTGGGGGGCGTGCCCCCCCTCGTTAGGTGTGGAGTCCCCCCCTCCCCCGCTTAAAAAAGAAGAAAGAGGGAACATAAAGACAAAGTAACTAAAATGAGAAGGCGCCCCCTTGCTGGGTATTGGTGCCCCCCTGCTTACTTTGACCTGACTACGGGCCTGCATACATATGTTGTCCCAGTTGGCAAGCCCATGATTGAAGTAACAGTAACATTACAGAGAGCTCTTATAATCTTGTGATGCTTCAAGATAAGTAAGGTATTGTCCCAACATCTTTCTAAGTGACTATGTCATAAATGATAAAAATCAACCGACTTAATTATGAATCTTTGATGTCGGTTGTCCTCAGCTAAAACAGTCACACAGTTCAAATCGGTCTATCTTAGGCCTACACACATTAACTAACCACTTAGAGTGAAGACCATTGTCTAGTTTTATTTTTGTAACACACTCGTACATAATAAAGTGTCAACTTTCTTTTCTTCAGTTGGGAGTTATTTTTCTTATTCTGTTAAAATTATATTTGTCTATGGTTATAATGCACTAAACAGAAACAATTCAATTCAATCACCATTAACTTTATACTGAACATTGATTTTTCAGGCAGTTTAGAAGAAATAATGTGGTTTATCTTGTTTGTTTTTTGTTTACTTTTTAAAAGACCAAACAAAATTAAGATGAGAAATAAAGAATTTTAATAATTTTCAACCTTATTTTTATAAACAAAATTATCAGTTAAAAATTGTATAAATTATTTTTTATATATTGTGTTCTTATCTAAAATAAATAAAGATAGTTATCAACTGGATATATTTTAAGAAATTATCACAATCTGCTTTTAAGGCTTTTGGTTGAATCAGTTTTCTAAAAGAAATCAATTTACAAACAATTTAAAGTACATTTAATAATATTTATTTTTTAGGTACATGTTTAAAAAATAAACAGATCATCTAATCAAACAACTTATTAATGGACAGAAGTATGACAAACAGTTACAGTTGCAGTGATGTATATAATACAAGTGCTTTGGAATCATATTAAAAAATAATTAAATATACATGTACTTGTACAATAAATATTAAGCTTGGTTCTGATCAAAATATATAAAGCAAAATATGGCATGTACAAAATGAAATCTGATACATCAAAATATAAATTTGGTGACAGAATTAGGCCCCTATTGATTGATTTTTCTCCATTTCTTAAATTTTGGACTTGCAGAAGTAATTAGGGTAAGCATTTGGTCTTCTCAAAATTAGTTATTACCTTAATTATCTCTGATACAAAATCTATTAATTCAAACATTTATAAAGGAAGTATTTAATACAAAATTTCTACAAGTCTCTTCTAAAGCAAAGTAAATTAAAGTTCCAGTTTTTTTAATAAAGACAACTTGTTATATTGGTAAATTTAAAAGAAAAAGTTAAACAAATCAATTTTGAAAGACTTTTACAAATGATTTAGGCACTTTGAAAAAAAGTTGTTTTAACAGGTTTCAGTTTTGAGCATTTAAACATTAGAATAAAGTTAACATTTACTTGTACAAAAACAAGTAAATTACTAAAATATCATTAGTTACTTAGTAATGAATTAGACAAAAAAAAAATTTCTAGCTAAAATGAACGAAAGCTACATTTAATTAATGAAAAAGGGAAAACCATAGTTATGTGATAAAAATAAAAATCTTATGATATAGGAATGAAAATTAAAGATGTAATATAAGATTTTAGGTACAAAGTACAAAGAATAATTTATATAACGATTCCTTTTATAAAATACAGTAAATTTATTATATGGAACTGTAATAAAAAATAGTATACATTTTTATACAGAATTTTATACCTATATATATTTAATGGAATCTGGATGAAATTCACAATAATGGCTAAAAAAATGACAAACCATGATATCAAGCCAGGTTTGCTTCTAGGAAAATCTTGAAAAAAAAAATAATTATGAAATGCACATCAGCATGACAAAACAAAATTACAGCCATACAATTCATTATCTTATGCCCTAATTTATTTCATTTTATTTTGGTATAAACTAAACATTCACATTTTGAGTCACATTTTTTCTGTAGTTCAGCCCTTAAGCTATTGAACAATCCTCACTTAATTAATGTCAACACCTAACAATCATATGATTTAGTGAAAAAGTTTTAACTAAATAAAATAAGAAAATGTACAAATATGTTTTTTCTGAAATCCTTGATGACTGCACTAATATCATTATATAATTATAGTTAATTATATATATAAATTTATTATGCACTTTCCCAAAAAAAAGGACATTTTGTTTCTTTGTAATAGGTCTTGGATAATGCATTCAAGAGAACAAAGAGAATAAACATATATCCAATGCATGTTGCTAATTAGACCGAAAAAAAAAATCCTGTTAAGTCAATATATGGTTTATGTATTCTTACTACAAATTAAACAGCTGTTCTAATACTTATGTTCATCTGGATTATTTTGCACTGTGTCAACAGGGGAGGCACCTCCAGACTGATTAGTGGTTGCTGTCTGTTGCTGTGGTCTAGATCCAGAGAGGAATGGAATCTTCCCATTTCTCATCATGTACAAAAACTCTAAGATGAATAGTAGCAACCAGACTATTGTACTTATCCAAGCACCTGCCTAAAAAGTTAAAGAAACAAAGAAAAAATGAAATAAATAAACTACCAGTTTAATAAACAAATTAACAGAAATTAACATGCCCTGAAATTTTATACATTTATTTTTCTTAATGTCATTAATTGCCACTTTGGTAATAAATAAATATTACCTAGTTAGCCAGTTAGTTATGACTTACTTGAGCGGCTCTTGATGCTGACACCCAGGCCATATCAGGACAACTGCAATAAAAGGATGATGAAAAATTATTTCTAAAATTTCTTTCTTTGTAACCTTTTATTTCTATAATTAAATATAACAACATAAACAATAAATGTGTCTTTAATAAAGTGACAAAATAAAGATTCATAAAATAAATTTTAATTGAAAAGCATAACATCCCAAGATAGAACTGAAAGCTGAGCTAATGTCAGAACTAAAGAACTTGAGTACGATACTTTTTTTATGGGACCTAATTTCATGTCAATGAAATAAAAAAAAGTTTGATTGGGTTGATGCATTAATAAAAATGTATTTTTATTAATGTTTTATAATGGGACAATCCAATACCCTGAGATTCATTCATAGACTATTGACAAGTCTCAAAGCCAAGTACAAGCTATAAACAATCTGAATTTCAGTCCCTTTGATGAGAGGCAAACTATGGACTAAAAGTTTAAACAAGGGCGCAGTTTAAACACAAGAAAGCCAAGATTTCATTTGTCAGAAAAAATTCTATTTATCTATTGTTCATGAACTGTATAAATCATTTAAAGGGGCAGATTTAACAGTGGATGCATGGGGCACACCCTCTGGATTTCAAAATGTGAGGCACCTGGCAAATCCAAAACTTCATACCATTTTGGATGGTTTTTTTTTATTTTTAGGGGCTCACAATTTTATTTTTGACTTCAGCCTGCCTCTAAATTATTATTTTTTTTCTCAAAATAAATGTTCGAATATCTAATGAGTACAAGCTAATTTGATTGAACTTTGATGACTTACTTTGTACATGTACTGTTGTGACCAGCAGACAGGATACATGCAGCAATGAAAATGAGAAATAAACCAATCAAGTCAATGCCAAGGTGCACAAGATCCATCAGATCAGAGAAGAGGAACATGCTAGAAGTTAAATACATATATCATATTAATTACTTACATACATTTATAAATCGTTAACTAAAGAAACCTTATTTTTTAATAATAATAACAATATTAATATTGAAAGAAATTCATTGAGCCTTGTTTTTTATATTCTAGTAAAAAATATTTAAGCCTATAAAACTAGAGATTTAAATTTACAAAAAAAAAATTGCTAAGAAATTATGCTTGTAATAACTTGGGTTATAAGCGGCCCATAGCATTTTGTCTGCCCCCCCCCCTGCTTATTTGTTCTACTTAGTAAAATGTATTACTTGCCCCCCACCCCTGCTATTGCCTTACCCCTGCTGTAGAATGCCTGGCACCTCCTGTAAAATTTTCATGCAACGGGGCTGGTTATAAGTTGTTTTTTTATGTTTGGAAGTGAGTTTTATTAACATTATGTCATAACCCTACATAAACAAGTATCACTTTCAACATCATTTTGTAACGTTTTAGCTTAACAAAAAAAAAATAATTATCAGAAATAACTTTTTTAGTCAGTTTTAAACAGCAGGTAATATTACATAAAAATATCTATTAGATTAATAAATGTAGCCTACATTTCAAAATACAACTTTTTTTTCTTTAGTAGTAGATTATTTTATAAAAATTGAATTATTAATTTGTGATACTTAAAAAAGTATTCTACACTATAAGTTGTTATTGCCTTTTCTGAATGATTACACTAACCATTTGCAGGATGTCACTTTATCTGGTTTGTACAATGGACAAGTATTTGTTAGAAATAATATTTTAAGATAATGATTATTTTTTTTTTAACTTACTCTGCTGTCAGTTTCCCAATTTTGAAAAGAAAAAGAATCACAATACGATACAATGTGTAAAACAGCTGAAAAATAATGGCAATGGCCATAGGATAGTTACAGTTGGATACTGGTCCTCTTTGATATAATGGACAATAACCATTTAAATTGTCCTGCAAATAAAAAAACAACAACAGATAATCAAATGGCATAAAGAATTAAATCACATTTACTTATGTAACATATATACTGTAATAATGTTATTTGGCACAGAGATGAAAATTATCTGGCCACTTAGTTTAGCGGAAGTGATTTTATTTTAGTTAGAGCAGACGATAATAATTAGACGATAAGGAGACGATAGATTTCTTGAGAGGATATTTGACAAGACTAGAGGAACTACGACATCATCATTTTATTCTACTATATTATACATCATTAAAGTAAGATTATTCAAGTGTAAATAAATACATATATATATTTCAACAAACTGTTTATTCAGTATTTCATAACTGTTAATATATGTGTTACGTCTCACACATATCTGTGGACACTTCATTTAATGTACAAATAATAAATATACAAGAAACTCAGAAGAGACTGGCTAATCGGTCATACTACAAATAATTTATATACACCTACCAGAAGAAGAAGTGTCAAGTAAAATATATATTATACACAAGTAATTAATACACAAAATACAGCCATGACATATACCTATTGAAATTTAGTTTTAAAATCTTCTTTTAGATTGATATTTTTAACAGCTTGAGAGTTTGAGAATTCACTTTAAAACTTCAATTGCAAGCATACAAAAATTGTACTGTTTTATAAAAATAGTAAACTATGGTTTCATGTTTTGTTAGGACAGAAAAAAACAAAATACTTTTGGTCTTCATTCTGAAATATTACAATTTACATTTTTCTTTGAAACCTTATAATATGAAAACGTCGGTAAAACTATTTCCATGTGTTTTTATATCACCAAGCAACTATTCTATGTAAATTCCAGGTGACCCTGCTCAATGGCTACACCCAATCTTATGGATACGCCAATTTATGAAGGGCTACCCTTCCATTACTAGTTTACATCTAATGATGCAATCAGGGCCCCCAACCGGTCTAGGACTCTCATCTTCCACAATATCTCTAAAAATCTCTCTGCCTATGCCCCACAGAACATAATACAGTAAAGAACGATTCACACTGGACTTAGTTATGAACATTAAAACAAATGCCCCAGAGTAACCTAACCTATTTAAAAAAAAAACAAGTTTTTAATGATCTGTCGACTTCAAAAATTGTTTTGAGAGGCAGATGGCTTGCCTGTTCGGGCCACGTTGAGATGTCCACCCAGACCGTGCAAGACAGATTAAAGGTAAGTAAACGACTCAATATCAGCGGGGGGCGGTTTTCTCATTTAGCTTCTTTTTTCTTTATTTTTTCCTCTTTTTCTTTTTTAAGCGGGGGGCACTCCCCCTCCCCTTGGCTTCGGGGCTGTGTCCACCCAGCCCAACAATTCCATAGAGCATACATGGCTAAACAAACAGATGAACCGTAACAGATATGTAGGTGTAGGTTTATAAAAGGAATATTTATTGGAATGTTCCTGCAAAAACGGCTGTGCGTTTGTCCATTCTCCGTCCATCTTGCCGGTGGCTGCAGTGGCATTGGGGACATTCCGACATAGGGACACAAACGGTATTTACCCAGTGACCCATGCATGTCATTAAAATTCAATCTTGTTACTCGAACCTCACTGATCGGCTGCACAACTTCAGAGCCTATAGATAACAAACTAAGCGACTGACCAGTGCCATATCTGCTAAAGAAGTAATCTCTATTAATCTGATGGTAGGTACATTAGCATAGGGCCCAAAACATCATTACCTAAGGTCCCCAAACACCTACAAACTTCACCACCACCAAGTCAACCAACAATGATACTATTAGTCTCTCATAAAATTTTCATATCCTGAAATGTTAAGACTGTCATGTGGAGCAGGGAATAGAACACTCATACTTATGATGATAATGAGGTAGTAAGGCGTCTAAATAAAATTATGAGATTTAAACCATTGACCAGATGGACGCGCAACATCCCACATTCATTGTAAAAATAAAATCGAACGAAAGACTATCGGCATTGTTATTAGAATATATTTTTTTTACCTTCATAACTGCCACTCCAACAAATATAAAGAAGCTGAAGAAAACTAGAACAGCATAGGACAGTAGCCTTGCTAGTGTGATGGTGTTAATGTTCAGACCATCTAGAAGACCCATTGCTAGATCGTGTATCCTAGTTCTTCTAAGAATGAAAGTCTCACTTATAGATTATACTCAGCAGGGCTGGTCTTCCTAAGAATGTTGCCGGCTGCCGCTATAGACGTGGAAGAACAATCTAAATTTTGGCAGCAGAATCCTAAAAAATAATAATAATACAATCAATAATTTATTATTATTTTTTTTTTAAATACCCTATAGTGGACCTATGTGATAGAAACGTGATTTATGTTAAACGAAGAAACACAAGTTGCGAGATAATATGCCATTAAGTAGTGTGTGTGTGTGTGTGTGTGTGTGTGTGGTGTCTCCGGGGGGTATTTAAAAACAGCTGTTCGTGATGCCAAGCCACTACCGTGACTAAAAAAAAACTTACATCACTTTCAAACTTAATGTGTGGTATATTTATTCATTTTTGTATTGCTATATTACGGTACATTCCGATTTGAATTTTCATTTTAAGACTTTCATGGACCCCTGTAGCAGGCATAGGTTCATTGACTCAAGTATAAGACCACTGACATCTATAACACAGGCTCACATTAACGTAACTGATTTTGTATTTTAATTTCTAGGCTATCATGGATGATGATATCACAAATCTTGGACGTAACTATAACCATCACTGACACATTGTATACTGTGGCCTTACTACATCTCCGCCCTTGTCGGTGGCTGCAGTAGCACTGGGGACTTTTCGACATAAGTGATATTTCCCCCGTGACCCACACAAATGTCATTAAAATTCGATCTCCGTTACTCGAGCCTCCTTGATCGGCTGCACAACTTCAGAGCTATTCTTAAAGACAGGTAAACTAAGCGTCTGACCAGCCCCTCCCTCCCCCCCCCCCCGCTAAAGGAGCCCCCTTCAAGAATTAATCTCTATTAATCTGATATGACAAGGGCCCAAAATGTCAGTGCTTAGGGCCCCCAACACCAACAAACTTCACCACCACCAAGTCAATCAACAATAATACTATTAGTCTCTAAGCTGACCATAGAAAACGGCCAGGGTTATAGCCCATAACCTCCATTATGATTTTTAAGACGCTGACACATTATTACTAAGTAAACTTTTTTTTTGTTTGTTTGTAGAACAACGGCTTTTTTTTTTTTACACTAAGAAGGGATGAATACAGTGCTATCTATAAATATTTACAACATTTGCGGAATAAATTTTCAGCTGTTTCAGACACATTGTCCAATTAATTATCTGTGTGATTTTTATAATTAAAAATATTTCTTTTAATTTGCAACCAACTCCCAGCGGGCGTAGTGGGGGAGGGGCAAGGGGGCATCATGCCCCGACCACTACTCACAAAGGGGCGCCAAATGGTATACTTTAATATAATATTATATGGTTTTCAAATGGGGGTGGGTGGGAGCGCTAACAAAGTATTATGCTAGTTAAGCTATCGCTACGCCACTGCCAACCGTCTTCTTATTTTATATAGATTGCCGTTGATAGGCGACCTAAATATTGTCGTAAACTTTCCTTAAAATAAGTAATGAAAAAACATCATTAAAAGAAAAAAAAAAACGTTTTCATTCAAATGTAGTTAATCTTAAGGTGATACAAACATGGGCGTATTCATGGGGGGGGGGGGTGGGGGCCCCGGGGCTGTTCCCCCCTTCCCCCCCCCCCACCCCCCCCCTCAAAAAAAAAACACCACTCTACTATATCCCCAAAAAAAAAAAAACCCCTATATTTTGAAAAAATTTGTTAAATTGGGTTTTTATCTCAAAACAATAATAAAAAAATTATTATATTTTTAAATTTCCCCCCCCCCCTTCCCCCCCAATATTGATAGACATTTGGATGACTGAAAATTAATGCGTGTTCGTCTATTATTTTTGTTCAAAGTAGGCCTATATGATCTTGGAACATTAAGCTCTTAAGCCGAGCACTTTACTTTTGCACCAATTCTGCGAAAATTTAATTTATATATAATTTTAGTATTGGTATATTTACCTCTATAAATTAATATTCTTCCCATATAGAAATTTTAATTAGATGAAATTAACGAAGGTAATAATTTAATTGCAAAATTAATTATTCAAACATGCATTGTCATTAAGCAAGAACATGTATGCACAATTTAAAAAAAAAATATAGCACTAAAAAGTGCCTTAAAAAATCGATTACAAAAATGTTCCCATATAAACTGAAGTTTCAAGTGGAGAAAAAGGCTAGAAAAATTGAAAGTAGTATGCATGTGAATGAATATATATGTAGATATTTTCCCGCGTGGTGTCAAATGGAGTTAAATGAAATGGGCCTACTTCCAAACTCGGGTAGGTTTTGACAGTTTGCGTCCATGAATACTCTGGCTGCACATTATGGTGTCAGGAGAATATTTATACTCATATATATATATATATATATATATATATATATATATATATAACACTGTCTCCAACTTGTTACCCTAAATGTTTGTTTTTGTCAATAAAGTAATCAATTCTAAACATTAAAAATTAAAAAGAATACACGGTACAGTGTTATAATAGCATATATACGAGAGAGAAAGAGAGAGAGAGAAGGAGAGATTCTTTAGTTTCTATAGGCGGATTTAACACCAGGCGCGAACCCTGGGACGTAACTCTAGTAAGTCTTATAAAGCCCAAAGTTTTACGTGTCACAGTATATTATTAACAGAAAATACCTTTGTTTATCAATATTTTATAAAGGAACAGCTGATCTGATAACACATACTCAAAGTCATAAGAGGGTGAACCATAGATATATAAGGTGAACCATCAATACCAATTAAAACATGACTACCAATTCTAAATATAGCACAGACTACATAAAACACACAGACACAATAGCTAACAGAATAGAACTTTGAGATATTGCCACAGCAAAAGGCAGTTGTGTGTGAAGGCAATTGAAACTTACAATTTATCTCTCTAAAGACTTAATGTGGAATCAATATTGATGAAATACTTTTTTTTTACCTAAAGGGAAACGCACAGAGAACTCGGCACCCACATGAGAGACTACTAAACTACAAAAGCCAAGAGGCAGTGGCAGATTGGTTTTAACTTAAGTGTGTACCCATCACCAATGCTTCATGTGAATTATGGACAAAATTATGAATTTTGTTTCCTATTCCGGGTCGAGTAAAAACAACAACAGTTATAGCCGACAGTCAGAGCTGGTGTGTGTGTGTGTGTGTTAGCTTTATGGGTTTATCAGAGTCGTTCTTAGCTTTAGGCAAAGGTATCTATCCATGGGTGCAACCGATGTACGGGTCGTGCGGGTCCGGACCCTACCAAAAATCAAGCCACTGGTTTTTGACCCGACCAAAATTTGGGGGCAGACACAGGGGCGCCGAGAGCCAACACGGGCCCCAGGGCAGGACATCATTGCGGGCCCCTTAATTAACAATGAATCGTGAAAAAATTGACATGGTCGGGGCGGCCGGGCCCCCTTACAGATGCGGCCCCCTGGCAATGACCCCTCCTGCCCCCCCTCTCGGCGTGCCTGGGCAGACATACCAATTTTCATCTTACCTAATAATTTGGATCCTACCAATTTCAACATACTGGTTGAGCCCATGTATCTATCTATTATCGTATGAATAATTAGGTTACATTATTATGATTTTATCCTAAGGTTGTGCACTGTATGCATCTACAACAATTAAGATACATTAAAAGGGGCCCCCTGTAGGAGTAGGGGCTCCCTTGTGAACGCCTATTTCTCCAATGCCCAAGAACTGCTCTGCCTATATTCAGAGGCACCAATTTTTTTAATTTTTTTTTTTCAATGGTGGTGAGCTTTAGATATCCGTATTTGACAACGGTTTAGGAGAGACACCTTTCTATAGAAATAGAAAGGGTAAAGTTTGCACTGTATTTAAAATAATACCATTTCATTTTTGTCGGTTGTAGAATGGAGGTTTCTTATTTGCTAGCAGTGGCGTAGTGGGGGGGGGGCAAGGGGGTCATCATGCCCCGGCGCTACTCACACAGGGGCGCCATAGGGTATATTTTACATAAAATATAATATATAGTTTTCGAATGTGGGGGGCGCTAAAAAGGTATTACAAAGGTATTATGCCCCGGGTGCGAGTTAAGCTCGCTACGCCACTGTTCGCTAGTGATATCTATATATTTTTCTTTTTCCCTTTTTCCCCTAGAGCTTAATATTTTTTTCTTTAGATGTTTTAAGTTTTTATTTTAAGATTTAAGTAAAGAGTCTTTTTTTTTTATGTTTTTATGTTTTTTTTTTGATTATTAAAGAAATTGTATGAGTATGCAGGACTATACATATCCCATGTTTGTGAAACCCTACACTTATATAATTTTTTAATAGGCCTAGGCCAATACTAAATATACATATACATAGCAATTAAATCTATAGCCCACATGGTTCTTATACTTTGCGTGGACTAGTAATGAACTTAAAGCAATTAAACGCAACCGTTCTCGCGTCATTTATTAGATCAATCAACTATCAGGCAGAGAACACCACATACATTATCACTTAAAGCCAGTCACCAAATTTACAAACTCAAAATCAAAAATAGTTTCACAATCGAAAAAAAATATTTATAAAAAACATTTAAAAAAGAAGCTTTAGTTAAAATTTATTATAATATACAAATATTTAACGTCGTAATGAGTTTAGTTTTATGTGTTTGATTTAAATGTCCCCATTGTAATGACGTTGGCTATATTAGTATTAATAGCAAACGTAATTTTGCCAATGAGCCTATCTCAAGCTAAGCATTTCTTGAGGATCAATTTATTTTATTTCACATCGTCTTTGTTGAATGGGCACATTTTATTACGATAAAAATAGACAATACTCTTATTTAAAAAAAAACAACAACAACTGCGGAGTTTTTATTTTCATTTTGGCTATCGTCAGTGGGTTTTTTTTTTTGTAAGCCTCAAAAACATTGTCAAATACAATGTGCTGTAGGTATAAGGTATGTCGATAGCTACAGCACATGGTGTTGTCTTAAACATTACTCTCTACTCCTGAGCTTTACTTTCACCACACGACAGTTAAGGATTTTTTTTCCACCCGGATTTTTAATGTGGCAACCCTTATCTTAACTCTTTTTATTGGCCTTTAAATATATAGATCGATTGAGTCGGTGAACAGTATTATTACAGATATGTGTTGGGTATGGGAAAAGTAGCACACGAAACAAACATAATTAATGCAACTATCAAAAACAGGAAATTAAAGATTTCAACTATTTGGTTCTTTTTGAATGCGTTAATAATGTACAAATAATTAGTATACGGCAACAGTTGGTTACATTTAGGGACCATCCACACATTATGTCACACTTTAGGGTGGGTAGAAATCCGAAATAGGCCTATATATATATATATATATATATATATATATATATATATATATATATATTGCTTTTTTATAATAATATGTAATATAGGGATTGGTAGTGAATAGTAGTGATAGTTGATGTCTGTTATAAAAGGGACATTTTTACTAAAAAAAATAATAAGGAAATAAAATCCGAAAAAACTCTTCGAGCCAGAATCAGTGTAGTAGTGAGTTAGTTATATGTTAAACTGCATTGCAAACATATCGTAAGGATAATTCAAATCAGCGGTGGGCAACTTTTAGACCACTTAATTTCCAAGTTTCATTCCCGCGGACCACTAAATTTATTATTATTATTATTGCGGATTAAAAAAGAAAACGACAGTAAAACTTAACTTATTTCTAATTGTAAATAGTAATAAAAGTAGTTTCATTTAGCCCCTAAGAACTCATGGGAAAAGATGAAGTGCAGAATTCGTCTGTGTCAGTAGCCCTGGAGTATTTATGGATTGTGTGGCTAGCACAACGCCCAACCGCCATCACCCCCCCCCCGCAACTTAAAGTCAGGTACCCATTAAAACCTGGGCGGGCGGGGACTTTCATCAGGACCTGAAAAAATCCCTAGGTTCTTACATAAATAATAATAAACGATAATAATAAACATTTATTATTGTTTTCTATGTTTGAATACAAATTGCATAGCGATGATCGACTCTAGGTCTGCCAGTAATCTAAAACACTTCATGAGGGTAAAACATTTTCTCACAAAGGTCATAGAATGTCTAATGTTACATATATTGACCCCCCTACAATAGATATACAATAGTTACTATTTTTCAAGAACAAAAACCCCGTTAACTTAACGCTTAATTGAGACTTAGATAAATAATATTGAAAAAAAAAAAGAATAGTAAAGCAAATAAAAAGAATACAATTGATTTGCCTACATATGTAGACGCTACCTATTTAGCCAACTACGTATATATGACGAATGTTGCTTTATTTTGTTTTCTCAAGTTTGTATCATTCTTCTATGCTTTTAGTTCTACTTTCTTTTCGGCCATGATATTTTACAATTAGATCGAATTTCTATCGCATAAAACAAAACAAAACAAAAAACTGAACATGCAAACATTTCATATTTTTAGAGCATTTTCTAAAAAAAATGTCCCCGTTTTGTCTGTCTGTCTGTCATCACCCTAGATTTCAACAACCATAAGTCCTAGACCCATGATGTATATATCATTTTGTAGGTCTTGGCCTGCCATGTGTGCAGCAAAAGTTCATTTCGCGATCTGACCTCTGAGGGCCGTAAAAGGGGGCTTAGTACCGTTTTTTACTATATAAGCTATATTAATAAAGGAGCGCCTATATCTCAGCAACTATAAGTCCTAGACCCATGATGTATATATCATTTTGTAGGTCTTGGCTTGCCATGTGTACATCAAAAGTTCATTTCGCGATAGGACCTCTGAGGGCCTGGCTTCAGGGCTTCTAAGGGGCTTATATATTATATATACACCTTGTAGGTTCAATAACCCATTCATTTGGTGCAAAATACTGCAGCACGTAGTTTCACCAAGATTTATTAAGAAACTTATCAAATGAAATAGTAAGCTTGTGTTCTGAGTTTAATTGAAAGTATCAGAGCTATGCAACAATTGACGGAGTTTTCGGACGATTAAATGGCTACAATTTCGAATGTTTTCAATTATGAGTCCTATTTCAGTAACCACAAACCACTTGTAGTTAGATTTAAGAGATAATTTTTTTTTCAAATATAAAGAAACGTCTTTATAATTTTTTTTTTACAGATATATGCATTACACAATTGAATTTATAAACATTTACAAAATTTACAAATATTTACTGAAAGCTAACAAACGTACTGATACATAACACGAAAATGCGCTAACACGTCCTGTGTCCAGAATGGAACAGGCTTAATTGCTTGTTTTTTTTATATTCGCGTGTGTCGGATAATGTTTGAAAGTACAAGGCAATAAAGTCAAACACAGATTTCAAATCATGTAAATAATTAAAACTAAGTGCAATTAATAATATATTGTTGTGCACTTCTTACAAATGTGAAGCTGTCATTACTATCTACAGTTCTAATACTCTGCTGATTTTCAAAAGTTTTTTAAGTTAAAAAAAAACACAAAACAACTATTGTTAAACTATTCAACAGATATTTTAAATAACCTTTTATACAAAAAATATATAAAAAGCCCTAAAAAAAACAATAGAGTCGTTCACTTATCGTTGACATGTAGAACTGTTCAGTCGTAACACGGGATTATACATTTTTCAACTGCACTAGAAAATTGGGGATCAAAATATTATTGATTTTATTTTATGACTTGTCGGGGAGGGGATGGGGGCACTGGAAAGGGGACGCAAGAAACAGCTGTCGCATGCCATACTGCACTCTTGAATAAGAAATCAATAAGGGCATTGTTATTTGACATTATCGAACGTGAATTTACAGGCGAGAGAGTAGAGATACTTCAAGTACTGATCATGTAAGTTCAATTACGTTTACGAGTACATTCAGTACAAATACATTTGTAAAAATGCAAGTAAGACTTGTACGATGACAAGTACTTCAAAAATGTACTCGCGTAAAGGTACTTGGTAAAATAGCACATCATTATTTCTTATTTAGCTTATTTGATGATAAATAAATAAAACAGACAATCAGAGAGTTTTCTATACAGAAGTCAGTCTTGTAATGCCGATTATTATAATTAAAGGATTATCTAGAAAATATATGTACAATATCTATAGAACACAATAAAAATGTTGTGTCTAAATGACGAAATATTATTATCCAGATCCATTATATGATGGCATTCTATAGTGTCTAGATTTCTCCAAAAATGTCTTGATCTAAACACAAATAATATCGAGATTGGCAGCCCTGTTGTAAACTAATCCATGCCTACATGCACCGACAGTGAGTAAAAAGTGGTCTATTGCCTCTATGATATATTCAGTGTACATATTTAATTAAATACATATATAACGACTCACTAACTATGTGAGAAGAATCACCACGAATCAATCGCTGCCAGATCGTGAACAAAAAAAGACAAACAAATGTTTGTCCAAAATGTCGTCAGCCCTTATAGATGACAAAATGACACCATCTCCTCTACACCAGTGGTCCCCAACCCCCGGGTCGCGCACAGATACCGGTCCGTGGATCGAATGGTACTGGGCCGCCCAAGAAACATTACATCATTTCCTTTTCATTTAGTGTGGTGTATTTCTCTAGGGATTGTTTGACTATCCAATGACGAGAAATAATCAACTCCCCCATCAGCCCCTCTCATCCCTTTTTTCCAGCGGGCCGCGTTGAAATTATCAAACATTAACCGGTCCGTGGCGAGAAAAAGGTTGGGGACCACCTGTACAAATCTGGGTTATTTTTTAACCCACAAAACTTCTCCAGACTACAACATTGTTTTCGATATTATTTTCCGAGTTCCCTCGATGCAGCCCCGTAGCCAAGGGGCCGTGCCCCCCCCCGCTTAAAAAAGAAGAAAAAGAGGAAAAAATAAAGAAAAAGTAACTAAAATGAGAAGGTACCCCCTTGCTGGTTATTGGTGCCCCCTGCTTACTTTGACCTGACTACGGGCCTGCCTCGATGTGACCTGTTAAAATCACGGTATTTACCCTGACATTGTGTGGTGGAAACATTTTGTATACACTTTGATTTCAGCTGTCATAACATTTTACATTTGTTCAATATTAATTTTCATTTGTCCATTACACACACACACACACCTATATAAGTCTGTATAAAACAACCGATCCGTGGTTTAAAAAAAATTCATGTATCCAGCAGCGATACCCTCCTCTGAATGACTTCTATGATGATTGCACTACGTTGAAATGTGCAGAATTAGTTTGAAAATCAATGTATTGTAAGAGGTGAAGTGAGTTAGAGACGTACACGGAGAGAGGGAACTATTTATTATTATGAATATGTTTTCCCCATCTTTAGAGATGCGAAGTTAAATTTGTTCTGTAAACGATCCTATCCACTGCTATAGAAAGAACTAAGTTGGCTTCATACATAAATAAAAATTGGTTGATGAAATGGACAGCGATCTATAAGTGCAGTTTAGTGTTTAGAAAAATCAAACTGAACTTTTTAAAGCAAAATAAACAACAACTGCGTGTCATGATAATGCGTCCGCTCTATTGAAATCATTGAATCATTTGTAAACATGTACTGTAAACGGTGTGTATGTTTTATACACACAAATCGATATCTTTAGCGGAGACAGCTGTAAGATACAGACTCGTTTACTGAACTAATGGTTCACTTGTTTACTGACCTAATGGTTCACTTGTATTTATAAATTTAAAAATTAATTGAAGGGACGGGGGAGGGATACAATTGATGCAATATTTTTTTTTTAATTTCAGATTGAATATACATATGGTCAGTTTTTTTTTTAAATACATATTTAATGAATATTATGTAAATTAATTTAGTTGTGAACAAATTTTCCTGCCAGCACAATGAAAAATGTCACAGGTATTCATTAACGGTTATTAAGTGTGTGTGTGTTTTGTTTACAAAACATTCTAATATTTTTATACATGTATTGAATCCCTCACATCTGATGAGTATGCAGGGTGTGTGTTCTATGCCTATGGTGCTAACGGGTGGCTGCTTCATGCGGCACCGTAACGGTAAATTAGCATAATCTAATATTATTTCAGAGGAAAAAAAAAACAGGGGAAAAGGGGGCGGGGGTGCATTTCGAAAGATTTGCATCGCATTGAGACAATCTACAGCACGCTACCGGGTGGATGTATTTATTATATCACGAACTTTCATTTGTTATGAATGTACTTTAAATGCACTCTAATGTTTGTAGTTGAAAGCATTCTACAAAACTGAAATAATTCGGCTAATAGGTAATAACTAACTGCAGCTGCAGGTGTAATATGTGATATCAACACTGACATCTACAACCACAACACATGAGCTAAGGTGTAATTTACTACTGCTTCAAGTCAAGGCAACAATAATTAAACATCTATAAGGCAATGAATGGAGTGGACTCCAAATTTAATTGTTGTTTTTTTTTTTAAACCCAGATTCGAGCGGATTTACTGAGCGGTGAGACAGGTCTTTAGAAAAACAGTCAAGGAGATGTGTATGACAAGAATACACCATGACATGGTTTGTTACAGGGGCATTAGTTGATAAAAAGAAATGCCCATAGGAGACAACACATAGGTTGACATGAGAAAATGATTTTAAAAAAAAATTAGAACAAGACTATAAATGCTCATTTTTGTAAGAAGGTTTAAAAAAACGAGCTCTGATAAAATCAACTAGATTTTGGTTAGTGGGCTAATTTTAACAGTCCAATCAACATTTCTCTTTTTTTTATTATTTTTTTTCTACGCAGAAGTTAATATATTGGTAAATAAATTAATAAATACATAGAAAGTCACTATTTCTCCAGTCATCGAAAATATTGTTCATTAAGCTGGATTCGTGTGGTTTTAGAAAGATAATAATTTAAATCTTGCTTAGATTTATAACAAGAACAACTCAAAAAACAGACGATTAGTGGTTTTGTACCATATCTACGTTTTAAAGTTAGCGTGGATTCGGAACCTGATAACACATTTTTTTAAAAACTGAAACTTATTGATTTTTCTGTACTGATTAGGCCTACCCATTACCCGAGTTGTTTTTCAGATGTTAACAAAGGCAAACAAACTTTATTTTAACACACATTTGTAGAAAATCGGAATCAAGACTAACATAATATAACTACTCGGACGAATAAATTATTCCATTAATAAAAATGACACAGAAAGTGACGAATAATGTTGGTCACAGATCAACCTTCTATACCAGGTTTGGCCAAATGTGGCTCTTCGATTATCTTTGACTAGTACTTTGGCTCACTAAATTTTAATGAATCGACTATAGTGCAGCTCTTCGAAGTATATATATATATTTACTACATTAGAAACCTGGGTGCGGCTCTCGCCAACCTTATGCGTAGCCGACCCTGTTCTATACAAACAAAGCAATCCTTCTTAACAGCAATATTGGCCCCGTGCTGAACACTCAGAGGTAGACCAACGTTGACTGAGGCCCGTCGTAGTTTTAAAAATCGGGCTCCAGCACAAAATACGGGCATCAAAAAGGGAATAAATTCCTTATAAATTTGGGCTTTGAGGGCCCCTTGTGATCCTCCGCAGCCCCCCGCCGTTAATGCAGACTATGCTGTGGCCCCTTTGACAAATATACAAAAGTATAAAATGTAGGTCTATATGGTCAGTTTGAATAAAGACCCTCTGTACACACTGGGCCCACGCTCAAGGTGCCAGGGCCAACTTATGAGTCGACTGACCCGAATACCCTATTAATAACAGGAAGAAGGACTTCTGCACAAAAGGTGTGTCTATATACAAAAAAAAGCCTATTTTGATATAAAGCGTGTCAGAAGCTCAAATGATACACAACACCATAGATATATAAGACATATATCTATGCACAACACCAAACAACAATCAGGTAGACGCTTTGACGGTTTAAGTATGTCAAGGCATTTAAAAAACACATACACAACAACAACGCACCTACATAAGTCAATTAATAATTAATTAACTGTGAAAGAATGGCAGAATTGAACCTCTTAAAGGATTATATTTTTTTATAAGCTTTTAATTTGTTTTACTCTCTGTGGATGGGTGGCTGGGTTTTTTTGGCTTTATCCTCAAATCTTGTAGCCCACTTTTGGACCTGTTCTAAATTTAGCAAGAATGCTCATATTTGGCCCAAGATTAGATTCTACATGTCAATACATGATTTCAATAATTTCGAGTTCACGAATGATCATCTTGTAGATAAACGGAGCGAATTGCTTTTTATTACGTAATGTTTATAATGGAAAACAATTCGCCTTGAGATTAAAATAGTGACGTCATGTGTTGGTTTTTAACATCCTATCCAATGGTGTTTTTAACACACACACAAAATATTCTGTCATGTTAATAAAGATACAAACAAAAAATTTACTTCTTTGCAATACCTATGCGCTGATGGGGGATTTTTACATGAATTCTTTTACAAACTGTGTAGCAGTCATTGTAATTTGATATTAGTCTAAATCACTAAAAAGGACTCATTGGTCATATCCATATGATGCATATGAATCGGAGAGTTTCGACCTCATTTCGATTCTTTCGAGCTGAATTTTAAGAGTTTTCACTCATTTCTTGAGCCGCGTTTGTCTGTATCGGAATAGTATGGGAATCGGGAGATATTGTTTAGTGGTATTCTTATGGGTAGGAAAAACTAGGCGATCGCCTAAGGTCCATAGTGCAAAAAAAAAAAATGAGCACCCCTCCACAGCCCCAACTCAAACATTAAATCCTGTTAAGGAATTAAGGCCTAGATCAGGGTTTCCCAAACTTTCGACGTCTGTATACCCCATTTTTCGTAATACTAAATACGCTTGAGTTCCCCTAAAATAACGTGCATATATTGTTTTTACGATAATTGTTTTCGCTTTAGCCGTGCATGTTTACCCTATGCTCCAAAGGAGTATCTAGGGTGGGTGGGAGTGGGTCCTAATTCGCAAGTCCTCCCGGGCCCCAGTTTAAGGGGGCCCGCCAAATTTTTTTTTACATTAAATATTAAGTACATTTACTCATGTCATGGCGTCGAATGTCAAAATGTAGGGGCCCCCAAAGAGGCCAATCCCCCCAGGCCCCCAAATCCCTTGGTTCGCCACTGCTATGTTCGCAGCACGTGCCCCCGCCACACTCTTCGCGTATCCCCTGGGGTACGCGTACCACACTTTGGGAAACATCGGACGAGACGATAAAGATCTCTGGAAGACTTTGCATATAGCCTCATAAGACCTAAGAACTGTTATGTCACTAACCATTTCACAACAGTTTAGGGAGTGTAAATGACTCAAAACTATTCTTACCATCCTATTTGAGTAGTGCATTAATTTCCCCCCTTCATCCCCAATTCAAACGCCACCTTTTATCTATCACCCGTTTGTTATTTCGCGACTGTAATGCGTCACCACACTTGTACGGCGGGCACAATGAGTCATAAAAAAAAACTATATCCATTGTCCCTTAGAGTTCGACATCACATGACTACAGGTTTAGCTCTACTATGGGACAGAAGACGTGCACACAAGACGATCAACCAGCATGTTGAATGTTGTGTTAAAGATTCGGTAGAGCCAAGACGTTAGAATAATAATTTGTCATATTCAGACGTGGACTAAGATCAGTTCAGACCCAGCGCAGAAGAAAATAATTAGATATCTAATAAATAAAAAAAGAGAAACATCTTTAACGGTAAATTGGGGGGGGGGGGGGCTTTTCAATTCATTATGATCGGCATCTGAAAATTGCTTAAAACAGTCCCGATTGACAATACAAACAAATATGTAGACAATAACACTGAATGAGTGGATAGTGCTTTTGTTGTTTTTTTTATCTACATTGTTACCATATATGGATGGATGGGTGGCGCTCTGGTAGCGAACCGGATATTCATACTGCAGCTCAGTCTGCAAGCTGTGGGTTACGGGTTCGACTCCCGGAGTGTCCAGTAACCTACCTATATCTCCTATCGGCTATGGTGGGGGTGAAAAAGGGCATCATTAAACCGTCCCAATTGTGGTTAATAGGATCTAAGAGATAAACATCTCCTTACATGGGGACTTCACACACACCATATTTGTGTACAAGACTGGGAGAGGAAGAGCGTGACATGTTTATTTTCAAACGTATTAACATAAGAAAACACACAGTCAGTCAACCGTGAACAAAAAATTATTTCCGTGGTACGATAGGGTAAGCGTAACATTTAAAAAATAAACTATTAGTGTGAATACTATATAAGTGTGTATGCTATATTAGTGTGTATGCTATAGTAGTGTGAATGATATATTAGTGTGTATGCTATGGTAGTGTGAATGATATATTAGTGTGTATGCTATATAGGGTAGTATAGTAGTGTGTATGCTATAGTAGTGTGTATGCTATAATAGTGTGTATGCTATAGTAGTGTGTATGCTATAGTAGTGTGTATGCTATAGTAGTGTGTATGCTATAGTAGTGTGTATGCTATAGTAATGTGTATGCTATAGTAGTGTGTATGCTATATTAGTGTGAATGATATATTAGTGTGAATGATATATTAGTGTGTATGCTATATTAGTGTGTATGCTATATTAGTGTGAATGATATATTAGTGTGTATGTTATATTAGTGTGTATGCTATATTAGTGTGTATGATATATTAGTGTGTATGCTATATTAGTGTGTATACCGTATCAGAGAAATCTTCAAAAACAAGGCCTACTAGTGCCACCCATTGCTATCTTCTTCATCACTCACAAAACAATTTGATAATTTCTGGATTGTTTACACATACCAATTAGTCATCTAGATAAGTTTTTTTTTCTCATTACATCGTAAAATCACATAATATCATGCCATTGAAACTTGTATCACCATGTGTATCGCACAGTGTAGTAAAAATGTGTTCTCTGACTAAATAACTCAAAATAAAATTAACCATTATATATGGCTCAATGTTTGCTGTAAACATGACTGTGTCGTCAGAAAACGTGAATTGTTTACTATGATGGATAATATAGTTGAATGGACCGATGCATTTCTGGCAGGACCACCCTTAGCTATGGAGAGATGAGGCACCATCAAGACAAGGCTATACATATTGAGCCGCTCTAATGGTGTTTTATATATATATAAAACGGGACGTGTGTAGATGTAGAGCATGATTCTCGGGTTCGATCCTCTGTGAAAACCAATGGAATTTGTCCAGGTCTTGTTAAAAGTTGAGAAAGTCCCTCAAGTCTGGTGGATTCTACATTCCATCTGCTTCGATTGCCCTGGCTCAGGGAACTATCTAAAGCTTTTGGTAGTATTTCTTTGGAGGTCTAGGCAAGAGTAAATGTTGTTGTTGTCGACAGTTAATTGAAACCTGTAACCTGTGCTCTGAATAAAACTGTAAGGATGAGATGCCACCATGGAGGCACCACGGGAACCAGGTACCTTCAGGTCGACAGTCGAGCGCTTTACCGCACGACCATCCGTCCCCTTAACTGAAGAGGTAACAGCCTCAGTTTATTGTGGAGGGTGGGGGGGGGAATCCGTTGCGGCCTTGGGAGGTGGCGACTTGGGCAACTTTCTTAGGCCCCCCCACTATTAAGGGGGGGGGGGAGGGGGCTACGATAAAAGAACATGAGATACTGTTTATAACTTAAATGTAGGCTCTTGCCCCCCCCCCCTATATATGCGGCGATGTACAGCAGTTGATACTCGGAACAACCTGTATCAGGTGTGTATAATTCCAGTACACGTACTCTGTATTTCCGGTTATGGCGAAAGTTACAGCACAATGGAAAGTAAAATCACCACGGAAGCTAATATTAAGGCTCGGGGAAGTCACGGCCATCCGGTTGTTGCTGACACAAAGGTCAAACAGGAAATGATTGACTGAAAATGTCACATTCATAAACTTAAATGATAGGCATTGACCGAGTTAACGGCGGACACTGACCGCGCATCCTGGACCCTAATTCGGAATGGACCCCGAAAAAATACAAACTCTACACTGTATTATTTATTGGTTTATTCTAAAGGCTTCTAAATTATCTTCTGCGCCAAGGGCCTCCAGGTACCATAATACGCTCCTGGTGGTTAGCCCTTTTTTTGTATCGTTATTTGTTTAAGAAGATAAGACTAGACAAAAACCTACATAATTAGGCTTACACATAGTTTCTTAAAACTCAAGAGTAGAAAAAAAAAAGCACTTAAAACAATGAATGCTATTCAAAAGTGGCCAAAATGTTGTTTTTGTTTATACTAGTCCTAAGTCTTTATAAAGATTTTTAGTTCGTTAAAGTACCATGCATTTTACCACGCAGGGTGACAAAAGCAAGCATTTACATGCATGATTTGTATATAAGTGTCATCATCAAAGAAAGAAAATAAAACAACTCACTATGTTCTTTGGGATGCTTTCCTGTTGTCAAGATCACGTGCGATGTGTAAATACATGTATTGATATTCTATAAATAGCATGTGTTACACACTGTCCGAACATTTATTACTATTATGGATGAGAGTTTCTGTGTGTATTTCAACAGCACACTAAACATTCCCAAGAATATTTTTTTTTTCAATCTGTCTCGTGTTATATGAAAAAGTGGGCCAAAGACCTCAGTTGTAAAAGTATTAGCACTATCCGTTCATAACATTATGAGATAAAGATGTCAGCAATTAACTGCGCCACTGTCGTCAGGAGTGGCATGGTGGAGAGAATGCCTCTATTATTAACACGGTCGATTAAGGCGGGAAAAAAAAAACGTATACATTACGAGTGAGCATTTTATTCCATTGGTACTTCGCTAACTATTAGGGGGCCATGCAACAAAATGTTCACGGGGACCAGGGCTCGATTTACTGCCGGGGATATCCCCGGCACTGAGACTTGTCAACCCCGGCTCTGCTTTAGCTATTATATCCCAGCCGGTGATGAAATCATAGACATTTATCTCCGGCTCTGCAGAATGTTTTTTTCATCCCCGGCACTGGTTTTTTCTTAATTCGAGCACTGACGGGGACACTCATCACCAACACAGTACCATCTCTGAGGTACGGAAGATCATATTTATGAGTACATATGCTACTAGGCCAGCGGTGGCGAACCTACGGCACACGTGCCACTGAAGGCACGCAGAGACTCATCAGTCGGCACGCGACTAAAATATCACTTCCTAATAATTGGGAGAGTTGGTACTTTGTTAAACATAAGTGGTTTTATTGGTCGAATTTGGGCACGCGGTCCCAAAAAAGGTTCGCCACCACTGAACTAGGCCATATATACATCTACAAACAAAAATCTAGCGTCAGAATAAGAAAAAAAAACTGATTATTTTGATTTAAGAAGTGATGGCTCTCTAAATGACTCGATATAACCCCCGCGAGCATAACCAATCGGTTACGTTTGTCGACTGGTGATGGTCTCTATGAAGTCGTTCTATCATTGAGGCCCCAAACTACTAGACTATTGCCTCTATGAAGTCCTTCAATCATTTAATTGATGTCTCAAACCACTGTGGCCGTTGCAAGATGCATGCAGGCCGTGTGCTTAGCAGGCCCGTAGCCAGAGGGGGGCTAGGGTGGGGGGGCTGAGCCCCCCCTCCCGGGCATGATTTGAGTTTTTTGACACAATTTTAATAATAACGGCCATAAACAAATCAATCATTTTGTTAAATAATCAATAATAATAAAAACTTAAAAGTTTATATTTTAGCAATCATTCAGGCTATTTATATATACTTACATATATAGCTTATCTAATTTTTGGGCATAAAAGATTGAATCTTATTGAAGTTCACTTCTGGGTATTTTGAGCAGCATTGACATTGGGTGCTTCAACAGCCGTGTGTCAGAGCAGTTTCTCAACCCTCACACGAATGCTCACCCCATATCGCAGATAAATGTTACAAAAGCGTCTAAGCAATCTTTTTCTGCTTGCATTTGAAAAAGATTTAACAGACAATCTGAATGCTGAAGCATTTTTAGGTAAATTCAGTGCGAAACCCAGGCCCGTAGCCAGGTCAAAGTAAGCAGGGAGGCACCAATACCCAGCAAGGGGGCACCTTTACTTTTTCTTTATTTTTTCCTCTTTTTCTTCTTTTTTAAGGGGGGGGGGGCTACGGGGCTGGCTAAACCACGAAGTTTTGCAAATTTGAAACGTATAATAATATAAGTTCGCAACAAGTGCCGACGAGTGGGGGGGGGGGGGGCAATGGGGGCCAATGCCAAGGGGCCCGGCGAGTTTAGGGACCCGGACTGAGCTGGCCAATCAACTTTTTTAAAATATTAATATCAGCCCAGGGGCCCGAAATTTCTGTCGATGGGCCTGTTCGCAACCTTGTAATAGTTTTATACATGTATATTGATATCTTCTGAGGACAACTAGCAACTTAAATAAGTTAATAAAATAACATAGGCTTATGACTTCATTTTATACATAAGTATAATGAAATAATAAAGTACAAACTCCGTGATTTCTGAGTGATGTTATTTAATTTGCAAATTTACTTTTTAGCAGAATTAATTTTATTTTAAATTGAATAATTGTGACTGTTTTTGTTGATATATCTGTTCTTTGTTTTCAATATTTTATAAGAAATATCACACAAATAGCTAAGCTTTATTCATGCATCTTTGTCGTTCTTACCGGGTTGTACGTTAAACAAACAGTAAAATAATATAAATCAGGTATCTATTATGTAACAATTGTGTAGCAGAACTATTGGTCAATATATTTATAACAGGAATCAGAAATAGCTCAGCCTCAATACATTTTTATCATTAAAACTCTTTACTATTTAAATTATTTTTAACAAAACTGCAACATGCCATGCATTATTAAAATGTAGTTAAAATTATATATTTCTAATTAATAGCTAAACAATCGGTACTAAAATGCACCATTCCAGATATGGAACTGCAAAAAAATTTCTTGGGAGGGACTCACTGAGATCCCCTCCCCAAACCCCTCCTCTCCGTTCGCAAGCTTTCGGCGCTTCGCGCCTCCATTTCGCCCCCCCGAACATTTCTTCTACCCCACCAGGGGCGGATTTAGGGGGGGCCGGGGCCCATGCCCCCCTCCGTTATCGCAAGTTAGGTAATACAACATTAAATTATCGAAATATTTTTTGTTCTAAGACCAATTTTCAACAATGAAAACAGTTTTGCCCCCCCCTCCCCGCCAAAGTTGTCTAGATCCGCCCCGATCATTTCTTCGGCACCCCCCCCCCGAAAAAAATTTCTTCGCCCCCCCCCCGAAAATGTCTTCGGCCCCCCCAATCCAATATTCCTGGCTACGGGCCTGGTGCTTAGAGGATCCTTCTTTGGTGTTAAATGTGGAAAACAATTTTTTTTTAAAACTTCGCTCGCACAGAGAGATGTCTATTGCGGGGATGGCCTTGAACCAATTAGCTAAAATGTCGAAAGTTCACCAAACAATAGCCCTCAAAGCGGTTATGGGGGTTGGGATTAACCGAAAAGTCAAAATGAATTACTCAACATGGGGGTAGGGCAGTTTAGCGGTTAGCAATTGCAGCCAGTTAACATACAAAACTAAATAAATAATTACAACTCAAGTGGAGCAAACCATATTACTGCGTCTCCTCGTAAGGTGGGTTGGTTGGGGGAGTGATGGCAGCTGAGCCTTTCTGAGGAAAACTAGGCGCCCGCCTAGGGCCCCACTGACAAAGGGCCTCCTTCCAGTATAAATTACTATTAAACCCTACGCTAAGTGGTACCCCCAACTGGTACCCTTGCATTGGGCTTCTCGTAAATCTGAAAACATTTGCCTAAGGGTTCCAGAGACCAAAGGACGGTAGGAGGGGGAGATATGTTAATACACAAAATACACGCAAAAGCGTGTTCTATTCATATGTAGAAAGTGCTGGTTCGTAAACCACTAGTTTACTTACGTTGAGAGAAAATTTTACATGACTAAAATCAATAATGTCAAGGAATCTTATCAGCACCTTCAATCCATTTCTCATTAACTGTCTAATCACCAAGATACAGGAAAAATACATGGGCAATTTGTCTTTAAGAAATATTTCGGTTTTTTGTGCATTGCAGAATAAAAAGACATACATGTGAATAGATTTATTGATAGATAGATAGATATTTACAGATGAACAGATGAACAGAGACATATAGATAGATGGGTGGATATATAAATAGATTAGACAGACAGACAGACAGACAGACAGAAGACAGACAGACAGACAGACAGACAGACAGACAGACAGACAGATAGATAGATATAGATAGATAGATAGATAGATGATAGATAGATAGATAGATAGATAGATAGATAGATAGATAGATAGATAGATAGATAGATAGATAGATAGATAGATAGATAGATAGATAGATGCAGGCAGGCAGGCAGACAGAGAGATAGATAATTAGTGTTGATATGTCGCAGACAGAGAGATAGATAATTAGTGTTGAAATGTCATTAATTGTAACAAAAAACAAACAATATTCACCTCTAGATAATTAGCCAATATTCCGATAAGACAGTTAATCCAATGATACTGGCTTCACGGCTGTCAGTCTACACGACCTCTTCTTTAGGAGGTCAACGGTTGACGGTGAAATGTACTATGTCAACAAAAAAAAATGACAACACACATAACTTAAAGCATTTCTCTAAGCAGGATTTCACCACGAAACAGAACCCGATTTATCAACCACGGGAAAGGAGAGCGAGAGACAAGAGAGCGGAGAGACAGGCGGGGAGGGCCTGTAGGTGAGAGTGTGTAGAGATATCTCAATGGTATGAAGTGTTGGACATGTCGCCAAGAACTAGTCTGAGACTAGAATAACAAAATCACAAGGCGTAACGAAAGGTCGGTGAAAGGTAGGGGAGGGGTAACGACGGGGTAAAGTGGTTTTTTTTTGTTTAGCCCTACAATTTGTGTCCACTTGATATTGGAGGAAACCTATTTGTACAATAAATGACGATTTTATTGTCTTTCTTTTTTTCTTAGTGTTATTTTGCAGGTGGGTCAAGAAAACAAAGTAGTTTTAAATGGTATAATATGTGATTGGTCGCGAAACCAAAACTGTTGACAAAGTGGATCGCAAAGGGGAACAATTTAAGACTAGTTAACATGGTTATTGAGAGGGGTGGAAATTCAAAGAAACATGTTAGAGAAATAATATTATTCAATATATATTTTTTTTTATTTAAACTTCTCTAAAATTATGCGTTTTATCCTGAAGCGAAAATGGGTGACATTTACACTGGATCAATATATGATTAAAATAAGCAAAACTTAGATAAACTATATATAAGTGCTAATTTCAAGTAAATAAAATGTGTATCAAGCAAGTACTCCCAACCACCACTGAGCTCTGCCACGGCTATGTGTACTATGGATCAACCCTAAAATCTTATGAATGAATGTAAGCCATAGATATACCGGTATAAGTCATATATGTATATATGTATATATATATATATATATATATATATATATATTAGACTATACATATATACAGAGCCTGATATACAGAGCCTTGGCCAGCAAAAATTTGAGGCCCCATGTTGAAAAATAAAAAAAAATATTGCTAAGTTTTTATTTTTATTTGTGTATACTACTCAACATTTTGGCTCCCCTTTTTTGCGGGGCCCCAAGGCCTCGGACTAGTCTGCTTGTCTGTAAATCCGATCCTGTATATACATATAAAAATGTAAGCTATTAATATTATATATGTCGATGGCATTAAACACCACTCTTCTATATGTAGAATCACAATGTGACGTGTTTATCAACATGGAAGCAAAGCTTGCAGAATACCGTGCTCAGAAAGCGAAAGCAAAACGTTTAGAAGAATCTCCGCTTAACAAGTTAAAATCGTTTCTTCTTAATATATTCAGGCCTGTAAGTAAAAATATAGCTTGGTTAAATTATCTATATTCACATTAATTCTTGACATAACATTTTTACTAAGCGTAACTAACCTACTAAGTAAGTAAACCCCAGTTCTCAGTTCTGTTATTTTAGGTGTGAAGCCTTTTGCTTGAGATGACTGACGTATACTATAAAACTTTTAAAATTTCCAATAAATTATAATTATATTCATCATTAATATTCTAATTCTAGTTTCGACATGTCTTCTTTTGAGAAAATACATTTTAAAATATAAAGATTATTATTACCTGGCTGTAGTGTTGGGCTGTTTTATCATGACAAATATAATATAATCAAAATCAATTCAAATCTAAATAAAGTGAAAGTAGATTTCTTGACAAATTCCTTGGAAATTTCATAAGTAAAGGGCTGCATGCATGGTTGCAAAGGGTCAAATATGACACAGTGAGTGCCAGTTTGACACATGAATATATATAAAATAATAACTTTATTTAAATGATCTTATACAAATACGATTAAAATTCAATTAATTTTTTTTTAAAAAGACTTTACACGGGACAGAATCAAGTAGCCTTTGTTTAAAGTAAAATATAAGCAAGGCAATGTCTTGATGAAGCCTATTTATTCTAATTTATTTCTTAGACCTCTTCAAAGCAAAAGAAAAATATAATTATATATATATACAGTCGATTCCGCTTAATTGGGACACATCGGGACCGAGGCTTTTTGTCCCAATTAAGCGGTTGTCCCAATTAAACATACACATTTACTATTGGCTTCTTGGTTTGGTTCCTTTGAGATTTGTCCCAAATAAGCGGCTGTCCCAATTAAACGGTGTCCCAATTAAGCGGAATCCACTGTATATATATACATGTTAATTAGAGTTACTGTTTTTTTTTTTATTATTTTTTAAATTAATGCATAATTAACAAATTTGATCAAAATTAAATAAGTTTTATTGCCACAAATTAATTCATGCATTATTTGTATTTAAACAAGACTGTCTGTCATCATATTTCAGTGGAAGTCAAATGAGACTTTGAGAGCTGCATGCAGCTCTTCTGTGAACATTGTGTGACTCCCACAGAGCAATTATATATTTTATTTTTACTTTTATTCACTTAAAAATATTGTTAAATTGACTTTTGTACGCCCCCTAATGCCCTATGAAATGGCTTAAAAAGTCAGTCTTGTAATATGGCTAAGTTCTCTAAAAATGTTACTCGGCATTAAGCATTAGCATATGTGTATATTAAATTAATTCAGATCCGTTTATTAACAAGCCAGAAAGTGGATGTTCACTTATTAGTTTTTTCATGACTTTACCGCCTTCCCCCACTGATCACATTTTTGACACACTTTGCAATCTCATTGTTAACTAATTGTACCTAATTATACCATTCATGGTCAGAAAATGGAATTATGAAATGACAATCCTATTGTTTCAAGGTCATGTAGCTGCAATGATTTTTATGTAAACACAATAGCTCCTGCATTGGCATATTATCTTCATTTTGTTAATAGAAAAGGGTTATTTATTGATATTTGTTCTTGATTTTTTTTCCAGCAATAGCATTTGGGAAAAAATTAAAGCATTTAGGTGTTACATTAAATTTTTGAATCACATTATCTTTTAATGCAGCGTGTGTTAATGGCAGTTAATTAACAGCCCTAATGTTAATAAGTGTGTTGCATAATTTACAAAATAAAGTAACATTTATTAATAATCATATGCAATAGTTTAAGTGATCTAAATTAATATTTTAATATACAGTGGAACCCAGGTTTATAAATTTAATCATTTCCAAAGCCTGAGTTCATGTATAAAATTGTACATACCGAAAAAATCATTGAAATTAAACTAGTTTGTCTCTGTTGCTAAGTGAGCATTCAGGATATTTCACCATCTTGCTTTGGTTTTGAATCCAGACAAATTATTGAAAAAAGATTTTGTGAACATAACATTTTGTGGACCAAGGTATTCATGAATTGAGGTTTTACTATATTAAGAGTGCTGAATTACAAAATTTTGTTTTCAAAAATTCTTAACATAATTACTGCAAGAGCCATTTTTTTTAGTTTTTTAAGGGTCTTAGGCTTAATAACCTAATAGTTTAGTAGCCTGATATCTACCATGAATAATTGTTATTTTAAATTATTAACTCATCTGCCCAAATGCATTTTAATTGTTGATGTGAAGCTCATAATGATTTAATAAAATCAACTTTGATGTATATTTTTCCTGGCCCCTTTGCCAGTCAGAGCACTAGTTGGTGGCCAGGTTAGCCTATCCAAAAAAACTTATCTGTTAAATATTTTGTTTAAAATGCAAGTCCTTTTTTGTTCATCAGACGCAAATATCTGAGCCTGTTTCAAGGCCTTTTCATTATATTTGTTTGGCATTTATTTGTTTTAAGAGACCGGACTATTTATGATAAATTTTTCTTTTAAAAGGAATGTAAAAATCAATAAACTAATAGGTAATCAAATTAAGAGAATGAATTACATACTTTAACTTACTAGATTTTCCTAAGTGGGTTTAAAATGTAATTTTATCAAGTATCAATCTTTTTTGTTTCAGGGGAAATCAAAACCAGAAGTTCAAATTAGAGAGAATATAAAGGATGAGACAAGTTTCTCTTTGACACAAAGAAAGATCATTCCTTCAACCAATGGAATGAAGAAAGAAGAAAAGACTGACATCATGAATGAAACTGTCCATCAGAAACAGACCAAAAAAACATCAGACTGGATATTACTCATCACAAAAACTCTTCTGTGGATAATACTGTGGGCATTATTTATAGAGCTTCAGTTTGGTGCTGTTTATTTTACGGTTTCCCTTCTATTGTTTATATGTTTCAGCACTAGGACAGGTCCAAAAGATGACAAGTTAAGTGCATATTCTGTTTTTAATGAAAACTGTGAAAGAATTCATGGCACAGTAACAGCTGAACAGCTGCAAAAAAATATGTTTGGTGTGCCAGGGCTTCAGAGTTGAAAATAATTTGGTAGATTTGCTTCAAATTGTGATATTCTAATCATATACAATAATACTTTGTGTAAAAACCCACTCAATTATTGATGTAAATATAAATCAACCTTTAAGATTTTATTTTTAATTTATCACCTCAGAAAAGGGTCTTTATTGAGTGAACTTGTTGAATTTTTTTTTTTTTTTTAGCAATAGAAATAAAATACATTCTGTCGTATGACCTGATTATAATTGTAAAAGAACAGGAGTTGAATTCTTCTTGCTATCTAATGCTGAAAATTTTCAAATACTCAAATTAGAGGGTGGCAGAGTAGATTAAATTGCTTCTTTTGTTGTTCATCTTCATTTACGTTATGTTAGTTACTATGTTCAATCCCCACTACATTTTTTTATTTATTAATTGTCATTTTTTATTTTATAAGTTATTATTTAAAACTTACATTGCCATATCTATAAAAAAAAAAAAATTTAACAGTTATGACTAGTAGAAGTAAATCAAATGTACTTAATTGATAGACTGCTTTAGTGAGATACAAAGTCAAAGTAAGTAAAAATTTAACATGCAGTATGTTTTGTAGAAAGTTCAACAATGTATTTTGAAAATGACAAAAAATTATGCACAGATTTTGCAGTGTACAGCTGGTAAACAATATTACAAATGTGTGCATTTGTGAAAATATTTGTAACTAATTTTCATATCAAATGTGACATGAAAGAAAAAAGGTAGAAGGATTTTTTTTTATTTATTTTGATTTCTAGATTTTCAGTATACATGTATTTGTTTCATTATCCAGTTGAACTTATTTCATGTTACAATACTAGTACATGTATATTGGTACCACTAAAAATGATGAAGTGGTAAAGATTCGTTTCATATTGTGAGAATAAATTTACCACCATTATGTAAAGCAATAGACAGTGTACTTATTTGAATTCACATAAAATTTGAAGATAATTATCCTTCATCTTAAAATTTTGTGTACTATATTTAATACGGTGAATTACAAAAATCTGATTTTTACATTTGGTGATTGTAAGAAATTATTTCTCTGATTAGCAAGACATTTCTGTATACTAGAATTATGTTTTTATATTAAAAAAAGATACTATGTTGCAATAAATAGGAAAAAACATTAACTATACCTTTACATTAGACTTTATTTACCCACATTGTAATCCAGATAAATGCTTTACACAAATATTTCTGTTATTTTGATCAACATCATTTATATAAAAAAACATAATATATTAGGTAAATACAAAATAAAACAAATATAGGCAAAGCAATTTACTAATAATATATAACTCTATAAATACAGAAAAATACAAACATCACAGTGAGTTACTTAAACGTTTTTTTTATATCAATTAAATAACAATATTGTTTTTTGCCATCATTTAAACACAATTGAAATGCTTTAATAATTGATTTAATGATATCTTTTTCTTACTTAACAGCTCATAGCATTTTCTCTTGTAAAAAATATCTTTTTTTTTTGGCTCATGGTTTAAGTGAACCAGTTTTATTATAAAACAAATTAATCTTAATTTTGACAGGATGATTGCACCAATACATCTTTAAACTCCAGAGGTAATGTCTGCTTGGGCTTCTTCTGCTAAAGAAGCAAGTCTTTTGTAGCCATCAATTTGATCTGGTTTAACCCCTAGCTCTTCCATCTGGAAATTATGCAATATTTCAATTTAAAAACATACCTGTCAAATAAAACTGTCACATTTAACTTTTTATTTATGCCAGCACTGTATTTCAGATAATACACTGTATATTCTTAAAAATCAATACCTGGGATTGAAAACTTTTTATATCAATAATTAGCTGAGTCCTAATTTTGTCAGAGTCACTATTTCCTCCGGTTTTCTCTTTTTCTTTCTCCCCTCCTCTTGCTTTTTTCAAACGTCTGAGACTTTCCTCCATTTTCTTTGTTGATGTCAAAACTTCTGAAGTCACCTCAGAAAATCTGTTATGGATTATATAAACATGTCTCAGACTGGGCTGTTTAACTATCTAATTGTTTTTATGAACAAATTTTTATTTTCTGAATAAAGTAAAAATAGTTGAGTATGAATTACTAGCTACTAAAATATTGAGTTTTAATATTACCATTTTTAGTTGCTAAGGTTTATATTTCCTCATATATTAGAGTGATGGAAACAGCACAATTTTGTTTTTTAATGGCATGCACATATTCAATTTTTTTTTTTTTTTCAATTTGACACTACATTTATTTTTTTCAATCACTTACTGCTGGCTCAGGGTGGTAAATACATGGGTCAGAAACTCTAATTTCTGTTGTTCAGTTAAGGCATCAGAATGCTGGGCACAAAATTGATTTAAAGGTTTCAAGACACTGGATAGATATGTTGAAGGCTTGGTGGGAACCTGCAAAATAAAAAATCTAGATTTTGTATAATTATTTACAAAACAACCGTTAAGTAAAATGATCTTTTGAATTAGGATACATTAAATGAAGTAACTAATGATTCCATATACCTGTTGGTTGAAAATGTAATTAAAACATACCTCTTTATTGGTTCTTCTGTACAGTCTAGGAATGTCATTTACTTGAGTTAAGTAGACACTGCATCTTTTAATTATGTCCTCTGTCACAATGGCCCAGAATTTGGGTTGGTATGTGTGGGCTGATTTCAGTTCTTCGTCTATAGCATCTGAAAATAAACAAATAGAATGCATGGTCTAAAATGTACAAAAAACATTCATTATGATGATAACTAATCATCCTAATGGGCTTCAAAATTTAAAGTGCAGAAAAACAATCTATGAACTTTCTATATCTAAAATAAGATTTTTTTTGGGCAATCATTTTCTCAAAATTGTACCTTTTACAGATCCCAAATTTTCTAATGCAAGATATTCTAATTTAGGCTTTATAACCTCTTCAAATAATGCAGAGATCTGAAAGAAAAATCACATATTTGTATGTAAAAATTTAAGTAGACTATATTTATGTTAACACCCCACTGGATAAGAACATAAATACACAGCATGTTTTCAGCTTCAATGTTGGACATTTATAACACAGTAAATACAAAAATCTTTTCAGACAAAATTAAATGCATCATTCATTTTCAACTGATCAAATGCCATAATAGAAGAATGGTGGTGGTAAGGGTATGAGCTTTACTGGCTGAACGAAAGATTAAAATCCTAAACACTTCTGCTTTTTTTTTTTTGCAGCAATCTTGTGGGATAATACTTTACGGCTTATGTGGTGTCTCCACATCCATTTCTATCCTAGCTACTGTAACATTTGTGGTTAAATATTTCAAATAAGACCAAAAGATCAGAAAACTTTTCTTACAGGATTCTTCATAGTTTTTATGCTCATGTGAGAAAAGAAAATGCTTAACAACCTCTCTTAAGTTAGAGATGCACATAAATACACAGAAAGCCAAACACCATAGCCACAGGTGCTCTTCAAATAAGATCAATTACAATGTATAGAGGAAACATGAAGTAACATGTCTAGTTCTAGAATGGCTATAAAGCAGGCATGTTGATCTAGAGGCCCAGGGACGGAATGTGGGCAGTTGCACCTTCATTTGTGCCCAGAACAAATGATTTGTAAACCTGACTAAAATAAATACATTTTTGTGTGTGATTTATTACATTTTTTTTCAGATTCTAAAACACATTTCATTTCTAACTTCTAAAAACTGGAATTACTCATTGACAGAGGTGAAGCTATGGTGTCTTTTTCTTTGCAAAATATCAACCTGACCTTATGTTCAATGTCAAAGTGTGTGTGTTAGCGGATTGGGGAAACTAAGTTTACACAGATTTAACCTAATTAAACCAAGGCAATTGTGTAGCATGTTGTAATTAGCTTTCTGTCAGATCCATTCTTATATGAATTGGTAGACTAGGCAGTTGCTAAAACCACCCACCCCCCTGACATGATACAAATTTAAAGTTCAATCTGCTTTGTCTAAATTGACATGACAGATGGGGTGTAGACTGTAGAGGGACCCATTTATCAAGATTATTAAGGGCTCAAGATTTTAAAGCAGTGTCATTAATAGGGTTTTTTTTGTTCTAAAGGCCCCCAATACAATCCAACTACTCCTGTTGCTGTATAATTCTTAGTTGCCGTTTAAAAATTAGTTGATTTTTATAAGATTGAATTCTGAATTTTTCATGACTGTAGCTTGCTCCAAAAGCATGTGTGTAAGTAGTTGATATATTCTACATTACTTTATATCAGAGGACTTCTATTATGTGTCTTGTGCGACAGGTCAATGTAACCCATGCTGCCCTCAGATGAATTTGAATTGGACATGCCTGCTATATAGTATTGATAGGTGGCTACAGTTCTGATCGATGCAAACAGCAATAAAACAATAAATAAAAATCACCTTTGCAGTTAATTTATCCATGTCTGCCAATAAAGCAACTATTTGCCCAGTTACTAATGGAAGTTTTGATGGGTCTTGAGTAAGGCTTGGCTTTGGTGACATGGATCTAGTCATAACATCACCAGCAGAAGAAGTACTGCTTAGTATGTCTGGAGTTGCTGAACGAGGTTTGGCCTCAGTGGTTGATTCAGACTTGTGGACCTAATTTTTTTTTTTTTTAATTTTTAGAAAATTTAATAACAACCTTTAAATTTAATGCAAAAAATAAATAATTACCAAACAAAAACATATTTCCAAAATAAAAATGTTTCATGTGCTGATATAAAAAGTAATAAACATTTTTTTTAAGACTGGTGCTTTAAAAGTAGGTCACATGCACAATTTTGTTTAAAGATACACATTTCTAATGATGTTACATATTACCTCTTCTTGATAAACTTCTTCAAGCCAAGTTTTATATCTAGACAACAACTGCAAATTTAACTTGACAAATCTGAAACAAAATGTTTTTAATTTCATTTTAAAAATTTTAGACATATTTTTTAAAAAATATTTTATTCTTTGATTTATTAAGACCAATGTTTCTAATTTATGATAAAGAAGGGATTTGTTCACATAACTCCACCTGAGAGTTATGGTTGCCTTCAAAATATGTGGGCTTTCTTAAGTATGAATTGAAAGGTGTTCAAAGCCACAATATTTATTTAGAAGTTTTAAAGGTCATGATGACGTTGTTCACAGTGTGAGAAAGTTTTGATGATGCAATTTTTTAAATAACAAAGATAAATAATCAGATTTTCCCATTGTATTGTATAGTAATTATTATTTGCTTTCATCAGTACTTTTAATCTATTCTGGCATTAATTTTGCGTGTTTTAGCAGGCTTTTTGACTAGTATGTAAATAATGTTTCCGATTGTGTTTTTTATTTAGCAAAATGCTATCACATGAAAAAAGAAGGAAGAATTTTTTCACATAACTATAAAAATCTTAAATAAAATATTCACCTGTGAGTTAAAGCTGCTAAATAAACGTCCTCTCTCCAGCACCACAGCAATGATGTCCACAGAGCAGTGGAGGAAGTAAGAAAAAAATCTGAGTCCCCTATAAGGTTAAAAAAATATAGATACATCTTTGTTGAAAAATAGGCATAAGTTCCATTAAAATGTAAGCCAACTGTCTTAAACATTTAACTAAGCTTAGAGAAAGCCGATGGCATTTTACTGTAAGTCAGTACTGATATTAGAATCAACGTTTATTTTAAGTGCTTTTCTTCATTAAAAATATTCATATACACTTATAAATGTAGTATGTATACACACATATAATTACATCATTGATAACAAATAAGACAATTATGAAATATACATGTAGTATTTAGATTTTTTTTCTTAATATATACAGATGATTGAGCAAAAACTGAACATATTGTGAATTAAATTCTCAAAAATTTGACATACCTGAGGATTTATTAAATCCTAAGCACAGAGATGTTTCAAATGCTACTGCAATATCCTGAAATCTATTTCATTTAATATGATAAATAGCAAAAAAAAAATTACAAAATAAGAAACTAGTGTAAATATGAACCTAATATGCACAGTTCTATGAATAAAAAGTGAAAATACAATAAACATATAATCTAACTCTATAAGATTTCAAAACAATTATAAAAATTAAATATATTGTATAAAAAGCTGTATTTCTGGTTGTTGTTTTTTTTAAAGTTCGGGATGCTGTATTTCTAAAAATATCTAATTTTACAGCAGTGAAAAATTTCAACAGATATACTTATTTACAAATCAATTAACTTTTTTTCAACAATAAGATGAGCATAAAAAGAGGTTCACCACATTGATATATCTCACAACTGGCCATGCAAGTACAATTACAAGTAACTACAGTGAAAACATGAGTACAAGTGCTCCAAAAATGTACACAAGTGCATAAAACAAGTATGTAATACCCCCATTCCTGGCTAAAGAAATGTGTAGTAGATCTAATTAAAGCAACATGAATAGGTTTACGAAAACTTTTTCTACCTAATTTGAAAATAAACTGGTAGACTCCATCTGCCCATCAATGTAGCATAACTAGAATGTTCTCTCAGACGTTTGACACTAGTCTGTGAGCCACAGCACTGTTCATACTCATCCAGAAATTTCATACAAGCTATAAACTTCTGTAAGATAAAGTGTACAGATTTAGCTTTATAAGAAAATTAACACAGTGAAAAATAAAACATTAAATGCAGCAACTACTCATGCATTTAATAACTATTCATCTTTTGTAGGCATTACAGTTAAATGCCATTTTAAATAATGCAAAATAATTACTTTATGAAAAACATCTGGGTTTCCTGGAGCAAAAATAGAAGGAGTTCTCAGCTCCAGATTTCTGACAACTTCTGGAAAAACAGAATTTACTGCAAAGTCATAGCCCCTAACCACTTCGCCACCACTGTAGATATAATACATGTATTACAGTAATGATTGGCAGTAAAAATATTTGCTGCTCATTCAAGTATAAAAAAAAAGTCAAAAACAAAAAAAAAATAATTTTAAAATATCAGATTTAATAAAAATAAAACATAAACTAACCTTGAACCTGTAGTAATGCCAGTTAATATGGAACACTTTTCAGGGAAAAACTGCACAACATGTTCAAACATGACGGATACATCTTTGCTGTGTTGTTGAAGAAATTCTTCACTGATGATCTGGGTAATTTTGTCAAAGTAAATTTCTTATACACATTTATAAAATCTAACTAATACATGTAATAGCTAAGTGATACATTGTAGTTCTAAATGATGATTTATTCATCACAATTTTAGGACTGAGCAAATTTTATCTATGAAAAAGCAATAGCTTGTCTAAATTATTATAGCATAAACATTTTAGAGAACACTGCCAGATGTCTTAAAATACTAAAAATGGTTAACACGTATCATGATATTTCTATAAGTATATAAATATACTGATTGATGATTCACATGAGTGTTATTCTGTTCCTGGTAAGAAGTCAACATTTTAAGAAATATTCTCTCATTAGTTATCTCAAATACATGGATATGGTATGGAAGAATTCCAGCTCTTTCAAATGTTTTCTAGTTTTTAGTATTTTTTTAAATGGTCATATTTTTAGTTGGTATAAAAGAATTTTTGAATTCTGTTCCTCCTAGTAATTCTATATAAAAATTTAAGTTTAAAAAAGTTTTTAAACATAATATTATGCATATGTATTGGTAGGCTTAAAAAAAAAATCTAATTTAGCTTTATCAAAAAATAATAATATTTAAATTAAAACATCAATTATCCACTATTTTCTTACTTCCTCCATATAAGGCCTAACAATGTGTTCTCTGAATAAGTCTTCTGCATCATGTGTTTTGTCAATGAGAGCATAGGTCCTTAGACACTGTCTCAACATTCCTGTGTTGCTAGTTTCCAGACCAGATAAGAAAGAACCTTCAAGGCTGTATTGTAATGTAGTTGTGATTGCTGCAATACGCTGTTGATGAATAAATCAACAACATGCATCAGGAAAATTGGGTTAGTTTCCCACAAGTAAATTATGTAGTGATTAGCAAATACTCTATTTAAACTAAGAAGTTATTTAAGAGGTTAGAATTAGGTAATTCATGTAGATATATGATAACATCCATACATATTATTTTTTCAAAGGCTTAGTAAAGAAGTTAAGGTACTGACTGGTTTAATTTTTTCAACCAATGGGTGTCCTTTACTCCGAGTAACATAAAACTGTAGTTTATTAAACTCTGTGGCGACTCTCTCAATTAAAGGTCCAGTGAATTCCCTGGAAAATTTTACAACTTTATCTTTCCAACAGTTAAATAAGACAATTCAAATTATTAAATTAACTTTTTGGAGAATTTAACAACTTTGAGATTCTGAGTAAAAATTATCAAATAGGGAAAAAGTTATAAGGTGGCTAAATAAATACACAGTTAATATTGGAGATTTTTACCCAGCGTTGTATATCATTTCTGTGCCATGTTTTATCCCAAGCAATTTTTCAATTTTACCCACTGAATGAGTGATATTTATAAGCCGCTGCAGAATAGCCTGTAAAAAAATATTTATAGATTAATACAAATTGATAGACTCAAATCTCTATATTTATAAATTTGAAGATGTATGTGTTTCCTGAATAAATCATAATACTGAAAAGTGACCACTACACACCATTTCCGTGAACAAAAGCATATTTGGTGCAAATTGTATTGGAAAGAATTTAAATCAGTCTTCCTAAGGTCTAATCTACATTGTATTAGCAATGTATCGATTGGTGTTTAATTGTTTATTTAAGTAATATAAATACTATTTCAAAGCAATATTTGTGTGCGTAACACTGAGAATTTAAAATCAGATGCAGCTAGAGATATGACTGTTAAATAAATAAAACTTAATGAATGGATTTGTAAATTTTAAAACATATTTAAGTCTTTTTAATACTTTTTAGCAAAATTGACAACTTTTTTCATTGCATAGATATTTTTTCATTCACCATTGTTGAAATGGAAAAAGCCCACTTATACAATAAAAATAATTTACTTTAAATAAGTTATTAGCATTGATGAGTACAGAGTAATTTTTGATGTAAAGTAGGTTGTTTCTGCACATTAAGTAGGTGGCATAAATTAGCACCAATATTTTTAATGTTGTATTCAAAATGTTTCAAGTGCTAAGTAAACTCAGAATTCCCAGGCAAGGCATGGTACACTGATAGCTTGTTAATAAATTCCAGGAAATAAAGTAAATTTTATTATCCTGGAATTTTTCTTTCTAAGATTTTCGCTTTACAATCATTTTAAAATTATTACAATTATTTGTTTAACATTATACAAACTTTCTTCCGCTGTATTTCTTGCTGATGTTTAATTTTATCTTGCACAGCTTTAATAGCTTCATCCATGGCCATTTGTACACTCTGTAAAAATAAAAAAATTAATGGATTTAAAATAAGTAAATTTTATTCGTAGAATAAATTTTGAAATACAATGCGAAAAAAAAGGACACAATTTTTTATTTTTGTTATAATGTCTTATATGACTTACAAGAACTTCTTCCTTGAGCTGTCCCAAAGGTATTGATAAATTTGTAATAGCTTTATCCATGCCTACCTGAAATTATAATTATGAAATTGTATTATAATATCAAAAAAAGGTCACTGAATTTTAAAAAGTTTGCATATAGCATGGGTATGAAATTTTTCATACAATTAAACATCAAATATAAATTTCCAATAGTTTTAAACAAAAAGCAAAAAAAAAAAAAAATTTACTAGGTTTGTAGACAAATTGACAAAGTCGGCATAGTCTTTATTAATTAACTCAATCATTGCACTTCGTATAACTTTGAGATACAGGTCCAAATCTTCACGTAACGTCTCTAAAGGTACTTTTTTTTTGCATTCTAGGATGAATTTGTCAACTTCAAAATCTTTCTAAAAGAATTCAAAAACATTTTTGTTACCAAAAAAAAAAAAGAAATAAAAAATGGAAATAAAATGTGTTTAATAATTAACCATTAATTAGTCTGAAAATTAGGAATCTCTGTTACAAGAAAGCTCTGCTTTAAAAAATAAAGTGTCTTATGAAAATTAAAAGCACACTTTACAGGGGATCTTTTCCACAGTAATCTGTCGCTGGACATAGTATGAGGGATTACAGCAACATTATATTGCTAATATTATGTACAAAAATCCATTTCAAAAGTTTATCCAAATTAAAACATTCAATAATTGGAAAAAAAATTGCCAAAAGAAACAAAGTTCTCAATCAACATGTAATTTTAAATTAAATGCTGCTTAGAAAAAAAAAAGTTAAAATTACGAAGTATGTTACTCTATTTCTTAAAATTATGTCAGTGACGACAGTGAGAATATTCATTTTGTCTTTTTATGAAATATTTAGTTTTTATGTACAATTTGGAAAAAATGTGTCCATTAAAGTTTTGTTTTAATGATTGGCTTAAAAAGGGGTTTTATATTAAACAAGCTTATAGATTTTAGAAGATTTGTAGAAAAATATGCAAAAAGTTATTGAACTTTTCATATTGTTGTAAAGACCAATCATCTTTAGTAGCTAAATTGGTTTGATATTTGACTCATGTTCAAAGAAAAAGTTTCACAATTTCATAAATGAGACTGAGTAAATAGAACCATATAATTACAAATTCACAATTAGTTCAAAAAATTTTTCAAAGTCTTTGCAGGATGCAGCTAGTAATTATGATGGCCTAACAAAATATTTTTTTAACACATTCAGCAAAGCCGGTAGTTAGGAAATGAAGACGTTTTATTCAATTTTCCAGGTAAGCCGGCAGATTCCATTACTAAGTTTTCTCTGTAGTTCAGATAATATTTGATATTTAAAATAATTTGATGAATAATATTGATAGCCTCAATAGTGAATTTAACATTTGTGGACCCTCAAGACCTGCATTGTCAACCTTCACAAAATGGTGCTCCATAATGGATACAAAAAAATAATGTAAAATACAAGTGACAACCACAGATTATCAGGGATAAAAGGCTGAGATGGCAGCATGAAAAATAAAATAACAATCCAAATAAAATATTAACATATTAATTGTTTTGTTCCTCAAGGTCAATCTGACCAGAGTCCAAGGCCAAAAATTTGTTTAAAAAATCAGTTTATTCTAATGTTTATGGATTTTCTTCAAATTTATTTTATTTTTGTATGTGTGTTTGTCCGATGAATGTGATTGATTCTAATAAAGAATTTGAATTGTTTTTATGCAGAGAAAATTTTTGTATTAAATCATCAAAAAAAAAATTTCATAGACCCAATTTGTAAAAAGTTTATATCCATGAAAAAAGAACATTGTAAACAAAAAGAATAAATACAGTGTTTAAGAAAGAAAATCATATGTTTGTATTTGACTACGTAATTATTTGTTCATAAAAAGTCAGATTTATTCAACAAATCATATTTTATTAATAATAAGAAATGGGAAATAGTTACAATGGACTGATCAATTGGCATAAAATTAAAAAAAATTATTGATCAATGGGCAATAAAGATGTCATTAACAGAATCTAAACTGTGCTAATATAAATCTTAGAAAGCTACTGTACAAATACTTTATTGTGTAAGCCTATTCCTACTTATGGCATATTTTCATATGGATGGTCACATTTATTAGTTAAAATTAATAATTTAAAAAATGCCTTAAAAGGGCCGTTTACTTAAATCCAAGAAAGCATTTAACACTGTTATCGTCTCAAACTACAAAAAAAAAAAGTGATCTTTAAATATGTACTTATGACAAAACCAAAAAAAAAATCAAATCAATATAACTTGAAACTATTTAATCTGTTTTTTTCTTTGAAAAGATTTTTATAAAAATAAATCTAGACTTTGATTGCATGTAAAAGCACAGGTGTGAATCTTCAAAATATTTCATGAACATAGCATTTTCATGAATTTTAGGCTTAGTTTTTTCATGAATATGTGGACAGAGCATCTGCCTTAAAATTATAAAATTAATAATAAGCTATAACTATCATATTCAAGACCATTCAATTGTCTTTCATTTGAAAAATATGATAATTTTTAACTAGTTTAGAAATAATCATATAATTGAATAATTCATATATTTTATTATAACACAATTACTATAACATCTGAAGCAGTCAAATCGATTTTACCAAAAATAACTCTGTCCAACAAGTAAAAATAATTAAGCGCTGAATGAATTATTATTGTTATTTTTTTTTTAAATTGAGATAAATATTATTTATCAATCTCAGTCAATGTCTAAGTTTATAACTTAAGAAATGTTACTTCTTTATTATGAGTAAAGAATGTGTGAAATAAGTAGAATAATTTGAATAATTACTTTCATAAATTCTTCCTTGTCAAAACAAAGCGTAGCCGGGCCAGATGGCAGTGTGAAACCTTTATTTGTTGCATCCACGGTCATTTTGTTGTTACAATTATGATAAATAAATGGAAAGGTTTAAGTCATGCGATTCCAAATTTCGATATCTCTATCGCAATGCAATGTACTATGATGTGTTGTCAAACAAGCTCAACATTTGAATGCTCTCCCTTCCCTGGAATTATTGCAAAACCTTCATATAAAATAAATACGAAATGAAAAAAAAATCTTTCCTTACACCGAAAAGCTAATACAGTATTGACAAGGTGTTGTTAGTTGTTTATTATGGCAGATACATCAAGATTTCGTTGTTTGTCTCCATTATTTGGAAGTCGTTTATTCAATGACAATGACTTTCCCACTAATACATCTATCGAACAGGTAATATACAGACAGTATCAATCAGCTGCAATCTAATTTATGATTAGTAAATTGTTAAAAAAACAAAATCAAAATGCAGTAGTAAACAACTCTTATTTCAATTTATTATTAATATGAATTATTTTCATGATGATAAAGATTTTTTTGGATATAGTTCTTAGTATCTATTATTTCTGTATAAACAAAATATTCAATATAAATTATATTATTAAATTGTCTAAATATTGAATAAGTAAGACATCTAGATAAATTCTAGTCAAACTTTCTAAGAGAATCTCAGGTCTTAGTCTTAGAGAATATTTGTTTTTTAACTGTTTTCAACATTTTTAGCTTCTTTTGTTACAATTTATTAATTTAACAGTTTTAGTAATTAATTTGCTAATTATGTATTTTTACGTAGTAGTCTGGTCTGCCCTAGATCTTAATCTTATCATAAGACTTATGGTTACCTGCTGTAACATTTTTCTAGAAATATCTAAAACTAAAATGTAGTGTAGGAATACATGTTAACCAATAAAAAAATTATAGAGATCTCATCAATTTTGAATTGATAACTTGCTTAATTTTGATACATTGCCTGTTTAATAACATTGATTGTCACATTTTAAAGGGTTTTTTTTGTAACTAACTGGCAACTAACAATAGTAATATGTTTGCTGCTTAACTTAACCTTCCACAGGTACATAATTCTCTTATCTAAGCTCTTATCTAAGTTTGGATTTAAGCTTTGGAGCAGAATATATTTTTTTATGCTGTTCGTAGAGTTTTTTTCACCGGGCTTTATATATTTCACAAGGATAAAAAATTTGCAAATATTTCTGTGTTGGTGGAGGCCTAACTTTATACTATACTGTCACTGTCTATACTCTAGGCTAACGATAGAAAATAAATTAAATAATTGAATAGTTTTTGTTACACCTTGAAAACATATTTTAAAGTATCTAAGTGAAAACTTTTAACCATTCATGTTTGATAAACATCAGTAGGGTTTATAATTTCATGAAAAATCATGTTTTTTAAAAATTTTTTGGCATGTTTTATTCAGCCATATTACACTTAGTTTGAATGCAATATAGAAAATAAATTAAATAATTGAATAGATTTTGTTACACCTTAATAACATATATTAAAATTATCTAATTGAAAACTTTTAACCATTCATGTTTGATAAACATCAGTAGGGTTTATAATTTCATGAAAAATCATGTTTTTTTTTATTTCATGGCATATTTAATCCAGTTTTATTCAGCCATATTACACTTAGTTTGAATGCAATATCACAATTTTTATTTGTCATAAAAATTATAAATGCATATTTTTCAGGCATATTAAAAAAAATTACATACTTATATAAGGCTGAACTCACATCAGGTGATGGATAGGGAAAAGCTCGCCAGATATGGTGAGTGCCGATAAAATAAAATTCTCGGGCGGACCAAAGCAGGCAACTACTGCCTTGTAGTTAATGCACCTAGACATTTTATTAAATTACTGTTAGGAGACTTCAACGTTAAGATTGGCAAAGAAACATTATACAGACAGATAATTGGAAGCTGCAGCCTACACGAAGAAAGCAACGATAATGGAACATGTCTAATTGATTTCACATCTGGCAAAAGCATGACCATTAGTAGCACTAAGTTTCTACACAAAAGTATACACAAAGAAACATGGAGGTCAACAGATGGGGTGACAAGAAATCAAATAGATCATGTGCTAATAGACAGGCGACATGGTTCAGATATTCAAGATGTCAGAAGCTTCAGAGGAGCAGATGGCAACACAGACCACATGTTAGTCAAAAGCTAAGATAACAAGCCGATTTGACTGTGAAAAACTAATAAAAGAGCTACAAACAAAAGAAAAGTTTGCACAAGAAATTAAAAGCAAACTAGAAGCACTAGCAATTGATAATACTGAAAATCTAAATAACCACTGGGAAAAGATTAAACAAACTATAAAAAACACAGCAGAAAGTGTCATAGGATACAAGCGAAAGAAGAAAAGAGCTGATTGGTATGACGATGAATACAAAAAAGAAGTGGAAGAATTGAGGATGATATTGTGACAAAAAGCAACTAGAAAGTCAACTGACGCATACACAGAGGCTGGAAGGAAGACTACTAAAATATACAGAAAGAAAAAACATGAATGGGAAAAAGGAAAACTAGAAAAATTAGATGAATTCTCAAAAAAAAAAAAAGAAAAGAAAATTGTACATGGCCATCAATGAGGAAAGCAAGGGCTTTCAAGCAAGATCACACATGTGTCTTAGCAAATCAGGCGACCTCCTTATAGAAAATGAAATGGATCTAGAAAGGTGGGCGGAATATTTCGATGAAATGCTCAACATTAATGCTGACAGCCTAGGAGATGTACCAAACATTGAAACAATGATGCAGAAATAGAAGAACCAACCATAGAAGAAATAAACAATATTATAAAAAAGACCAAAAACAATAAACCACCAGGAGAAGATAACATAAATGCTGAGTTACTCAAATATGGAGGACACACACTACACCTAGAAATACACAGGATGGTCAATAAAATGTGGAAAGAAGAGATAATGCTAACAGAATGGGAAATAGCCTTAATAGTTCCACTCCACAAAAAAGGTTCGAAACTAACTGCAACGACTATGGAGGAATCTCAATTCTTAATACTGTTTACAAAATACTAACAAAAATAATTGCCTGTAGAATAGGGAAATCCAGTGAAACGGTATTAGGTGACTGTCAATGTGGTTTCAGACCTAACAGAGCAACCACAGACCACATCTTTTCCTTTCAAAGCACTCTAGAAAAATGTTATGAACATAATATACATCTACACCAGCTTTACATAGATTTCAAGATGGCATATGACAGCATCAATAGAAATTATCTTTACAAAACATTGCAGGAGTTGTGTATCCCCAACAAGCTCATTAGACTAGTACACATGACATTAAACAACTCAAGAAGCAAGGTGAAAATACAAGGGGAAAGCTCAAGAGAATTTAAAGTAAACCAAGGCCTTAGACAAGGAGACTCCCTTTCTTGCATACTATTCAACTTAACCCTAGAAAAAGTCATAAGAAGGTCCAGATGGATAAGCAAGGAACAACAAATTACCTCAGAAGTGAAAAAAAACAAAGACTATGAAAACAGGAACAATATTTACAGAATCCATCCAGTACCTTGCATATGCTGATGATATAACATTGATAGGAAAGCAAAGCAAGGATATAGCAAAAGCATTCATAGAATTAGAAACAGCAGCTCAGAAAGCAGGTTAACAGTAAATGAATCAAAGACTACAAAGAAATGAAAAAGAAGGTAAAGAAAAAACATTCAAAATCAGTGATAGAGCATTTGAAAGAGTAGAAAACTTAAAATACTTGAGATCAACCATAAGTGAGAAAAATGATATAATGATAGAGATCAAAATCAGACTAGAAGTGGGAACAGAATATACTGCATAAAATACTGAAAAACAGACAGATCTCCAGAAAACTTAAAAAAAAACCATATACAAGACAATGATCCGACCAGCAGTAACATATGGTAGTGAAGGAAGAAGACCATGGATCGGGAAAAGTGGAGAAGAGTAGTATAGCAGGCCAGAGCCCTAAATGGGCTGTAGAGCCAAAGGAAGATGAAGATATATAAGCCTCATTTACAGAATGTAATATTTTTTGCTTTTGTTTCATTTTTCTGTTAATAAATTTGCAAAGTATTATTAATAGATTTTGAAACCAATTTTTCTTTTTTTATATAAATCACAAACCATTTTTGCCAACTGAAGACTGGAAGGAAAGACCTCAAATGTTACTCCAGCCACCATTTTTTCTTTTTGGCTTTGAAAGGAAATACAGTAGTTGCAATTTATGTTAAACAACAAAACATATTCATACAGAGCATAGACAGTGTTTAAAACAAGTGGTTAGATTTTACAATGGGTATTTTTCTAGAACAGCTTAGATTTTTCAGTTTTTTTTTGTAATATGCTCATTTTTTTCTGTTGCTTCCATTTTAAACCACTTAATTCTGAAGTAATGAAACATTTCTTAGTTATCACATGAATTTATATTTCAACTTGAGTTTTTGTACTAGGATATATTTTATTGAATTAACTAAAAAAAATAACTACACGAATATTGTTTCTTTCAAAAAGAAAAGACTGTCTGTGGTGTTGAATATGTTTATATTGATCGAAACAAGTACATATATTCAATAGAACATAGATTCTACTACAATGAAGTCTTTGTAAACTACTGCACATAAGCTTTATAGTGAAATATGAAGAGAAATTATGCATGTTTATTTCATTGTAAGTCATAATTTATGGCATAGTATGTAACTTTTAGAGCATATTTTTGTTGTAAATATTGCTTCAAACTACTATCTAATTGTGTCTTGTCATCAAAGGATTATATTGAATTACATTGAAATTGTTATATTTTCAGAGATCAGTTGAAGATAATGTTTTAAAATGCTACAAAACCTTTAAGTCATCTTTGGAAATTTATCCAGAGTAAGTTTAAAATATGTATTGAGCTTTCCATAATTGTAGAATCGTTAATATAATTTAATATGCTAGCTCTCTGTAAGACATCAAAGCCATACACTGAGTTCATACAGTACCCTTTTTTTGTGTTAATTTAATTTTGATTTTCCTATTGCTGAAAAGATTAGCTAAATTAGAGTTTAGTTAACCCTTTCAGACTTTAAAGCTAACTGAGGTAAAAAAAAAAGATCAAGTTAACTAAAGAATTCAGGGTTATCTTATTCTATTGCCATAAAAAGATTTTTTCAATGCAAGTGGACCTAAGGTTGAACATTTTGTTTTATCTGACACCTTAAGGCTAGCAATACATATTTAGTACTGTACAACACTTGCTTTTAGGACTATTTTTTGTTTTACACATGTTTAGAATAATGTTGGCTTTCTTTGAGTTGTTTGAACGATCTATATTTTTCATGCATTATTTTAAAATCTAACAATTATTCTTCTATTTTGCTATTACAGTATGCCATTCTTGGACAGAGAAATGCATGTAGAATTTTTGACTAAAGGGCTGCAAACATTATCTTCATCTTATGAGGTAATTTTGTTGAAATACTTCAAAACTTCCACAATTTTTATTGTAACTGATAGATTTTTTTTTTAATTTTTGGCATCTTAAAACTCTTATTGTGTATTTATATTTTGATCACTTTCATTAAGTTATTTTCATTACATTTTTTATCAAGTGTTTGGACTCAAGTCGCCCCTGGCTATGTTACTGGATTTTACATAGCTTAGAATTGTTAGAAGTAATAATTCCTGAAGAAAAGGCTTTAGCGTAAGTATTTTTTCTTTTATTAACATTTTCTTTATATTTTGGTAATGAGCATTACTTTTTGTTTATGTTTTTTTTACAATTTTTTAAACATTGTTAATATTATTCTTGCTTCTTAATATATTTATTTTAAAGTAAATTTGATGGAATTGTACAACACAGTTATTTAGAATGATTTTTTCATTTTAGTATAGCGAAATTTCTTGGAAAATGTCAAGATCCTGAGGGAGGATTTGGAGGTAAAACGATTTATTTCTAATCTAATTTAAACATATTAATAGACTAATCTGAGTGGGTTAGAGCTGCCTACAGGGGATGGGATCTTGTGACCTATTTTGTCTTACTTTTCTCAAAAAAATTGTGTGCGCTTAAGCAATATTATCATAGGACCCATACTATATTTATTTCTTAAATCATAAGTCCAAAATTATTTTTCTTTGTCAATTATTTTTAGGTATCCTGTAAAGTAACTGTAGTCCTTATAAAACTATGGGCAAATCAGCTTCCTAGGGACCTTACCACTGAGAAATAAAACTTTTAATAGTTGGAAAAATTTGGAATATGTTTATTATCGAAATGTTTTTGTCTTGAAAACCAAGTGCTTCAATTTATTTACACTGTACTTGATGAAAAAATATAAACAAATATACGTTTTTTTTTCTTTTATCTTTTGAAATCATAATAAGTCATATATTTAGAAAGTGCTCAAAGTGTATATACATTTCAATTTTATATAGTATGTTAAAAGCTATTAATGAAAAATGTCTTAAATAAATATTGAGGCAAAAGATAAATTATTTTGATATTGTGTTATTCACAGGTAGTACTTGCAGTCATTTCCACATAATCTTTGACTATTCATTCAAACTTTTCAACTTTCAAACACAAAATGACTTTTTTTTTTTGGCAGTTCTATTTTTAGATATAAAAAGGAAACTTTGTTTACTTTCTTGACAAAACTCAAAATGTTTATTTAAAAAAAATATGTTGATGCAGTCGACATCTCATAAAAAGTTGACGTAAATCAGTTTAATCTTTGGTTTCTCTTTGGTTATCCTGTTCATTCTGACAGCAAAGACTAAGTGCCCTGAACTACAGATGCAGATTTTTGACATTTTACTTCAGGAATTGATTTCTATACCTTATTTTAAAAAGCCAAGAAACTTGTATATTCTTTAAGGGAAATCATGTTAAGTATTTTGACCAGTTTTATTATGTATTTAGTGGTATGGGGTTAAAAATGGCATGTTCTCTCCTATCGAAAAAGATTGCACTCATGCGGTATTGGTGAAATATTCATTTTACTTTAGTGGATATGAATTTTTGAAATTCTACAAATATTTAATTTTTTTTTATTTCTTTACCTAGGTGGACCCATGCAGTTTCCACATTTAGCCCCTACTTACGCTGCTGTTAATGCTCTGTGTATTTTGGCCAATGTCACCAACAAAGTATTTGAAGTCTTAAATAGGTACAGATAATGAAATTCTTTAAAAAGTAAAAGTTCCCTTCTTAGCCCTAACGGGCCTTCGCGGCAGATGAAGTGTAGAATTCATCTGTTTCTATAACCTCGGCATATGAAGGGATTGTGTGGTTAGCACAATGCCCAGCCGCCTTTACTTCCCCAACTTAAGTCAGGTATCCATTTAAAGCTGGGTGGACTTGTGGGACGACTTTGCACCTAATTTCACCTGGAAAAATTCCATGGGCCTCACCGAGGATCGAACCCAGGACTCTCAGGTCGACAGTCGAGTATCTACACCACTCGGCCATCTGTCCCACGAAATTCTTTAACAGAATATTAAAATAGTTTAAGAACCGTGAGGCCTGTCGGGCAAGTGAAATAGCACTTGCTTGTTTTCTGTAGCCAACACACACTATGGGACTGTGAAGGTAACACCAGCCACCTTTAATTTCCTGGGATAATTCTTTTGCACTTTGGTTGTTACCCAGATAGCGTGTTGCTTGTTACAGGTTTGAACCTCAGCAACTCCAGTCACCTATGTTCTCCATTGTGCTTCTATCCAGCCCTTAGCCAGGTCAAAGTAAGCAGGTACCAATACCCAGCAAGGGGGCACCTTTACTTTTTCTTTATTTTTTCCTCTTTTCTACGGGGCTGCTTATATGGCCGTTGACTTTTATTGGGACACTTTTGAATTGAAAAAAGTTAAATAATTAGCAAAATTTACTAATCTTAAAACCTAAGTTGTTAATGTTTATGCAACACTTGAGGTCTATGCGAGCTGAAATCTGTTTTTTTTTTTTTAATTGTTAAAAATACTTTAAGAGCAGTATCACAGTATACTTATGAAGATTTAGTAAACAGAAGTAAATAAAAGAAACCAGTTCATTTAGAGCCACACAAAACTCATTAAAGAACCACTTTTGGACACCATTGTGTAGGCAATGCTAATAAATTTGATATCAACTCTTTTGCTGATTGCCTGAGTGATGAAGTTGAGCCATCTTATGTTTTATTTCCTTCTTAATGTTAGCATTCTAATACTTAAAGCATTTTTGAAATCTTCCAAGAATATCTTTAACTCTTTTCCTTGTTTTGCTCGTGGGACTGATGGCCGACGGATGGCATGGTGGTGTAAATACTCGACTGTCGACCTGAGAGTCCTGGGTTCGATCCTTTAAATGGGTACCTGACTTAAGCTGGGGAAGTAAAGGCGGCTGGGCGTTGTGCTAACCACACAATCCCTTCATATGCTGAGGTTATAGAAACAGATGAATTCTACGCTTCATCTGCCCCAATGGCCAGTTAGGGTTAAGGGAAATTTACTTTTTACTTGTTTTGCTCCCCCTTTTTTAATGAATTATTTAGCGTGAACCTTAAATCTGTTTTAGTTATGAAAACTCAAATGACACAAATTTTAAGTATCAAATATGTGAGTATATGCTTTGATTTCAGAGAAAAACTTTATAAATTCTTGATGAGAATGAAGACTAAAGAAGGGGCATTTAAGATGCATGAGGGAGGAGAGGTGGATATCAGGTATATAAAAATGAGATTAGTTATTGTAGCTATAATCCTGATTTTGACACATTTTTTATCATAATATTTTTATAAGAAATTCTTATATTATAATTATCAATGAATTTAATATAGTGCATATGTCTTTGTTTCTTTTTAATCAATCAGAGGAGTTTATTGTGCTGTAAGTGTAGCTCGGCTGACCAATATTCTAACAAAAGAACTATCTGACGGAGTTGATGATTTTATTACCAGGTAATGTGATGAAATTAATGTACATGTATCTCTCTCCATATGCAAATCCTAGTTTACTTTTGATAGCATTATGTTACATAATTTATTATCTTCCTGACAAATTATTTTGTAAATTATATGACATGAAGGTGTCAGACATATGAAGGTGGATTTTCTGGCTATCCTGGTCTTGAGGCACATGGAGGCTATACTTTCTGTGGTATTGCAGCCCTTGTTCTTCTTAATCACACTGAAAGATGTGACCTTCGATCTTTACTGGTAATTTATAGTCATGCTGTTTGAAAAAAAATATATATATACATGTACAATGTATATATATTAAGTTTTAGTCAATTTTATTTCAGAAAAATTGTATTGTTACAAGTTTAGACTAAGTTTTTTAATACTCTTTTTTTATTTATGATGGTTGCAAGTAAAAGATCCCATTGTATAAGGACACAATTGTTAAACAAAATTAGCAACGCTTTTGTGAGATAAATAATTTCAAAACTTGTTTAGATTGGTCAAATTACTAAATCAAGAGATTAGCTGCTCCTTTGGTGGTTTATTTATTTTTTTTTGTTAGTTTTTCTAAAAGCTAAAATAATTATACATGTATTTTGTTTATACTTATTTCTTCAACTTCACAATACTGCACCTTATTACTTATTCATAATAATTCACAGCCAAATGAAAAAATGTTAAATTTTAATGTGTGGAAGTAAACTTGTACAGCAAGATATATTTACAGCAAAGTAATCCACCTTTTTTAATTTTCACTCTAAGCGTTGGACAGCAAATAGACAGACTCAACTTGAAGGTGGTTTCCAAGGAAGAACAAACAAACTTGTTGATGGTTGTTACTCATTTTGGCAAGGAGCTACATTCCCCATTATTCATATGATTATGTGCACAGATGGTAATTGTATTTAGAATTTTTTTTATTTCATTAGAAATATATACAACCTTATTCAGAAAAAAAAAAAATTCAAATTTTTTTGTATAAAAAAGGTTTATAATATTTATGAATAATCTATGGAACACCCGAGAAAAATATTTAACGGAAGCCTTTCAGAGAATTTTATTTATCTTGTAGTTTATCAATGAATGTAGCATCACGATAGATTACTTCCAGTCTCACTTGTGAAGACTTACTATTGTCCATAATATTTTTTTAAATTTTGTCATTACATGTACAAGGAATACAAATGGACGTTCACCCCTTTTATTAAATCTATATAAATTCCATTATTATCTGTATGATCTAATGTTATTTACTTTTAGTATATTAAAAGTATTTTTTTATTTAATACTTTTTATTGTCCAAACTATTTCATTTGTTTTTTGTTTGTAAAGTTAAAATAAAGTAATCAAATTAAGTGATACTAAATACCTAGTATCAAAATTTAAGACTAAAAAAAATCTGCTGTTATAATTTTTTACATAATTTTTAGTATTAAAAGAATTTTGCTCGCTTTTGTTCATAAAGTTTATATAAAAAATTTGCACGCAAGTAAAAAAAAAAAACTCCAGAACTCTGAACTTCAACAAATTCATGCTAAACTTGTGACACCATAATCTGTTTTCATAATTTCCCTTTTTATATAAACATTACCAAAGAGGTAATTAGCTTCTGACTTCTTTAGATTTTAATTAATTGACTTGAACATTTTAAATAGTGTATTGTCATCAAGATTACATGTGTGTTCAAAATTGAAAGGGCTTCAAGAAGTTAATTATAATTCATTTCAAATTTCCAAAAACAAAAAACAGCCAGACACAGTGATTTACATAAAAAGCCTTTACAGTCACTATTGTAGAATGCATTGAAAGTCATGTTATAACTTTTTGCAATAAAATTATTAGTTACAGAATAAAATAAAACACATGCCACTGTATTTTTGGTAGGACTTACAGGATCCATTGCTCTACTCAGAAAATAACTTGTAATAGCTGGCAGATTTATATAAGCATAAAAAAAGAGTCACTTAGCAATCTGATTTATTACAGTTATTTATTAGTATCCATTGTTTTAATTATTATTATCCATATTGCAGACGATGACCAGAATCTGAGTGCTGAAAGATGGATGTTTCATCAAGAAGCTTTACAAGAATACATTCTTATTTGTTGCCAGCATGCTCATGGAGGTTTGATTGACAAACCAGGAAAGTGAGTTCACACATTATCAGTAATTTTTGTTTGTTTTGCCTATCTTTTCTGATATTGAATAGTTTTTTTTATAATGGCATTGGAGAAACTGAATTTTGACTTGTTCCTTAGAAGATACTTTACACAAGATTGCCACCTTTTAGCCAAGAGTTTTTCTAACAATTTTCAAATTGTACAGGATTACCTCTCCCATAGAAATATTTGGTAAAATTTTGGAATAATTTATGAAGAACAGTAACCCCCTTTTTTTAGTATGACTTTGTTGTGCAGCGGACATTTTTCACTACTCCAAATTATGAGAATAACATTTCGGAAAATATTTTTCCATTAGACCTAAATGATCATTGGAATGATGAGAAAAGGATGTAGTTTGTTTTAGATAAAGTAGCTCCTTCATAACTGCTTAAAAAAAACTAGTAACACAAGTACAACTTTCATGAAATGTCCATGTCTTTCATTTTTCTGAAATCATTTGATGGTAATTTATCATTGCCATATACTTTCTTTGGCATAATGAATGTTATTCTATGCATCTATTTAGGATTCAACTTGAAATTTTATTATCATTTATGATTTCACTGGTAACCATAAATATTAAACATTCCTAAAAAAATTCTTTTCCATGGTCTATAGAGCTAGGGATCATTATCACTCTTGTTATTGTCTGAGTGGACTTTCTGTTGCCCAGCATTTTATTGGTGGATCACTGAGTAATGAAATCATTATTGGGAACCCACAAAACAGACTGGTAAGTTTTTGAAAGTTTTGTAGAGTAAATATCATTTTACATATGCAAATGTTTAACAGTCACTATACATGTACATCTCTGAAATTACTTTATACATGTAGCCTGTTCTAGTCTTGCTATAGGCATACACAAAATAATATTTTTAATTTTGTTAAAAATGGAGCATTCAAATAAATAATTTAACCGATTTAATATATATTGTTACATGCAGAGACCTGTTCAACCCGTGTACAACTTGAGTTTAGATTCTGTCATGATGGCTCAGAAATATTTTGGCAACATAGAACCTCCTCGAGAATCAGACTCCAAGTAAAAGCAAAAAGAAAAAAATCCTTCAACAGTATTTAATGTTTTAGTTTTAATTTTCCATGTTAGTTGTATGTCATTTCTATAAGCCCTATATTGTATTTGCTGAAATAAATTTATTACTTCTTTAAAATAAAAAAAAGTATTTAATATTACCTTATTGAACAATTGAACAGGTAATTTAAAAAGAATTTTTCAAATTTCTCACATTTATTTAACATATTCAGTAGTAAATTTTACCTTTGTAATGTGGTTCATTTACTTGTCAAAACCTATTTCTAATACAGCATCAGCATGAATGTGAATTCAGTACATTTTCATCCTCTTTAAGTTATTAAATTGTTAAAAGCATTAAAATTTTTTTTGACTTGTTCTGTGACATTGTAAAAGTTCAAATAAAATATTCCATTTCATCTTCCCGTCATGGTCTCAATTTATTTACGTTTATTATAGACAGATTCAAATAAAATTTATAAGATTTTTATTTTGTCAAATAAATATATATTACATTCCAACCAATAATTGATACATTTTAATTGTTTTTTTTTCTTTGGTGATGGAAAAAATATATCTAAATAAATCCTTGTCTAAAAAAAAAAAATGAAATTTTAAAGCGAGGGACTTTACGATAAAAATATTTAACCTCACTTGGTAAATGACATAAAAAAACAATGTTTCATTTTAGATTTTTTATACCTGGACATATATCCAGAGTTACTTCCTATTGTTAAAAAGTCACCAATAAAAACCTAAGTATTTTTTTTTAAGCTTTAATTTTCATGAAATTACATGTATAACTAAGAATATTTTTACAGTTATTCAGTGGAATTTTACTTTCTAATGATGCTGAATAAAAAAACAAAAAATGTGTAATAAAAAAAACACATTGAAATGTACAGATTTCCACATAGAATTGGCCAAACAATTAAACAAAACTTCAGTTGAGTTTAAAGTAAAATTAACCATACATTATTCATGAAAGCATATTAAAGGGAAATTGGTAATTTTTAAACTTTTTTTCCAGTTTTTAAGATAAACCTCATAAATCCTAGATATGTTAAATTTCCTTAACAAGAAAATGATTTATTTTACAGGCTTATGGAAACTCTATGTCAGACGACTTAGAATAAACAATATTTAAATTTTAACTGGAGATATGAGTGATGAATAAGAAAGCTGCCAGGCATGTGACTCCTTCACATGTATCAATATTCTTCACCCTAGGTTTTGGGCTTTACAGAATCAGAATATGGTTTTAAAACAAACAAAAAAATACTCAAAAAGATCAAATTTGTTTTCCTCAATTATTCTTGTGTATACATATTAATATTTACATTAAAGACTTGAACATACTTGCATCCAAATATTCATTGAGTCTTCAAAGGGACACAAATCATTTTATCGGCTAAACAGGTAATAAAAAATGATTCTAAATACAATCTTACCATTTGTTAAATCATAAATATCTAAAATGAATTTTGCAACTCTAATTTAAGTAGACAACATCAACAAAGCAATATCTTTGGGAAAAAGAAAAGTCAGAAAATGGTTACAATAATTTTCTGATTTCTTTCTGTTTGCTAGTTTCAAAATTTGTCTTGTAAAAAATATTACAAAGCCGAGACCAAAAGTTCAATGTGCACAAACCTGGTGCACTAATATAAGTTCTAATAATTTTATTTTAAAGGCCAAATTTGCACACATAAAAAAACAACAAATTGTAATATCTAAAAAAGTATATTCACTCTAGTTTCATTTGAATAAAAAAAAAAATCACCTAAAATAACATGACCATTAATGACCAGCAGGTAGACATAAAGATATTTAACACAGCAGATAATACAATTTTAGCTACTAAATGTTAGCACTCTTTGTAATTTTTTTCTTCAAAGTATTGCAAGAGTATGAGATAGAAACATACAAACATCCCAGCTCTATGAGATATGGTCTAATAAATTTTTCTAAATGACCTAAATAATGTGAGCACTGCATTTAAGAATGCTGAATGAACTTGCAGAAATGCTTCATTCACTTACTAATCCCCAAAAAAGATCTTGCATCTCTTACAATAGTATTGTACATTAAAAACAAACTTACAACCCAATCATTTTTCACCAGTTTATTTTAACAAACAAAAATAAAAGACTACATACTGTACAAACAATATCATCATTATTGATCTAAACCGTGTCCGATGAATTAAACTTCAGAGAATTTTTGTTTTAATAAATAGTGTCACTTTGATTTTCTTATTGTTATTTAAATTTCAAATGGCTCAGTAAGTTAAGATTATGTATTCTTCAACAAATTTTGTAACTTACATTTAGTTAAAGTATTTTAGTGACACAATTAACATCAGTCAATCCAAAAAAAAAAAAATCATTTAATGCTATTGAAAAAAAAAAAATATACAGTATGGCCACCACTCGCTCATTACATGACACTCCACTCTCAACTGGAGGATTTGGTTTTCTTGCGTTTAGATGGGGGGGACGTTATGACAGTTTCTTCTTCGTAGCTCTCATAGTCATCACCACCTCTGTCTTCATCAAGGTAACTAGAGCTGAGCACTGCCTTGCCACCTGCCTGAGATTTCTGTAAAGCTTTAACTGTAGAAAAGACATTAAAATATAGACGTATATAATATAGTCTAGGCTTTAGTAAAAGGTTACTGAAAATGAAAAAAAAAAAAAAGCCTTACTTTGAGCTTGTAAATCTTCATTTTGCTGCTTGAGGATAGTTATATGACGATCATTCTGCATAGTTTTGTCCCTCATTCTTATTATATATTCTGCAGCTTGGCGTAGAATCTGGGCTCTAGAGGTCTATTACAATTATAATATTAATTATCAAGAGAAATACACTTTGAATGAACAACAACTTAAATTAGTACTTTATACTTAATGATACTTTACTGTAACTCTTACCTTGCTAGAAGAATTAGTCTGCAAATAAATAAATAAATAAAAACCATCATTTACCCATTTATGCAATTATAATGACAGATTTACAACTAATTAATCAAAAACATCACTTCCTAATGTTTGGAAAGTAAAGATACAAATCTAAAAATTGAATGAAAACCTTAATTAAATATTACCTTATTGTCATCTTGTGGAACGCAATCTCTAAGACTGTGAAAACTATCTTTAATGTGATCCCTCCGTTTACGTTCTAAAGCATTATGGTGAGCCCTTTTATCATCCTGTTAAAAAATTGTGAGATAAAGCCATTACTTAATGGCAACGTTGTTTAGACTAATGCAGTTAATACAATGAATAAAAAAAGACCTTACTGAGCTAAAGGTCTGAGGATTTTCATCATCATCCTGTGAGTGAAGAAAAAAAAAAGGTCAACAAGTAGCTATTAAAGAATTTAGACTAACAAATAATGATATTATTAACTTAGTAATACAGAATTAAATAAACTACCCCCCCACACACACACAATATGTGATAATATGGAAATTAAGAGTTACTAAAAATTACTGAACTAAACTTTTTTCTACTCTTAAAATAAACATTTTTTTTTGTAATTTGATATCAATATTTCAGCATTATAGAAGATTACAATTTAAATTATCATACACAGTCAAACGTGGTTTACTAGTACAAGTATTTAGCAAGACAAGCACTAAATTTTTTTTATAAATTCTAACTGGATATTACAAGCTAGGTAAAGCAGCACATCTAGTAAAGGAATTTGTGTTTTCTTCTTTAAAGAGTTTTAAAACATCATTACTGGGCTGATGGCATTATTTTAAATAATAAGGAAACTTAATAGATCTGCCATATGCTTGCATCCACACTTCTGAATATAGCTCAATTATATAAATTAGGTCACTTTATTCAATGAGTATAGAGACCTATATCAGAAGTGCACAACATCATACTTACACAAACATTTTCTGATTGAATAAGGGAGACGGATGGTTGAGGACCGTCAACCAAAGAATTATGGGTTATATCCTCCGTGAAAATTCCTGAAATGGGCACTGGGTACCTCACTTTAGTTTGGGAAGTTAACCACACAATCACTTAATATGCTGTGACAGCAGTAACATAAATTCTTCACTTCTGCCTTTCTTTTAAGGGCAAAAGGAACCTAACTTTTACAGATCAAATGATGCGATATAATGATTTTTCCTTTCTTCGTTGCAAATTGTGAATGTCATAGTAGTATTGATGTGTAATCAATAGGTGAATGAATTAGAGCTCACATGAAATTTAACTCAGTGACATATGAGTGCAATTACAACAATTAGGAACAGTAGGTGCAAAGGATATCTAATTTAAATAATAGAAATTTGTTTTTATATATAATTGTGATTGAATTTTTTACTTTATTATTTTAAGATTGTATTAAAAATTATTGAAATTTAACTATTCAAATTCTTCATTAGTTGTTTAATTAGGACTATTTCATCCCTGTTTTTACCTCATGTCTTTTGAGCAGGCTGTGGGGCTAGAAAATATTTTACCAGAGACATATTGGAATGGGATATATTATAGTATAGCATATTTTAATATATATCCTTTCTCTCCTATCAATATATTTTGAAATACATGTTTTTGTTAAAAACATTAACAGTTAAAGCATGTAGAGTTGATGCAAAAATAATGTTGGTCATTTAAGGTGATCAGGATTTAGGTGACATGTAAACCCAAATTAATTTTTTTTATTCAATATGATCAATTAATTGTTCCCATGACATGATATCATAATGGCCAACTTTTACAGCTCTATAGTCAATGATGGGCAGAAGTTAACTAAAAAATTAGTAACTCAAGGTTTAAGTAACGTTTTGTAGTTAAAAGCAAAGTTTAAGTGAAAAAAAGTTAAGTTAAAAGTGTAGTTTGACTTAATTTTTTTAGTTACTAACATGTATAGTATAGCTTTGAACTTATGACTTGACTTATGCATATTGGATGGAAAACAAGTTAGAAAAAGTTTAACTATTATAATATTAGGCGAAAATTAAGTTAAACTACAATTTTTTTTTAAAAATTAAATTTTAATTTTTTTAAAATTGATTTAAGCTCCATCACTGCCTGAAGACTGTTGAGTGTAGTACCACTGTAATGTCTATAAATAAGGATTTTACTTTATTTTACATTTAATTAATTTCTAAATTAATATTGATATTATTCAAATTTCTTACTTATCCCTCTTTGCTATTTACATCAGAATTTTTTTTTGAATTGATATGTTTTTCAGATGTAATCAGATATAATGAGTTTGATACATTTTAGATTGCCTAATTAGGTTATGCACTATTTAAGTCTGTTAGTAACTATTTGTAGCGTGTGAAATCGATTTAAATAATGGTCATGTGTTGACCTGCTTTTTCGATTTAATATTTGTGATATTAAATGTCCACAATCACATGGTTTCATTTTTCGTGTTATAATGTAATAGTTGATAACTTTATAAATTAACTTTTATCTATAATAACATATTTGTCTCCATTTTAAAAAACAAGGCACCGTAAGTTAATTCTAAACAATGCTCGGGGCTGGCTGAAAATGGATTCTAAGTTTCACTATCATAACTAGGTCAGTGTTAAATATTATAAGCAATCCTTTTTTTATTCAATTTACTGGTAACATGTATGATTTAAATACTCACAGCATCACTTTCAATGTCTATTTCCCTGTCTTCATCACTCATACTCATTTTATGTTTTTGAGATACTTTGTTGGGCCTAATTTTCTACGGTTGAAGATTTGACAGTCAACAATAAAGTCACGGTTTTCCACTTGCCTGCAAACCTCGGATTCGACATGTGTACCGTTCACGTGGTTTCACATGTTTATAAACAAAGAAAAAAATATTGATAAAAAATATATTTAGCTTAATATAATTAGTTCCTATATAAAAAGAAATCTTTCGCCCCAGCGCATATTAAATTTTAAGTTTTAATTAAAAAAATCATATTTGGTTATTTTGCTTATTCGCTTACGCATTCGTTATTTTAGAAAGTGGGCGTGGTAAAACATTACGGTGTTGAGCTATTTATTTCGCTGACAAGCCAAGCACAACCATGTAACCTACATGTAAAGTAATAAGTGCTAAATTTAACTTCACCGAGCTTCTCACCCTTTATATATATATATATATATATATATATATATATATATATATATATATATATATATGTCTGTGTGTGTGAGAGAGAGAGACTAAACAAGAGAATCCAGTCTCAATGAGTCTGACATGTGTTTTGTTGAAAGTGATGTAATGATCGTGATCGGACCAAAGCGCCATCTAATTTTATCAAAGAATATCATGTTTGTTGCACTGAGTCTATCGGTCAATGTATTATGGTTTTATTTTGATTATTATCACATTTTAACTATATAGAAACTAAACTATTAATAATCTCACTTAAGTACCCCGGGATTTGTGTGGAATTTATGTTAGAATAACCAAGTTTGTTGAATTACTTTACAATAATGAAATGGTTTACATTCAGTGTCATTATGAGTGGCACGGAAATTATTGTTTTAGCAGAAACCCTCAAACATATTGTGGTAGGTGTCAGCCCATCAAAGGTGACCGACCGACCAAGTGAAACAAGACAGACTTAACATTGTGCCATTTATGTATGGCCCAGAACACATGCCAAATGGTGCCGAAAATAAGGGAATTGGGTTGGGCTTAATGATTACCCCCCCCCCAATCCAGCCCCCAGTAGCGTGAAAATTCTATAGCAGAGGCCAGGCCAATAGCAGGGGGGGGGGGCAGGAAAAAAAAGTTACTAAGTAGACCAAACAAGCAGATGGGGGCCAGGCAAAATGCAGGGGGAAGCCCGTCCCCATCCCATCCGCCTTTGCATAAAAAGAACCAAGTGTGCTACTAACAGTCAATCAGAGACAAGACACAATGTGTGGTTAAAAATATTTATTATAACAAAATAAAAAGTTCTATTACAGCATGTAGAGTTATACAAGGCTTGATGTTTGTGTGTACAGTAAGCTCACAAGTCTGCTTAGTGAAATGCCAAGATTTCTGCTTGAGAAAAAACAAAAACTCATTTAATTAATAAGTCTAAAAAAATTATATAGGCAAATAATTTACTTTTAAAACAATATTGGCTAAATATCTTCTGTAAATTTTAATTATAGAGAAGACTTGAAATTTATAACAAAATAATGTGTAACTAACACATACAAAAAATTTATTCCATTAAAATTTTTTACACAAAACCTAACTGTGTTAATTTTAACCCAGATCTGTTACTTCAGAGTTGCGAAAAAAAAAAATCAAGAAGAAAATAATATAAAATGACCAGAAAAAATCAGAACAACAATAAGAGAAAACAATACAGTATTTATTGAAAAAAAGTAATGAAATAATAGAAAATGGCTCTTTTTGGGCTGCACAAAACTCATAGAAGAACCACAATTAGCTACCACTAGAATAAAATGTCAATGATGTTTGAATAGAAATGATAACTTAAATAATTTTGTCAATTAAAATTGCATGAACAATGATTATATTTTTTAATAATGCGTTAATTTCGATAAAAAAAATTAATCAAACAGCATCTCTACTTAAAACACAAACCTTTCTGTTTTGCCTGTTTTGATTCCAGCCAATAATTTTTCCTTGTCTTTACCATCTTTACAATTTTCATATGCCTCCATTAACCTTCACAGATAGACATTAATTGGTAAAAATCATACAATGAAATTTCTCTTTTTATGAAATCTTAATATATGTACATGTATAGCATTTATATAGCCGTTTTAAAAATCCAAGCTTTCCTTGAAATTGTGACCTCATATAAACATGACTGCTGGAATGTATCTTATTTAAAAAAAACAACTCATAATCAACACAACATGTTAATGATATTAAAATAATGTTAGAAATTAATATATACATGTATTTACATGTGCACCAAATTATGTGAAATTTAAACAAAGAACTTTGTTGTAAACCAAAGGTTTAAAATACACAAAAATTAGATTTTTACAAATTTAATTCAACTACTGTTAATATATTATCCATTATACCGAAATATTTTTCAAAAGATCATGGATTACAATCCAAATGTGAAAGTTTTATAATTAAATATTCAAAACATTAGAAAAAAAGAGTAAAAACGTTTAATCAACTTACAGTGACAGTGTTGGGTAAATGTTTGTCACAGCTTTGGCTCTATCGGCAGATATCCCTGGGATTTGGAACAATTGCTTGATAAACATTTCTTTTACTGTAAGGTCCTGAATTCAAATAAAATAAAATTATGATTATAACCTAGTTATGAAGACACTATGCTTACCAATACATGTATTTGAAAATAATAAGCACCAACCTTTTGCTTCACAGAGTTTTCATTGAAGACATTGAATGGAATGAGATAATGCTCTTTTTTCATTATGTGCTGCTGATCATGAAGAAGTCTGATGTGATCTAGTGAGATGGCATGTAGTCTTTTAGTCTATTAAAAAAATAAAATACAATACATCGAAAATTATGCATACAATTTAATACAAATATATTCTTGTAAAGGAATGATGCCATATTCTAAGAATATAAATACTCAGTAATAAATTAAGAAGAATAAATCTTTCATGGAATCTTATCAAATGAAACAGGATAAGTGTATACAAATTAAAAATGTAATTTCAAAATCTAAACCTACAGAAAAATGCTTTTGAAGAAATCGAGTCATTGTTGCAAGATAAGTCACAACTGCTTCAGAACCAGAACACATTTTTACCTTGAATCCATCAATAATCTAAAATGAAACAAAAACTAATACACTTATATAAAAAGAAACAATTTAAACTGAATAAAAAAAACCCCATTAAAAAAGCTATTGGCCAATATGGATAAATTATTTTATTTATTTATAACACAGACTCTTTTATTCACTCAATAGTATTGATATCAATTTTTGTATGATCTAAATAATTTTTATAAAACTCTAATTTTAAAAAGTTTTTTATATTTGTATTTTCAGAGTAAAAAACATTTATCTTGTTTTTTGTTTATATAGTTAATATCAACGATGCAAGGTGTACATAATTAGAAAACGAAAGACTAAAAAAATCTGTTGTTTAACTTTATATTGATAAATAATCTCAATTGCTTTTGCTGGTAAAATTTTTATACAATATTAAAAATTGTGCGCCAAAGTAAACTTGATAGTCCTAATCTCTTTCCATTATTTCTCTTCATATAAACATTATCAAAAAAGTAATTAGCATTGGGCTCATTAAGAATTTAATTAAGAGACACAAACATATTAAATAGTGTACTGTCATTTCTAATCAATTAGGTTTAGGACAAGTTCAGAAAATTGATTTCAAATCTCCCAAAACCCCTGTCTGTGTGTCTACTGCAAGACAAAGTGACTACAATTAAAACCTATACAAATTAAATAAATGTAGATGGAAAATTGACAGCATATTGTATTCAGTTAAAAAAAAACAACTTAAAAATTATTATTTTTTGTTTGTCATAATAATTTCTACAAGTCTAAAATCAGTCGTGATAATTCAAATAAAAAAGCAGATTTATTTATATAAAAACAAAAGGGAAATATTACTATGGCAAACAAAAAGATAACAACCTACCTGTGAATTGACTATTGACTGTTTAATTCTTTCTTCTGAGATACTGAAGTTCTGAATAGATCCATATTCTTCTATAAGTATGATGGCTTCACTAAGTCCACAGTATTTCAGTCGACACTGCAAAAAGAACATTTTCAAATTTTATTAAAAAATTAAACAATATGAAAAAAGAACTTTCAATTACATTTTTTTTTTCTTTTTGTAAGTGACCTTTTGATCTTTCATGCGGCCATCTACTATACTTTTAACAAGATCATCCAATCTTTTTCTCTCAATGACATAGTTTAAAACTAGTTCCCTTGGTTCAGCTCTGAAAAATAAAATGTGTTTGCATTTAACTACACATTATATTATACCTGAACAAATTAATTGCTCAGAAAATCATTTACACTGTAAATGCATCAATTCACTTTTAAATACCTATCAATCTCAGGTCTAACTATTTCTCTGGCAATCCAAAGTATGTCTCCGACATGAAGAAGTCTTAGATCACAATGAATACCACATTTTATCAAATCAGGGAGCAGAGTTTTGCTACTATTTCTGTGGAACAAAAATTAAATTGCACCAAGTACATGTATACCGTAATTGGTAATGAAACATTTCATACATGACAACAATTGGAAATTATCAAAAAATATAAATGTAAAACACTAAAAAAGAGCAATTAAAAAAGAAACTTACCGTCCATAAAACTCTCTGTTGTCTAGGCAGAGAATAATTTCAAAATTTCCAGGTTCTAAAGTAAACATAGAATTTCCTAAATTAGATAAAGAATTTGTCTTTATAGAAGATTCTGCTGCAGATTTGGTCGAACCATTTCTGAAGTCACTTATGAGACTGGTTATGATGCCAGAAGTTGGTTTGTTTTCATCAGATAAACATCTAGGTTTTGCATATTTTACTTCTGTATGATTTGGCAGTTTGTTAGTGTTCACCTTTGAGGAAACTGTACTTAAACTTTTAGCATCTTTATGGTCTTCAAGAGCAGTATTTGAGTGTAGTCTTGTGTCTTCCTTTTTTTTATCAATAGCCTCTTTAGTGGTCACACTATCATAAGATTTGGTGTAATGATTGCTCAGCAGGTCTGATGTTACACCACCAGCTAATAAAAGTCTTTTAGACAGAGGGAGATCTAAGTCTGGTAACTCATCATCATTGAGAAAGGATTTATTTTTTATTACAACATTTATATGACCTAGGCCTTTTTCATGATCAGAGTCACTATCATCACTGACTTCCAGAATTTCATTTGGAAACAGCTCTGTTGATTTCAGGTGGTCACTTGAGCTTTCACCCTGCGCTTTCTTCTTTTGTTCATTTATTTTTGAAGAAACTATTTCTGAGACAGGTGAAGGTGACAATGAATGTGTTCTCCTACGGACAGGAGAACCTTCACTGTACTTTATATCTTCATTTTCAATGAGTACATCAGCACTGAAGTTTATATCTGCTTTCTCATTGAATTCATCATCACTAGATAACAGAATTTCCTCCCTATTTTCTAACTTGTCAGAAGAAAGACAGCCATTACTTGAAATGTTTACATTTTGTTCTGGTTCACATAAGCTCTGACCCATCTGGTTTTCTGCTTGTTCTAATCTTTGACCCAGCATGACACCAGTATCAGTGAGAGAATATCTGTACAGTAAAAAAAGAAAATCATTGAAAAAATCTTTCACATGCATCAAGTTTCGTACAGCTCTACATTTTATGATATGATTAAACAGGAGTTTTTAAATTATATGCTTAACAGGGTTAACTAATAATAAATAATAATTCTTTCCCCTATTTTGTCAACAGTATTGAAATAAAGTAGTAAATCTGACACACGAAAGAGCCAATTAAAAACAAAATATTCTCTAACTAAGCTATACTTTGAAGATGTTTCTTGGTAATGATCCATGAGTTGTTTTGTTTTAAGGAGTTGTTTTTAATTTTATTGTGAGTGTTGTTAATCCTTTAGTTACAAACTACATTTAATATTATAAGATTTTCCTCAGTATTCATGATGTTTAGATTTAGGCTTAAATGTTATATTTTAATCAAAATTAGGACATTTGATTATAAGAAACTGTTTGTTATGGGTTCTTGTAGCTTACAATATTTTTACAAAATAAAAATTGTTGCAAAAAAAAAAAAAACACATTTAATATTCGAAAAAACTGAGAGCTGAACAAATATTTCCTAAGTGGGATCATAATTTACATAAAAGCACTTAAGTAGTGTTATTTGAATGTCAAAATGTATACACCAACAAGTTAAAAAAAAAATTAGCATTGTATAATTCAGTACTTACTTTGCTGGACTGCTAATTTTATTGAGGTATCCTTTCTTGATTAAAGTTGTAACAGATGACCATGCTGTATATCGGCTACCAGCATCTGGCTTAATTTAAGTTTCATACAAATAGATATATAACAATTTTTAAAGACTGTTTTTTTTTAAAAGAAATTTGGTTATTTCTAAATGTGAAATAATACATTGCATTAAAAAATTATAAGTTTTTAAAATTACCTTTGTAAATGATTTGTCACAGAGAGATTGGGCAGCTTGTGCTAGTTCTGCTTTAAACATATAACCTTTGAAGTCTGGATTCTAAGAAGAAAAAAAAAAAAAACTATTTTGAAGCATGATCTCTTTGGAAATCCAGGAGAGATTTAATACACTAATGTTATAATGTTCCTACTACTGTTTAGAAATACTTGAAGAGAGGATAGCTCATCAGTTAGAATTATTTGATTTACAATTAAATTTTGTGTCATATATTTCATGTCAGTAAGAGAATGTCACATAGAAATAAACCAATTAAAATACAGTGAGTATTCGGTTAACGAACTGTTCGGACAGCGAACAAATCGGACAACGAACACTTTCAGGAAAGATTTTTGTGTTCAGACAACGAACAAAAACTAATTCTAGCGAAAACGTCTCGGCTCTCGAAACACCCGACATCAATCCTCAATTTGACCTGAAAATGGATGTGCGCGTGCGCTGACACGTCATCATCATTCATACTACAAAGCAGTGAGGCATCACCATACGACACGTAGGTTAGTGTGCGACGACTTATCGTCAATATTGTACTATACATGTGTATTTGGTTTCTTATGGTTTTCGTATGTGCTTCTCTAAACGCCTTATAAAAAACCCCTGAAAATTTGACAATATTATGGGACCTAAAAAGAGTGGAGTGTCAAGAACTGTGCTCACCATAAAAACCAAGCAAAAGATTATAACTAAAGTAGAGAGTGGACAAATAATGACTTATGTTACCAGGCAGTATGGCTTGAACAGTTCTACTGTAGGCACAATCCTAGCTAAAAAAGATATCATCAAGAAGACTCAAGCCGCTAAAGGAGTAACGAAAATTACATCTGAGAAGCAAAAAAATGTGTCATCCATGATAAAATCGAGAGTTTGCTTTTAGTTTGGATAAATGAACGGGAGGTGAAAAGAGATGTAACTAGAATGGCCATCATTCAAGAGAAGGCTGGAGAAATTTTTGAGAAATTGAAAGAACAAACTCCAGGCTCGTCCTCCAAAAATCTAGAATTCAAGGCTACCACTGGCTGGTTTACAAAATTTAAAAGGAGATCTGGCATTAAACAAGCTGATCTCAATATGGTTGCTGATCTCTACAATTACATTGCTATCAATCATTTCCTGAAAGTCCTGAAGGAGAGAGAAAAACAATCGACATTGGACGTGTTCTTTAACGTCCAAAGAAAGGAAAAGAACTGATTAATAAGCAAGACTATATGTATGTATCATATTTGTAATAAATAAACTTACTAAGAAATTATTCTTGTACATGACAATTTTTTTAAATTTAATTTTTAGGATCACCAGAACGAATTAATCGAATTTCCATTAACATATATGGTAATTCGATGATCGGTTAACAAACGATTCAGATAGCGAACATAATTGTGGAACGGATTAAGTTCGTTAACCGAATACCCACTGTAGTTTAGCTACCTTTGTTTGCCGATAAAGAGTCAAAACCAAAGCATATGGCCCTGACCTGTAAGAAGGTATATATTCTCTACCACCAGATGTTGATCTCCTGACTGGTCTCTAAAACAATCATTTTAATTAATGCAATGAAATATCTTTTATTTTCTTACATATTCATGCATCTACCATTTCTTACTAAGACATGAACTACAATAATTTTCAAGTTTAAAAATTTTTTGATACAGAAATTTTGTATTTAATGCTTGTACACACATAACATGAAAATGTTTAGATTTACTTTACTGAAATAAATCTAAGGATCGAGTATATCATGGGCAATCATCTTTGCCTGCTAGAAAAAAAATGTCTAAACCAGGGGTAGGAAACCTTTCACTAGCCTAAGCCATTTAAAAAAAAACTCAGCAGCATCAAAGGGAACAATATAAATACCTTCCATTGTATCTGTAAAAACCAAACGCCAACTTTATACAAATCAATAAATGAATATAACCATTGTATTTACAGTCAATACAACTCTTTTATCAACATCCCTAAACATAAAGAAATCAAGAAGCGTTTAATTAACCTATCTTACCAATGATAATTATGACCTTGCTTTTTGGTATTTAATAAGTCACAGCATGAATTACGGTATGTGGTTTTCAAATTTAAGGAATCTTGTTGATGAGTGTCAGTGCAATGACCACTCTTTAAAGATGTAAGGTGTAAAAAAAAGCAGTTTTAAGGATAAAAGTGCTGCCAAAACAAGTAAATATTTGATGATCATTATTTTTTAAGATTTGGATATTGAACAGCACTCTGCAAAAGAGAAGTGAAGACATGATAAAGCAATTCTGCATTGGGATGTTGGGTAGTCAATTTAAATAAAAAAGTAGAAAGTGCTCAGTGAGTAATTTTTTAAACCTGCTTTGAAAGTTTCAGTTAATTGCACACCACTTTAATGTCTGGTACAACCAACCTGGTCTATACCATGGGTGAGCAACTGGCCTAAAAAGCCACACACAGCCGTAGTAAAATAATTACAGCCTTTACAAGCAAAGCAAAAAAAAGAACAGACATTTATTTATTTTGATGAGATCATTTCCTCATGAACTATTAGTCTGTCTTAGCAGTCATTGTTAAGAAAAGCTAAATAAATAAACCTTGATTCCTTTCTGACTAGAACTGTTTATACAAGAGTTGTATGTGTTTATGGAGTGTGTATTTAACGGTTGATAGTTAAATTGCAGCCTTTGATTTAGTTAAACTGGCTTAAGACTACCGAAAGTTTTCCCACCCTTGGTTATTCTCTGCAGACTAAGTATGATACATTATAAACTACTGAAATATTAAATTTAAATGTGTTCACTTCTTTTCAGAAAAAGTAATGCTGATCAATAATTTAAAAAAAAACACACATAAGTAATACATGTATTATGTCTATACCTTGGGTGGTGGAGCTCCTTGGTCAATGTCAGAATTATCACTTATTTCATGGACCCCAGAAAAAACTTTGATACCAGATGTGTGACTATCTTTTAGGGATGCTCTTTGATGCAAAGATGTAAAGTTTTTATTTCCATTAATTGAAGAGTTTTTTTCTTTTGTATTTTTTATGTCATTCCTTTTGGGTTCCTTTATTTTTTCCATCTGCTCTTGGACTTGTGAAAAAGTTGACAATAAAGAAATACCTGAAAAAATTATGACAGATTAATGTTTTCCCCAGAAACTTTTTAAAACATGTAATTAAGTTAGGAGAGATTCTATAACTACATAATAAAATGAACCATGGATAACAAGATAAATCTTGACTATTACAGCTATTGTGGGACGGATGGCAGAGTGGTGTAGATACTCGACTGTCGACCTGAGAGTTCTGGGTTTGATTCTCTGTGAGAGCTATAAAATATTTCCAGGTGTTATTTGGTGCAAAATCATCTCACAAGTCCACTCAGCTTAAGTTTGGGAAGTAAGGGCGGCTGGGCATTGTGCTAACCACACAATCCCTTCATATGCAGAGGTTATAGAAACAGATGAATTCTACACTTCATCAGCCCCAATGGCCGGTTTGGGCTAATGGAACTTTACTACTTACAGCTATTAGTTGAAAAATGATTTAAAGCATTTCATGAAAAAAACATCTTATGTGAACTAGTTAGTGAACTTCATTCCATGATAATAGAAAAAGTAAGACTAGTTATAACTAGTTTAAACTCTTCCGCTACAGCAGCATTTTTCTACCTGGGACTGCAACTTTACTCACCACAATTTTCCTAATGCACCCCCCCCCCACACTCTTTCAATCAAATCTAGTGTCATAAATTATGTTTTAACTTAGAATAGATTGTTTTATAACAACAAGAAATAACTTTATCTTCACAAAGATTTAATGAATAATAAAAATAAGTTATTATATAAAATTTGTTTCAGTTTTAATGAAAAAACTCAATTATGTTCTCTTTAATTTCAAAAATCAATACATGTATTTCAAACAGAAAAATATGTCAATCATGTAATCTAGAATCCAAATCTGAACAACATACTTGTTTTTTAAAGAAATAGAATGAGAAAAAAAAAAATAAAAGCTGTTAGTGGTTAGATTGGCTGTCAAAAGAGGGAAGGTATATTAGGCCACTAATAGCAGTTCATGGTCAAGAAAGAACTAAATTTTCAAAACGAAGTTGAACTATTATTCACTTAACTTACCATTTTTTTTCTTGTATTCCAACAATTTTTCATCGAGCATGTTACAGATTTTTTCTCCTGCAAAATAGATCATGGTGATATAATTTAGAATTTTAAATCTGATGTAATATTTTTATTCTGCTCTAAGATTTTACCAAAATGTTGTGCAAATATAAATTTTCATAAAAAATACTTACCAAAGTTTTGTAACAGCCTACAGTCTTTTCCAGTTTCTAAAGTGAGTGGAAACTTTTTTAAAGTCTTCAAAGCCTGAGGAAAAAAAACTATTAACTAAGTTTTTCAATTTTATTTAACTACCATTTTACAAAGAAATGAAAAAAAAACTGGAAGAAAGTGAAGATACAAAAAAAAATTTTTTTTTGTGATAAAGACTTGTCCGATGCAGATGCCATACATTTATTTAACAATATAAAAAATATTTTTTTTTTGTGTCCAATGCAAATGCCATAAATTCATTTAACACTGAGGACAGAAACAAACTGGTGCAAAAAAAATGGTCATATTTTTCTGAAAGATTTAGTTATTAGTATATTACAAAGGACAAAGGTTAACAGTAAATTTCTATCATGTGTGCAAGTAGAGATGTAATGATAAATGCTAAAAAAAAAAAAAAACAATATAGCTTATATTGAGAACATTAATTATGTAATGAGTAGAAACTGAAAAGTTTGCATTTTGTTGGAAGATTGTGAATATTTTTAAATTTCTCAGTAACCAAGTTCTGAAAATAACTGTCATTTACCCTCAGTATTTATTTGATGGTTAATTACCCAGTTTATGTTCAACAGCGAACACATGTACCTGAAATCAACAAATTTCTGACAAAAGAGTGAAATATATAACTATATTTAAATATAATCTTAAAAATATCTTATAGATCCTTTTCCAAATCTTTTGAAGCTGCATACTAATTTTAAGTGGTTCAGCAAAAGAAAATTATTTATAATGCTATAAAATTTAAATTGTGTTAATGTCTATAGAAGGGGTGACCAAATGAGGCTCTTAAAACTTGAATAAGTTTTGTGCAGATCCTAATGAAATAGTTATTCCTATGATGGGTCTCTTTTAATTGTTTTTTCCTTTTTAAAAAACCAGATTCCAGCTCTCATCTACCTCATATGCAGCCACTGTTGGCCTATAGGGTAGCCAGAACCAAACAGTTTTTATAGTGAATCACCATGCATACAATTTGCAAAAATCTGCTCTAAATGCATTACAATTTAATTATTGAACGACACAATTTTTAGAATAATATTTTTTTTTCTGCTATCATTATCCCCCCTTTCCCTGCTTGATCTTTTTTTATTCAAGAGAATGTCTAGACACCCATTAAGAATAACTTACCCCAGTTTGCAAACCCCTTATTTTTATGATTGAGCAAACTAATTTTAAATTTTCATGTGTTAATTAAATATAATTTACCTTAGAATAAGTGTGAGCACTTTTCCAACCTTTGTCTTCTGCTTCTGTCTTCCATTCCATGAGCCACTGAGTAAATAATGGATTAGGATTTAAAGGCACCTTCTTTTTTCGTTTACCTTTAAGAATGGGTAACACAGGTGCATCCTTATTGGCCATCCTTTTTATAAATCTACTGAAAAAAAGTGTTAATAGTTTAGACCATCAGTAAATATATTAAGATATATGATTTATAATCTTTCATGATACATTAGCAGTATAACATACTGTACTATAAACATTTTTTTTTTTTGCAGAAGATGTTCAGAACCCCTTTGTCATTTGTCTTTAAGCTGAGAAATAGCTGCCTTGGTCCCTAGGACTTTTAGCGTGAGGTTAGTGCTTATTTTAGGCTATAATTAGTTTAATGCCGTAAACTAAATTATACTATAGTCAATCGAGCTATTGTGTAGTGTTTGTTAATTCAATTGTTTTATTGCTGGATTTAAATCAGGCCCGCCCCCCTATGCTCCCTGTTTTAGAGTGAAGAACAGTGGGGTACTAGGCTTTTTATGTTATGATGTTTCCATGTATATTAGTTTATGTCAACACTCCATCTGCTCTTGGTCCTGCTCATCTGTCAAATATAGGAGCTTAATGTGGCCCACAACTCAAAAAGTTTGCCCACCCAGATAAGGATTCAGAATTGTTAAGGCCCTAAGCTATTTAAGATAAAGGACCCCTTTATAAGTCCAGATATTATATGTCAGTGCCAAATATGGTTTTTGGATATCTAGAAGGCTAGACTGAAAGTATATAGATAGTGAAATTCTAATTCTTTAACTTTAAATCATTTTTATTCATAATAAACTTTAAAATGCAAACTCTGGTAAAAAGAAATTAAAGTTCTCTTAAAAGGCACTATTTATTTAAGAAAAACACTTTCCAAAATAATGTCAACAATCAATTTATCAAAGAAACACTGTAAATACTAAATAAACAGTCAGAAATATTGTAATTTGTATTGTCTGCTGGCTCATTCGAACTACATATTTCGATAGTCATAATTACTTGTAATACTAGTTAACTGGTTATCAATAATGCAAAGGTATAAGCTACGGGTACGAAAAAAGTACTCCGTATTTTTTTTTCCTGGGTACGAAAAAAGACTTTGAAATTGAAAACATAACCTATTAAAAATTGCGGCTATGTTTGTGTGGCTTGCTAGCACAGTCGGTTACACGCTTGGCCGTGACTCGATTTTGGCCGACTATGTGTGGGTTCAAATCCCGCCAGAGAAATTTTTTTTTTCAGAATAATAGATACTAATTTAGCGCATATTTTTTTTTTTTATTAAAAGGATACATTAGGGTTAGGGGGGTTAGGGATAGGGGGTTAGGGTTAGCATCATATCGCTAAAAAATACGCACATCTTTTTTCGTACCCCGAAGAAAAAAATACGGGATACTTTTTTTCGTACCCGTGGCCACTGCCTAATGCAAACCCTAGGTACAATAGCACTTTTTTCTTTGCTTAACATTTGGGTGAAGAGTATGGGATGTTCCGGAAAGCAACATTGGGACAAATAATGCTGCAGTGCCCACCCCTTGTCTAATTTGATAAGTCTGTATTGTACAGTGCATGACTTAATATAAAATTTTAAATAATAAACTATAAATTAGTATAAGACAAGAATTAAGCTTTAAAACTAAAGGTTGAAGACGTTTTTACAACAATATTTGTGGTGAAAATATTCAAACTATGACTTAAATTTTTTAAATGTTAATTTAAACTGAAAGAGTTAAAATATTACCTCTAGTTTAGTGGTCAAAGAGATAAACCAAAATCATTTTAAAAAAAAAACTTGATGGCAATTTCTATGGGACAATATTCAAACAACCGCCATCATTACGTGAATTTTTAAAAATTATCATCTTGGCATACTAGTAGTTTTCTTTATTAAACATACTTATTAAACAATCATAATTTATCAGATATTCATTTATGCAAATGATAAATAAAGTATTAATAATTAATAATATTTATAAAGGAAAAACATCTCTTTACAAAGACTATATTAATGGTTTAGGTATATTTTTCGATCCGTTAAAAGGATGATAGTTTTTAAATGATAGAGGCCGAATGTTTTCATCAGCAACCACAGTTTAGTGAATGTATCTATTTAAAAAAGTTTAGTCAGTTGTAGTCTGTTAAAATTGCCGATGCAGTCATCATACAGCCTTCTTGATTAAAATGTAATTTATTAATACTTTAATATATATTCTATATTTAATACAACTTTTATATGTTTACATCTAAAATTAAGACTAGAACTAGAAGAAACTAGTTACAGCCTTAGGCTTAGGCTTACTGGTCTACTCTGACTAGCTAGTCATTCTAGATGACTTATCGACTAGAATTTAGAGGTGTTAGTAGTCTAGTTATTGGATGAAGATTGAAGTAGATGTTCAAGAGAAAAGATTGTGAATTCTTGTCCATCATAGGAACCAGCTGTATGGTGTATTTTGTAAATTTTTATATTTTCCTATATACCTAAACTATCTAAATTCTAAAAAGACCTAAAAAAAAAAGGTAATTATCACCTCTGGCCTATGAGACACCCCCCCCCCATTGACTAACAGTGTCATCTCATGGGCCAGGCTCACAGCCTTACTTCACAACCTGTGACATAGTGAGCAAACACACTGCATCAGACATTTATAGCTTATTTAAAATATGATTATAATCATCAATGTTTTAGCAGTTAGAATGAATATATGTTAGGCAGAATGTCCGCTTTGGTTTTCTATGTTTAACTTTTTAAAATATTCTGCTAATGTTGACTTAGCATGAGATTTTTTAAACATTTCTTATTCAAGTATTTAGCACATATTGTCTTAGGCGCTTAGCATAAGAAACTTGACACAGGCTAAATTACAAACTGCTTCAGTTAGGACCATCTTAATACAAAGCTGTATCTTTAATCATTGGCTTTAAGTGTAGCAAAGCATCAGTAGTCTATTATAGGCTGGCTTTTATACTCACCTTGTGTAAGGATTTGTGTGACAAGTCAGTCAAATTTTGAAAAAGAAATACTAATAGTCTGGACAATTTGGTGATGATTTGTTTGTAAGGGGCATGTGATTTAATTTGTTTTTTTTGCAGGACAGAAAACAGTGACAAATGGCTAGATGCCTACTTTGACCCAGTGGCTTCTTTGTACACTTTTACTCAATGTCTGACTCTGTCTGACATTCAGGCTGATGGAGACTGGAAGCTTATTGTGGCTGACTTAGGCACTGGCACCTATGACATGAAACTTAAAGTTTATAAAAGTAAAATGGAATTTTTTTTATTATTTATAGTGCACATTTTTTATTTACTTTCTATTTATAGTAATAATCTTTTATATTTGTAAATTATTTTCATTATTCTTGATTCTTTAGACTTCCTAAGGCGATTTTTAAAAAACACATTAATAAAAATCTCAATTCAAAATAGTTTTATGTTGTTCTTTGAAATTTTAATCTATCACATATATATTTAATTTGTTATACATTTTTGAACTGACATATTTTCTTGTAATAGACACCACATTGTTGAGTGAACATACCATTATTGATTTGCCAACTGGTGTTGTCACATTCTACATGGACACTTTGACACCTCGAACACCTGGTAATACTAAGAACTTTATTAACAAAAGGATATTAAGGCCTTTATTTAGATAGATTTTCTAAAATTCCTTCTGAAAACTACTAAAATGTGAATACATATAGGAGTATTATACTCAGCTTTGTGTATTTTTTTTATTCAGCATCCTTTCAATTAATTTTAGTTTCTGTGTAAAAAAAATTAAAAATAAAAGTTAGCTTTTTTTACAGCAGCATATTTTAACTTTTTGTTTCAATACAAGATTATTTTTATTAGTTTAGAAAATGCTCTTTGCTGTACTTTTACTTTCAGCCATTGCTGTTGCTTCAGGGCCTTATATTTATATCTATAAAAACTTGCGCCCTTATTTTAAATTTACTTTACCGCCTCTTGATATACATCCAGTGGAAGAAGATTTATGGAACCAAGCCAAAGAAGTAAATTTATTTTATTATAAGAATAGTAAATTGCACTGTATAATACCTGTATATAGCAAAATGTTATACAAAAAACTCTTTTCTAAACAATTGTTTAATAAAACTCTTCTTTTTTAGGAACAAGTAAATATATTCAACATGCGTGATACTCTGGAAGCACTCAGGTGCGAACATTTAGCTTAAACTATATGCTTTATTCAAACTTAATGTATGTTCTAAAGGTAGTTCTGTAACTTTACATGAATAGCTAGAGTTTGCACTAAAACTTATTTCCCTCCTCAAAAAATGTATGGTATACTTAAAATATTACTTATAAATTACATATTTCCTAAATGTCAATTTTTTTCATCTCTGCCTAAAGACAAGAAGGTGGATCTTTGACAGTCAGATCTCTTAGACTCCTTCAGCTGGAGGATAACAACTTACAAAATTTTGTTAATCTTCATAAACATACCCCGTTAAAAAAACAGGTGAATCATCTCAGTAACTTAAACTACTTATTAGAGCATTTTCGAAAAAAACATGCTCTATTGTCCCCGTTTTGTCTGTCTGTCTGTCTGTCTGTCCGTCCGTCATCACCCTAGATCTCAACAACCATAAGTCCTAGACCCATGATGTATATATCATTTTGTAGGTCTTGGCCTGCCAAGAAATGACTTTTTTCCATTTCGCGATCTGACCTCTCAGGGCCGTAAAAGGGGCCTTATAAAGTACCGTTTTTTACTATATAAGCTATATTAATAATGGACTGCCCTATATCTCAGCAACCATAAGTCCTAGACCCATGATGTATATATCATTGTGTAGGTCTTGGCCTTCCAAGTGTACATCAAAAGTCCATTTCGCGATTTGACCTCTCAGGGCCAAAATATAAGAGATTGTTATGTACCGTTTTGCTTATATTTTAAATATAAATAATAAAAGCTAATCAAAGGGGCGCAATCATTATTTATTTTTGTAACAGTTATTCAACATGACTTACTTCCCGTACTTTATATAAAACAACAATTGACGGAGTTTTCGGACTACAATTTAGAATGTTTCAATTATGAGTCCTATTTCAGTGACCACAAACCACTTGTAGTTAGATTTAAGAGAAAATAATTTTGTTTTCAAATATAAAGAAATGTCCTTTTAATATCTTTCTTCAGATATATGCATTACACAATTGAATTTATAAACATTTCCAAAATTTACAAATATTTACTGAAAGATAACAAACGTACTGATACATAACATGAAAATGCGCTAACACGTCCTGTGTCCAGAATGGAACAGGCTTAATTGCTGGTTTTTTATCATGTTTAAACTGTTTGGAAGAAGAAATTAATTTTTTCCTCGTTGTTCTGAGACAGACTGTGATAACCTGTTTAAGTACTATGAAAAAATCAGTTCCTGATGAAGATGCCATAAGTTGTCTTGTCCTTGGTACTGAGAACAAATCAATTTATATTTTGGATCCAGAAGCTTTTACCATCCTTTCAACGGTTAGTATGTTAAATAAGCTTGTTTTCATCTGTTAAATTATAAAGAATAATTAAGTTTTATTAAGTAAGATTAGTTAAATTTACAATATTCATGAAGTAAGACATTTTTTATCATATTAAGGCTTGCTGTTCATTAGAAATTGTGTTAAAAATAAAATAAAAATTATTACAGGCTCATTCCAAAGTGTATGGGTTGGTGCAGTATAACACATGTCTGTCATACTGAAAGACAAACTCAAATCCCATTTGCGCTTTTTAATATTATTTTTTTGAAGATCTTCAAAACCTTAGAGTTCAATCAAGCTTGAAATTAATGTGGAAAGTTCTGTACTATCTTCACTTTATAATAGCATTCTATGAACAGGATTATCTTTAGATTCAATCTATATTTTTAATGTCTACCAATAAATCTGCATGTCAGAAATTTCATTAACTCAAATATTTAAATATAAGTATTATTAGAGTGGAGCTCACTAGTTTCTGTTTAATTGGGATCAATTATTTGTTATTTACAATGAAAGGCATATATTTTAATTATGACATTGTGTGAAATGATATCTGTAAATACACACAGTACAGTTAATTTTAATTAATTTATTTTTATTTTTTAGGTTAATTTACCAAGTGTTCCAGTATTTATAAGTGTAAATGGGCTTTTTGATGTGGACTACCGAATAGTGGTATCTTGTAGAAATGGTTGTGTTTATACTGTAAAAAGGTAAGACAGTGTATTAGAAAAATGTAAAAATAACTTAGATAATTTATTCTCCAAAAATTATATTTTGTGCTGTCAAGAACACCTCAGATTTGGAACCATTCTTATTGATAGGAAAACTAGTGATCACCCAGAGCTCTCACTGCCAGTGGGCCACCTTCCAGACAAACCCATAATATCCAAATATATAGGGGCCCAACAAGTAATTTTTTTAGGGCCCCCGCCCCAAATATCTACAACTCTTTGCTTAGGACCCCTCAAAAATTAAAAAATATAAGACTTTCACGCATATTGTTTGTGCTTTTCTTCCTATTTATTATAAAAATTGAAAGTTTTGTCCTGCATTTGTTTTCTTTTTATATTCATACATGTATTTTTTTTATTTCATAGGGGAAGCACTGATGTGGCAAGAAATATGATAGAATTAAGCTCTCAGCCCGTAGGCATGGAGCGTGTCAATAAAAATATTTATGTGGGTTGTATGGATGAGACTTTGCATTGCTATACCTCAAAGGTAAATGCTTTAAATATCACGATTTTCCCCAACTCTTTTCAAACAATGTTTAATGCAGATTTAAAAGTAGCACTAAGTTCTACAAAAGGCAAAGTACTTATACATGTATTCGCCTAATAAATTTGTACAGTTTTTTGCAAAAAAGATTCCTATAGATAATGTGGATTTATATTTCTGCATAATAAAGTAATAAAAAAATTTAAATGCATACCAGACTCATTAAGTAGATTTTTATGTTAGCATAAAAAATTCACAAAGTAAATTTTTTAGTGCATAACTGAGTTTCTTTATTATTTTTATTATCCTTCGTTTATTGTTAACTTTTCATTTGAGAGAGATCTGTTTTTCTTATTGATAAGCTTTTTCATTGATATTTTTGTTTTTCTTGGGATGTTTCAGGGTAAAAGGTTATGGACTGTCAAGCTGCCAGCCAGCATAACTGCAATGGAAGCCATTGACTACAAGCCTAAAAGCTTTACAGCTGTAATAGTTGCTCTCAGCAGTCAGGAGGTTCATATTTACAAGGAGAAATATCTGGTCGATGTTTTGAAGATGGACGATGTGGTCACTGGGATGAGGTTTGGTAGATTTGGAAGGGAAGATGGAACACTGGTTATGTCCACAAAACGTAAGGGCATGGCTTGACATTATTTTAATGCTAATGCTAAAGCATTTCATTTGTTTTTGTTAACAAAAAAATTCTCGAAGAAAATTATAATAGCCTTATTAAATGACAAATGATCGAACTAGATTTTAAAGTATTAATTTAAACTGATGTTTAGTCATGTGCTAAATGTTACATTTTATAATAATTTCCAGGAGGTGGATTGTATGTGAAAATTCTCAAAAGAACAGCCAAATTTGAAGAAAAGGACAAACTGGCAGGTCCACCAGCTTCTCAGAATATCAAATTAAATCTCCCTAAGAAAACAAAACTTTTTGTAGATCAGACTCAGAGAGAAAGAGAGCAGTGCATTGGTGAGTTATTATTTGGAATTTAAAAAACAATATTACTTGCAGCATTTAAAGGAATCAGTTGCATCAATTACCTGTGAAAAAGTTGACTAGTATCAAATCTTATGTTGGTCGAATAAATTATTTTCATATGAAGCAATGTGAATAAATGATTTTGTTCTATTAACTCAAAAATATATACAAAAAACTGATTTTTATAGAGGTTAAATTTCATGATTAATACTTTAAAAAATTATAAATGAATATTTAATGTGTCATTTACTTTTCTTGGGGAGAAAGGTAGGGAGAGGTGGATGTATTTTTTTTTGCACGAGTAAGTCCCTCAATAATGACCAAAGTTTTCAAAATCAGCAATGAAGTTACTTTAATTCATAATCAATGCAAACTAAATCATCACAAACCAAAAGAAAATTTTCACTTTAAAATTACAAAACTGAATTTGATTTTTTTATACATGTTATACAAATTATAGAACAGTAATTTAATTTGAATAAAAATAGGATCAAAATCATGTGTTAATTACTCAATGTAAACTTTAGAAAGCTTATGACCTTTTTTTTAAAGCCTTTTCACCGCAACAATTTGCTAAATTTATTTTTTAAAAGCTATGCACAGAACATTTCAGCGTGACTTGGCTCAGCTTCGACTCAAAGTTCTAAGAGAATATGTTAAGGCCCTTGACAGCAGCATGAATCCTATTTCCTCAGACCCAATGGAGCCACTGAAACTCAGTGCACATGTAAGTCTAAATTTTCATTTGAAAAAATGTGACATCTGCAGTAAATAATCAACTTTTAACATTTATTACATTTCTTTTTTCATAAATGCTTATTTTTACTGAAAGAGTTAAAAATGTGAACATCTCAATATATATTAATGTGACATAAATTATGCAGCCTTCTTCTATACAAAGCATTTATGTCAAACAGTATAAGCAACACTTTTTTTTTTAGATAAATTTTTTTTTTTATAAAGTCATTCTATGTTATGGGAGGTTTTTTAAACTGTCTATATTCGCAGGTTCAAGGCATCGGACCAACCTTCAAGTTTACAGTCAAGCTTCAAAATACTTCTCTGACTCAGTCATCATCCAACTTAATTATTACATTTGACTATGATGGCAAACTGTATGAATTCCGTAAGAAGTTGATACAGGTTTGTACCCCACCATAAATTTTAAGGGTATCTCATGCTGTAGAAAGTTTTAAAAATAAATATGTTTTTTTTTTTTTAACAATTCCTTTGATTTTAAAGTCATGCACATATTTGAGTTTGGTCTCCCTCACAATTAAATTCAAATCATGAAGAATTTTGTTTACTTGTAAATGTTGTTAATATCATACATTGTTGAGCATTGTTTTAATAAATGTTTTAAAAAAATTCTTATTTAACTAAGGTGCCCAAACTTGTTCCTGGACTTACCTACAATTTTGACACCTTTGTAGACTGTTTGAGTGACAAGGGTTTGACAGACGATGTCAAGGTAACAGCACAGTTTTGTTACAAAAAGTTATTTTGCAGTTTGACACTAGCTTAAAAACTGTCAGCACACCTGCTTTATTGATTTTTTTTTTTTTACCTTTGTTTCAAAATAAAGTTTTATGATCTTGCCAGGTCTATGTACTGAAGCCAGGGAAGTCTGTACCTGTTATCACTGGTGTAGTCAGCATGCCAGTTAGTGAAAGTATTGTGGTGGTGTAGCCAAGTTTGTCACAGCAGAGTTGTGTTTGTGGTTGACATTATTTTTTTTTCCAGAGAATTTTTTTAAATATCCTTATCTCGTCTTTTCTGGCAAGTGACAGATGGAAATAACCACAAAACTGTTTCAAGTCTTGTGGTTATTGCTGAAAATTTATTAGAACCAAGCTGAGTCAGTGTCATATTAAAAACAATATAGAGGATTTTGTTTACCATGAGCAACAATGAAGATAATAATTGTACATATTAGTGCACAAATTGAATTTCCTGTTGTTGTTTATTTATGTAGTTGTGTTACACTAGTCGTGTTACTCTTAAAATTTAAATTAAAAATAAAAAGATGCATTACCAAAATATTTCGTCATATTTTTTGCTCTTTTGAAAATATATTTTGGTTTTTTTATTTTTATTTTTTTTTTAGCTTTTTGGAATTTTGTTTTTTTAATAACTCACATTACATTTATTTAAGGGATCCAACTGATGGTCAAGACTTAACCTTAGTATCCACTCACATTATAAAAATTTGTTTAAATCATGATTTCTTCTGTATCATTCAATTGGATAGGACAATGTAGATGAAAATCATCTCAAGTTTTTACAATGCCCTATATTTTTTCACCGCGTCGAGTTGATTGGCTTAAACAAAACTGAATTCAGAAAACGAAACTTTAGAATGTGTTTGTGTTGATAAAAGATCCATGTGAATAAATAGCGTAGGAAACATTATAGCTCACTTGTAGGTTAGATGCTTTTTTTTTTTTAAATATTTGGAGATAACCGTGGGAGAACATACACCCTTTCAAATAAATTACATTACATGAACACAGTAAACGGGAGATAACCGTGGGAGAACATACATCCTTTCAAATAAATCACATCACATGAACACAGTAAACAAAAAAATAATAAATAAACCATATGATATAATTAAAGCATGTAATGATTTCGGAAGCACTAATACCTGATCAGTGCCTCCTACTTTCAGATGCCATTTATTTGTGTCAACTTTTGAATCTCCATCAGACAATAAATGTCGCTTACATATGAATGAGATGTATTATGGAAAAGTTTGGTTGTTCTTCACAAGAGAAATCTTTATATCTCCATGATCCAATCGTCCTTTAAGATTGAATAGATCGTTTAATTGTTGCAGGCTAACTCTTTATTGTTATTGGCTAACTATTGTTATTGGCTATCTTTTTTGTTCTTGTCGGCTGTACTACACATTTTTTTTAAATTTCACTAATTAATTTATTAATAGACATGCGACGTAACATGAAACAAATATCTATCCACCGTGGCCGATAGTTCTAATTTCAGTGATATCAAGAATTAGTCAAGTTCCCTTAGCCGTAAAGGGTTCATCTGGGCAGATGAAGTGTAGAATTCATTTGTTTCAGTAACCTCGGCATATAAAGGGATTGTGTGGTTAGCACAAAGCCCAGCCGCCTTTACTCCCCCAACTTAAAGTCAGGTACCCATTTAAAGCTGGGTGGACTTGTAAACTTTCACCAGGACCTGGAAAAATCCCAAGGTTTTCACTGAGATTCGAATCAGGGACCCTCCGGTCGACAGTCGAGCACTCTACATCGCACGATCACCCATATATAAATATTTGTGAAATATTTTTTGAATAAATCTTTTTTAACTTGAATATGGTGTGGCTCAAATTAGTTCTTTATACCATATGAAAAACCTAGAATCTGGCCACCATCGGTCTAATACGTGGCCATCCATCGTGTAGGATTAAGCTATTAAATGTAACATTTCTAAGGAATTTCAGATCGAAGATTCCCCACAATGCTTCTGCTTTGTTTAAACGTTGAGCGAAAATCCTGTCGATATGATCAAGGCGAGTAAACAAAAAAAAAAAAGTTCATGGTGATAACATATTTCTTTCCATAGTTGAAAGAAAAATAGTCCTGAACATTGTTGCTCAGTCTGTATACAATCATCCAATCAACTTCCACCCATTCGTGATTGTGATGCAAGTCCCCTTTCAAAGTAATAATACAAATATAATGGAGAAAAAAAAGACACCCACATCCCCCCGTTCTTGTTCCCGGTTTGATTGACAGTAACATAAACAAACGACAAAATTTCCCCTCCAGTTTGTAATAGTTAATCAATAGCCTCACCTTTTCAACCTCCATACCTTCTTTGTTCGCTCACCTGAGAACAAACTTGGAATCGCCGCCCCGTCGCAACACAGCAGATATAATGCATAATTTTTTGATCATTGTTCTACAGCTTTAATTAAAAATTCATACATTTGTTAACGTTAGTGCTACAGCGTATGCCCATTCATTCTACAAAGCACCTTTCGTTTCTCTTCTTTTTAAAAAAAATGCTTTCGTTTATTATTTTCTTTTTTACAAATGTTCTTTTCTTTGGTCATTTATAGTTCACACAAGTCTAATGCATTCAGTGGCAGGACATTGATATTATTTACCACGGGCTTTCACCTATATATGGTCAACCTTTTCTAACATAAATATTAAAACATTCTGAATTTGGTCAACCTTTTCTAACATAAATATTAAAACATTCTGAATTTGGTCAACCTTTTCTAACATAAATATTAAAACATCCTGAATTTGGTCAACCTTTTCTAACATAAATATTAAAACATCCTGAATTTGGTCAACCTTTTCTAACATAAATATTAAAACATCCTGAATTTGGTCAACCTTTTCTAACATAAATATTAAAACATTCTGAATTTGGTCAACCTTTTCTAACATAAATATTAAAACATCCTGAATTTGGTCAACCTTTTCTAACATAAATATTAAAACATCCTGCATTTGGTCAACCTTTTCTAACATAAATATTATGACGTTCTGAATTTGGTCAACCTTTTCTAACTTACATACCAATAGGTCCCTGATTTTGGAATGTCTTGGCTAAAAAAAAATTCCGCACAGCGGTAGGTAGTTACAGAGCTGTTCTAATAAATAGGGCAACCAAAGAATATCTTTGAGGCAAACTAGAAGGATGCATGTGCCATGAGATCTATTTATTAGTTTTAAACGAAGTACTTTGGGGCGAGTTTCATATTCTGCCACGCCTACATTGTTAACATTCAGGCCCTCAGAGAGGGCTACCTGATCACTTGTCAGTGACTCCGGTCTAAAATGGATTGACAGAGGAGCCCCACGTAAAAAATATTTTTTTTTTAAAAAGTTAAGTTTCCTTAGTCCAAACGGGCCATCGCGGCAGATGAAGTGTAGAATTCATCTGTTTCTATAACCTCGGCATATGGAGGGATTATGTGGTTAGCACAACGCCCAGCCGACTTTTCTCCCCCAACTCAAGTCATGCACCCATTCAAAGCTGGGTGGACTTGTGGGACGGCTTTGAAACAAATTTCACTTGGAAAAACTCCCATGGGTTTCAACGCGGATCGAACCCAGGACTCTCAGATCGACAGTGGTGTATCTACACCACTCGGCCATCAGTCCCACCAAATAACTATTTAGGGGCCCAAGATTTGGAAGCTGTGACCATGACAGCCTGGGCTCCCGCATACCATTTTGTTTAAGGTCCCCAAATAGCCGACAGCTGCCAAATAGAACCTTTCTAATTCATGGTCCACTAAGCTACTTCTGCTACGGTACGCCACTGAATGCACACTACTGATTCAGAACTGATCAATGAATTGTTCAAATTCACCGTCTTTTGTTATTCAAAGTTTTGTATTGAACTATTGGTAGAGACCCCATAGCTATGCCTATAGATAAGTTCACGGTGAAAGTTTTTTTTTAATCGTCATGTTAAACTTTAATAGGGAGACGGGTGGTCGTCTTTGTGAAGTTTCCAAGTCCACCCTACTTTAAATGGGTACTTGACTATAAATGGGTACTTGACTTTAAATGGGTACTTGACTTTAAATGGGTACTTGACTTTAAATGGGTACTTGACTTTAAATGGGTACTTGACTTTAAATGAGTACTTGACTTTAAATGGGTACTTGACTTTAAATGGGGGAGGGGGGCGGCTGGGCGTTGCGCTAACACCACACAGTGTCCTTTTATACTGAAACATATGCATTCAACACTTCATCTGCCCCCGATGAGCTGATGTTTGTTGTGAAGATGGTCACTGTGTCCACATATTATGGTGTGTGACATGTAGTGTTTAAATACATGTAGGCCTATATGAAATGTTCACAAGTATCCACAGTGTATTGATACTATGCAGCCTTTGGCTGTGCACGATGAAATGGCATGTATTTAAGCTATGTAATGTTAAGCTACTAATTTGATATAAATAGATGCAGTTTTTTTGCAATGCACCAATACCATTTACTTTTGTAATGTTTTTATGCTACAACAACTTGCTTCTCTGAATTTAAAAAAAAACAGCTTCTAATAGAATATATTGAACTCTGTGTGTGTGTGTGTGTGTGTGTTGGTGTATGTGTGTTGATTTGTTGGTGTAAATATGTGATTGTGCCTACAGAAAATACAACTTAAGTCTTGCAACACTTCCAAAGCTCAACTAAAATGTCACACAATTCTGCAGTGATTTATAAGAAATAATGCTCTATTCTAGTGGTTCTCAAACTTGTACAATTCGCTAACCCAAAATGAAAGCTAATCTGTTTTCTCGATTCATCAGTAAAGAAAAAAAATAAAGGAAAGAAAAAACTAAAATGAATTGTATATATTTTCGATAGCAATTATCTAAATTTTTTGCCACCTACTTCAAATCAGCTGGAGAGTCGCGCCACACAACGTGAGAACCATTGTCTGTAACATGCTCGATATGTATGTTATGTATTTCTGATTAATCGCGTTGCTCGTGACGCTACAAATATCGACATGTTCTGCAATTGTCTCCCTTGGTTTCGACTAATCCTCCTCTGATATTGACATCTCCTTTAATACATGTACTCATGTAAGAGACTAAGTGAGTAAATCAGGTAAGACCATGTAAGATCACTAAATGCACATACAAGCACTCAACACAAAACCTAGCAACAAAATACTCTATGGAGTATATTAACGACAAAATACAACATATTAATAACACTCTGAAGGGGATTTAATTTTTTTAACAATTCTACAACCATAAGAAATATACGTCTGGAAATATGTTGATATCTGGACAAACTAAACCCTAGCAGACAACCTCCCCCACCCTTCCACCACTTTTAATATAAAATGTAATATTCAGTTACACTCAGTGAAAGAATGTTAGCAGTTGACACCATCGACTCTAGGTGGTCGCGTCTGCGTGATGTCGTATATAACTCCGCCATCACCACCTATGGAAAGATAGAGCGGAAAAACGCCGATTGGTACGAGGCCCACTGGGAGGAAATGGAACCCGTTACCGAGGTATAAAGGAAAGCCCTACTGGCCTACAAGGCCAGGCCCAGTCCCAACACACTAAAAGCCCTACGGACAGCCAGGAGCAAAGCCCAGCAGACCGCCCGCAGATGCGCCAACTCCTACTGGTTGAACATCTGTAGCAGCATCCAGGCAGCTGCCGATACAGGAAACGCAAGAGGGATGTACGAGGGCATCAAAAAGGCAATAGGCCCAACTCCCTCCAAAACCACCCCCCTTGTATCCAAAACAGGAGAGGTCATCAAGGACCAGGAAAAACAGATGCAGAGGTGGACCGAACACTACCTGGAGCTATACGCAACCCAGAACCCTGTGACTGATGCCGCTCTTGGCGCTATCCCAGATCTGCCTGTCATGGAGGAGCTAGACACCACACCCACCGTGGATGAACTAAGCAAAGCCATCGACTGCCTTGCAAACGGAAAGGCACCCGGTAGCGATGGAATCCCACCATAAGTTCTGAAGAGCGGAAAGCCAACACTGCTAAAGCCATTGCACGACCTCCTAAGTCGATGCTGGGAACAGGGCTATATCCCCCAAGACATGAGGGATGCCAAAATTATCACACTATACAAGAACAAAGGGGACCGGAGCGACTGTAATAACTACCGGGGCATCTCCCTCCTCAGCATCGTCGGCAAAGCTTTCGCCCGCGTCGCTCTAAGCCGCCTGCAGGCCCTCGCCTCCCGAGTCTACCCAGGGTCACAGTGTGGCTTCAGGGCTGGCCGATCAACAGTGGACATGATCATCTCACTACGTCAACTTCAAGAGAAGTGTCAGGAACAGCAGGTGCCACTCTACATCGCTTTCGTCGACCTCACAAAGGCGTTTGACCTAGTAAGTCAAAGTGGACTCTTCAGCTTGCTGCAAAAGATTGGCTGCCCCCCACACCTGCTTGCAGTGGTCATGTCCTTCCACGACAACATGCATAGCACGGTTTGCTACAACGGCGCAATCTCCGAGGTCTTCCCAGTCAGCAGCGGAGTAAAACAGGGCTGCGTCCTTGCACCTACACTCTTCGGCATTTTCTTTTCCATGCTCCTCCAATACGCCTTCAAGGATGGCAGCGAGGGTGTTTACATCCATACAAGGTCCGATGGCAAGCTCTATAACATAGCCCGCCTCCGTGCAAAGACCAAAGTCACAAAGGTCCTAATTCGCGAGCTGCTCTTTGCTGATGACGCAGCCTTGACATCACACACTGAAGACGGACTGCAGCAGCTTGTCACCCGCCTCTCCCATGCATGCAAGGAGTTTGGACTGACTATCAGCCTGAAAAAGACGAATGTCATGGCACAGGGTACAGATACACCACCAAGCATTGACATCGATGGGCACACCCTAGAGGTCGTCGAGAACTTCACTTACCTCGGGTCCACCATCTCCAGCTCGCTATCCATAGACCCGGAGATCGATTGCAGAATTGCTAGGGCAGCCACAGTCATGGCGAGACTAAAGCAACGTGTGTGGGAAAACCCCAGCCTCACCGAAAATACCAGATTGCGCGTCTACCAGGCCTGCATACTTAGTACCCTCCTCTATGGATGCGAGACGTGGACCACTTACGCGAGGCACGAAAGAAAGCTAAACAATTTCCACATGAGGTGCCTGCGACGTATACTGCAGATAAAGTGGCAAGACAAGATCCCCAACACTGGGGTGCTGGAGAGGGCCAACATGAGCAGCTTGTTTGCAGTTCTCAGCGAGAGACGCCTCAGATGGCTCGGTCATGTCAAAAGAATGGATGCAGGCCGCATCCCGAAGGACCTACTCTATGGCGAGTTAGTTACAGGCCAGAGGAAAACAGGGCGACCTAAAATGCGCCACAAAGACACCTGCAAAAAGGATATGAAAGAGTGCTCCATTAACCCCAACTCCTGGGAGAGCCAAGCAGCCGACCGCCAGTCATGGAGGCTCGCTGTCCGGCAGGGTTCATTGCGCCCAGAGGCTGAGCGACAGGATAATGCTGCCCTGAAAAGAACAAGACGGAAGCGGAAAAAAGAACAGCTACAACAACAACTACAACAACCAACTATCTTCAAGTGTGACAAGTGCGGCAGGGATTGCCACTCCCGAGTCGGACTGCACAGCCATTCCCGGCGGTGTTTTGTAGACTCAACTTAGCTACACCATCGTCTCTCGAGACGGACGGATGCCGACGACGACGACGATAGGCCTATATGAAATGTTCACAAGTATCAACAGTGTATTGATACTATGCAGCCTTTGGCTGTGCACGATGACATGGCATGTATTTAAGCTATGTAATGTTAAGCTACTAATTTGATATAAATAGATGCAGTTTTTTTGCAATGCACCAATACCATTTACTTTTGTAATGTTTTATGCAATGCACCAATACCATTTACTTATGTAATGTTTTATGCAATGCACCAATACCATTTACTTTTGTAATGTTTTATGCTACAACTCGCTTCTCTGAATTAAAAAAAAAACAGCTTCTAATAGAATATATTGAACTATGTGTGTGTGTGTGTGTGTTGGTGTATGTGTGTTGATTTGCTGGTGTATATATGTGATCGTGCCTACAGAAAATACAACTTAAGTCTTGCAACTCTTCCAAAGCTCAACTAAAATGTCACACAATTCTGCAGTGATTTATAAGAAATAATGCTCTAAACTAGTGGTTCTCAAACTTTTACGATTCGCTAACCCAAAGTGAAAGCTAATCTGTTTTTCTCGATTCATCAGTAAAGAAAAAAAAATAAAGGAAAGAAAAAACTAAAATGAATTGTATATATTTTAGATAGCAATTATCTAAATTTTTTGCCACCTACTTCAAATCAGCTGGAGAGTCGCGCCACACATCACGAGAACCATTGCTGTAACATACTCGATATGTATTCTATGTATTTCTGATTAATCGCTTTGCTCGTGACGCTACAAATATCGACATGTTCTGTAATTGTCTCCCTTGGTTTCTACTAATCCTCCTCTGATATTGACATCTCTTTTAATACATGCACTCACGTAAGAGACAAAGAGAGTAAGTCATGTAAGACCATGTAAGACCACTAAATGCACATAAAAGCACTCAACAAAACCTAGCAACAAAATACTCTATGGAGTATATTAACGACAAAATACAACATATTAATAACACATTGAAGGGGATTTAATTTTTTTTAACATTTCTACAACCATAAGAAATATAAGTCTGGAAATATGTTGATATCTGGACAAACTAAACCCTAGCGGACAACCTTCCCCCCTCCACCCTTCCACCACTTCTAATATAAAATGTAATATTCATCTTAATAATACATTAATATAATGCATTTTATTAAACTTTTAAGTGGTTTTTTTTTTAAACATCCCCACTAGGATGAAGTTTGTTATTTACCACATACCATCGTAAAAATGTTTACATTTCTCGTTTTATTTCAATCATAAGGAAGAAATATAGTTAAAAATAAGTCTTTATGTATATGATGTCCATGTGATGAATGGATGTTATCTCTTTATCCTATAAGATGTCCATCTAAGGATGAGATGATTAATGTATCTATTCTATATGATGTTCCTATTAGGAAGAGATGTTTATGTATCTATTTTATATGATGTTCCTATTAGGATAAGATGTTTAACTATTTATCCTAAATGATGTCCCTATAAGAATGTGATGTTTATCTCTTTATCATTGAAACTGCCAACTGGCATGCTTATCAATTCAGTTCTATAAATTCAAATATTCTCACTCTTTCACTCTTTTATCTTGTTGATCCAAATTACTGCGCAGCAAAAAGCCTTTATCAGCATAATTCTTTGTCAATGTTTTACACAAAAAAATGAAATAAAATAAACATTTCAACATTTATAACACTTACAGATTGCGATAATTATAAAAAAAGTTTATTTACATTTGGTACCTTACATATTATGTAATGACGGTGGATTATCATGTTATAAAGCGAAATATTATTTTTTTCATATAGGTACAGATTTTGTTATAAAGCTCTTGATTAATAATTTGATGTTTAAAAAAACCCTCTGGCTTATGAATATAAACAAATGGGAGATAGAAAGACAAATTATAATTTGGTTTTTTAATTAAGACAAACAAAACTGCTAATCCCAAGTCGCATAACATCTTGATGTCAGCTGACTTAAAATATGATGGAGCCTCCTTTGAACTATTTGTTGAATGCCTTTCTAAAATAATAGATTCTCATGTCAAAGGTCCCTAAAGTCCTCAACCCCTTCTCCCGACCGCGGGCTCTGTCACTGTTCAAACCCTTCCAGTTTTACATTTTATAGACGAGAAACTAATATTTTGTCATAAGCTAGCAGCTCAGAGGAGAAAATTCATTTCTCTGGTAAAAATTTTCTGCTTTCTCTTACACTTATGGCTGTATCCGATCTTTCGGTTTTGTTTAGATCTCTAGAAACGAATTTCTTAGTTCCGTCTTCTTCCTTGCTAGGCTCTGTGATCTTGCCTAGTACGCTTGACAACCTAGACAGGGTCTGCAACTCACCGCGGCTCTTCAACTGTCTTTGAGAGTTACTTCTCGACAAATAACTCGACGATCTTGTCGGTGCTCTCGAGTCAACCCTAGATTTATTTCCCCTGGACAAAGACCTGTCGAAACCGACTGTGCGTTCTCGTTCTTGTGAATATCCGGCCCTATCCAACCTGGCTGCCAGAGTCTTTTCCCTTTTCAAACACTGACTGCAGACGTTCTTGACAACTTTCTTCCACAATTCATTGGGCATGAGCCGAGGTGTGAGCGTGTCATTCAAATCTTGATTCCTGCCGTATAAATTCTTATCCAGAAATCTGTATGAGTCATTAAAGTCTGAATCGAGCCTGGATTTGGAACTTTTTTGTCTAGCGGAGCCCGAACCTGGCTGGGGCTCAGACGCCGCGACATGATCCGCCGCCACTACGTCTTTGTCTTTGTCGATGTTGGAGTCGAAGACTGTAGGGGTAGATGGCGGCGAGACTTTGTTGTAGAACTTGTTCTTCAAGGGCATGTGGTGAATGTAGCAGCGATGACAAATGACGTCATCATTTTTCTCCGCCAAATAATTCTTAGTCTTTCTCTGTAATGAGCAAACAAAAAAATGTTCGGAGTAAAACTTATTGGCACGGATGGTAGTTGAATGCAAAAATGAGCTATCTTTAGGATTGGTGGGACTTTTGGATGAAACAGAGATATGTTGGGTAAGGGCTGGGAATTCTCAGGCGAGAGTACCTTCGGGGCCTCAACAGCTGAATATTAAATAGGGATTAGCAGTGGGGGCGGGGGGGGGGCGGGGGGACTTGCCTGTTTGTCTGTCCATAATAAAAGTTTCAAATGGAACTATTACATCAGTTAATTATTACGGTGACCAGACGTCAAAGTTTAACCTAAACACGTTTCAGGAACGCATCAGTTGTCCGCCGTCACGAGATGGGCATGAAGGGTCCCCAGCATAGTAAGAAAATGCCCCGCCCTGTACCGTTTGTTGACAAACTGCGTACATTTTCTTACATCCATTATAATTTCAAGCTATAATTTTTGTTTATATTGACGTCAAACCTTCTATCGTTAGCATTTAAAATCTGCCCCTTTCCAGGTTGACATCAAGAAAATCTGGTCACCATATACTTATTAACAATCACGTTGTGATTTCGTTGAATTAACACTTTTCCATCAACAGATTGAAATAATGCAATGGGAATTCCTATCAAGTGTTAGAACAACTGATATAGTTTTTTTTTAATGTTTTAATGATCAATAACTTGGAATAGCTAATAAAAACTAAAGACTCAAGAAAGGGGAGTAAACTCAAGATTCCTTCATATCATAACATCACACATGTACTTAGTTGTGTGTTGTTTTATTTTATTGTGAGAATAAGTTTCAGAGAATCGAACAGAAGTATACCCTTAAATTTTGTTGCTATATTAATTTATTTTTAAATGGTAAAACTTGTGAAGATATTATAGGGCCTGGAAGGTCCAATATAGCATCATATTTGATAGGAATGTGGAAAGGGCACTTCTTCAGCTTGGATTGGGGGGGGGAGGGGGGCTATTTTTCCACATAAACTAATCTGTAAAGGCGTGAAATCATATAAGACAACATAGGTAAATGAATTCGCTGGAATTAAATAAAGAAATTGTTGTATATTGTGCTGGTGGGACATAATCAGCAGAGATATTCTGTCTGAAATGCCTTCATTAAAAGTAAAATAGAACTAACGAATTTTTTTTTTCAATGAAACACAACACAAAGTAGCTTCAAAATATATCACAGAATCCTAGCAATGTATATTTCAAATATGCCCGCCCCTATTTCAGTGATTGACTGTGGCCCACACTTTTTTATATTTTTTTAGAGTTTGGCCCGCCCTTATTTAATTAAGAGACTTTCTGTTGGCGGTTGGCCTGTACCGACCTTATTTCTTGCACCAGGTGATGACACTGGTCCTTTTGGGAAGAACTGGTCATCAAAATTTCGAATTCGGGCCATCGCAGGCAGAGTTTGTGAAATTCTGTCCAGGTCTTGAGCAACTCGAGATTTCTCCAACGAAATAATTCGCTGGGCTTCGTTTCTGAAACATAGAGCATACATTATTCTATAAACTTACCGCACACATATAATTCTAATATACCTACCACACACATATAGTTCAACATATTTACCACACACATATAATTCTAATATACCTACCACACGCATATAGTTCCACATATTTACCACACACATATAATTCTAATATACCTACCACACACATATAGCTCCGCATATTTACCACACACACATATAATGCTACATACTTACCAAACACATATCATGTACAGTATACGACTATACGACTATACGCAGCCCCCATACTTCCATACCCTTGCCCAATAGACGGAGAAAGCATCATAGGCTCTTGGTAGTCCCACGGTGGAAGACCTGATCACTTGTCAGGGGTCCCCAGAGAGTTAGAGACCATGTCAGCTTTCATTATATGCTATAAAATGAGGACAAATAGGGTTATGGACACACATACACACACCCCACCAACCACTTCCTCTCGTCTCGATATAGGAACAAAACATTGGATGTCTCTAGATGTCTCTGTCTCTAAATATTTAAGAAAAGCTCTTGCGGGAAGAATATCCTCTTAGTGAATTTCATACATAATAATTATATTATCCAACCAACTGGAGTTATATCATTTAGTGCAGCTCACTCTTATGGGCCACTCACTTATTACGGAACGCTTTTTTCCCTTGATTTTACTCACCCCCCTTTTCCCACTCCGCGTAACGCTGTTTTTCTTCATTTACCCCCCCCCTCCCCGAGTAACGTTTTTATTTTACAATCTCCCATCATTGCAATCATACTTCAGCTCTCTCCCCTCCCCCCCAGAGCGTTACGTAACGAGTGAACGGCCCCTTACACTAATTAGATAAGTGACGTGTGCAGTTATCGTGGGCAGTGTAACTCATACTGCATTCACCTGGCTAAAGATTATTCTTTAATTGCTTAAGATATTTATTGCCCCCTGGCCTGTATTTGAAAACATTACATCACGCCTGACATGACCTTCATGCAGTACCATGTTTCCAAATCAACGTTTATTGATTGATCTAACTGATATCTTACATCCAGATCGCCTGCTACCATTTTATTCTGACCTCGATGAAACTGTTAAGCTTACCTGTACTTGGTAATGATTTTTTCCTCCAGAAGTAGCCGCATGGCCAGCTGGTTATTGGCCACCCTCGTTCTCTCGATGATCTCTGCGTCCAATTTGTTGTAGATGTCCGGCTGCAGGGCGTTGTTGACGGGCGGGGCGGTGAAACTGTTCATATTCATCTTGCCGGGTCTCGGGGGTCACCAGGGCTTAGGCGGAAAGTTAAAACACTAGGTCATGATGACACTGAAAGAATGGGGGAAAAGTTAATTATTGAGAAGGGGAAAAAAGCGTAAGAATGGGATAAAAATAAGCAAAACTTAACATAGACACACCAGCTATTGTAGACCTATACCATAATAGACAGACCTTTACAAATATTTGTTTATCACAATATAACAACTTTAAATGATAAAGCAGACAGGAGAATTGAAAGACAAAAGAGGAGTGGGGAATAAATAAGTCTAAAAAACGAGGAGTGGGGATAAATAAGTCTAAAAAACGAGGAGTGGGGATAAATAAGTCTAAAAAACGAGGAGTGGGGATAAATAAGTCTAAAAAACGAGGAGTGGGGATAAATAAGTCTAAAAACGAGGAGTGGGGATAAATAAGTCTAAAAAACGAGGAGTGGGGATAAATAAGTCTAAAAAACGAGGAGTGGGGATAAATAAGTCTAACAACCGAGGAGTGGGGATAAATAAGTCTAAAAAACGAGGAGTGGGGATAAATAAGTCTAAAAACGAGGAATGGGGATAAATAAGTCTAAAAAACGAGGAGTTGGGATAAATAAGTCTAACAACCGAGGAGTGGGGATAAATAAGTCTAAAAAACGAGGAGTGGGGATAAATAAGTCTAAAAAACATGGAGTGGGGATAAATAAGTCTAACAACCGAGGAGTGGGGATAAATAAGTCTAAAAAACGAGGAGTGGGGATAAATAAGTCTAAAAAACGAGGAGTGGGGATAAATAAGTCTAAAAAACGAGGAGTGGGGATAAATAAGTCTAACAAGTTATGTTTGAAGAGATCCGCCGAGAGGTATTTAAACTTTTGTCAAGAGTTTTTATATGTTTAATTACTGAGATATCAACAGATTATGGATGTATTAAATGTATTAGAGGTTGATTATTGATGTATAAGAGGTAAACTGCAGCTGTATGGGATATACACATAGCTGTATTAGAAGTAGATTATATATGTATTAGATGTACATTTCAGCTTAATTAGATGTAGACATAGCTGTATTAGGTGTAAATTACAGCTGAATTAGATGTAGATTATAGCTGATTTGAAAGGCTGACAGTTGAAGACATTTTAAAGTAAGCATTGACAATTTGATAATTATTGTGTTCCATATTCCCGACCAACTCATTGTGTGGCATGTGCATTATGAAAAAATATGATTTCGTTAATTTTTGTTTGGCGTCTGGTCTTTGTTTTGTAATAGACTGTTATCTAATATTTACAACATAACAATAAATGGGCAAACTGTGCGTCTTAATGGAATCATCGGACTTAGAGCAGATGTATGGAGAATTTATGTGAATTAATATACATTAAATCATCGGTTGAGGGGGGGGCAACCACGGATTCTGAAAAAAACTAATTGCGGGCCTTTAAAAGAGAAATGGTTTTGTGTGGCTTCTAAACCAAATGTGCCACATTATCTATAAATAAGCAGGTCCAGATTAAGAAATAAAAGTTTATTAAAGTACCCTTAGTTTCTGTCTTGGACTTTTTTTTAATATACAATGATTGTGTGCAATCACGAATATTTAGGGAATTTGAATTTTAAAAGTTTTGTTTTATGAAAAACTGATTATAGTTAATTGATGTTTTTAATTTTTATTTTAATTGGTCTTAGAATGGCACAAGTTTGCCCACAACTGCACTGAATATAAACTTCATTATTGAAGGTGAGTGGAGCACGGGCTGGATCAAACTGTATGAAAGTCCAACTTGGCCCGCCGGCCGTAGTTTGTCAAAGTCTAGCAGTTTAAATCTACGTAACACACATTTGTTTAACATCGTCTAGAATGACATAGATTGGCATCTCATTGAAAGTCTCTCTAATGTTCTTACATAGGTCATGTGAGGTTCCATTTACTTTCCCAATTATTCTCATCCTTTTTTTTTTATAAAATACGTTAAGTCAAATCCACGGTTCTCACGCTTTGCTGAACATGCCTGTAGGATACGTACAGGTTAAATAAACATTTTATAAACTGGTGGTAATCTATTGATTTTTTATGTGCGTAGAATTTGAGACATTAAAACTGAACGTTAAATAACTTCATATACTACTTTCATAAACTACGACACTTTTCATTTTTTTTTAAAAAAGGAAAAGAACAAAAAAGTTTTTGAGGACCACTTAAGTAAACACACCCCACTAATCCCCTCCCCTCCACCTCTGCATCGCGACCATAGAAGTCAAAACAGAATAGAACGTTTATGATACTTTGAGCAAACCTCTTCATGAGGGTCTTAAAAGCTTACGTGGAGAAGTTTGTCAATACTAACTTTTTGTGACGTAGTCATAAATCTATTGGGGGAGGGGGTGGGGTGGAAAAGTCGAATGGCCCAGATCAAACATAGAGTCGTGCTTGCCCCACCCACTTCGGACCACCACCACCACCACCATACCATACCACCATTCTCTTACCTTTCCACAGGACCGAGTCTGTGTTATACAAAGTCTGTCAGAGGGAACGTGTGGTACAATAGACACTTCCTTTGATCAATATGTTTATTTTTTTGTCAATATACAGTTGATGTTTTTGTCCGGTGTGTAGGAGTATCAGCCTCATGAGTACACAGAAACACACTCAGACACACACACACACACACACACACACACACACATATATATATATATATATATATATATATATATACCTGATGAGTTGTGGTACAGTCGGGCCACTGACCGTTGGCCCATGATGCTCTATGTAGCCCACTAGGCCAGACTCGTAATTTGATAATTTAATTTGTATGTTGTTTTTTTCTTAGAATTATTGACAAAACTATCTCATTTACTGAAACAGTTTGAGATGATGTGCTAATGGGACGACAGTGTAAGTTACTGACACATATATTGTGATGATGTGCTAATGGGACGACAGTGTAAGTTACTGACACATATATTGTGATGATGTGCTAATGGGACGACAGTATAAATTACTGATACATATATTGTGATGATGTGCTAATGGGACGACAGTGTAAGTTACTGACACATATATTGTGATGATGTGCTAATGGGACGAGATTGTAAGCTAATGACACATATACTGTGAAGATGTGCTAATGGGACGACATTGAAAGTTAATGATACATATACTGTGATGATGTGCTAGTGGGACGACATTGAAAGTTAATGACACATATACTGTGATGATGTGCTACTAATGGGATGACCATTTATGTTAATGACATATATACTGGGATGATGTGCTAATGGGACGACAATGAAGTTAAGGACACATATACTGTGATGATGTGCTAATGGGATGACATTGAAAGTTAATGACACATATACTGTGATGATGTGCTAATGGGACGGCAATGTAAGTTAATGACACATATACTGTGATGATGTGCTAACGGGACGACAATGTAAGTTAATGACACATATACTGTGATGCTGTGTAAATGAGACGACAATGTAAGTTAATGACACATATACTGTGATGCTGTGTTAATGGGACGACAATGTGTTAAAAACAACGAGGGTAAAAAAATATTTTGATAGAGGAAAAACAAATTGACTTCCGCGACCTAACAGACAGGGTTTTTTTTTTTCGGGATAGGCAAACTAAGAAGCTGCCTAAGGTACCAATACAAATGTGGGCCCCCATGTCGGGATTCCGTATTTTGACGTCACCCCCTTTCCTCCCTAAGAAAAGATTAATGTATTTATTTTCAAAATTTTAAGCTATGGGATAGTTTCACATTCCAGCAGGCCTATATTGATAACGGTAAGACTCGCCATTGCAAGGGATCCCGTCTAAAATGACTAAAAGTGAGAGGGAGGAAGGGTCTGGGAGGCCCTCATAAAAGATTATTAGGCGATCAAGATTTACACGTGACGATCTTGACAAGTTTTTTTGCCTAGTGCCCCAGATGTATCTTTGCCTTTTGCCCCCCCCCAATTTCTTCAGCCTTGGGCCCCAAGTGTACCTTTGCTTTAGGCCCTTAATTCGTAGGAGCTTTGCTAACATATAATGGTAAAAATAACAACAACTTATGAAACGGTATTAGGCCCTGTGTGTATAATTACGCATATATAATGAATACTAATAAATACAGCTAGTTGAGTTATTGATTATTTTAAACATAAAGACCAGAAGACGGCTAATGATAAATTTTAATAAGTTTTTTTAGAGCATTTTCGAAAAAAAATGCTCTATTGTCCCCGTTTTGTCTGTCTGTCTGTCCGTCTGTCCGTCATCACCCTAGATCTCAACAACCATAAGTCCTAGACCCATGATGTATATATCATTTTGTAGGTCTTGGCCTGCCAAGAAATGACTTTTTTCCATTTCGCTATCTGACCTCTCAGGGCCGTAAAAGGGGGCTTAGTACCGTTTTTTGCTATGTAAGCTATATTAATAAAGAGCGCCTATATCTCAACAACCATAAGTCCTAGACCCATGATGTATATATCATTTTGTTGGTCTTGGCCTGCCAAGTGTACATCAAAAGTCCATTTCGCGATAGGACCTCTGAGGGCCGGGCTTCAGGGCTCCTAAGGGGCTTATATATTATATATACACCTTGTACGTTCAATAACCCATTCATTTGGTGCGAAATACTGCAGCACGTAGTTTCACCAAGATTAATTAAGAAACTCATCAAATGAAATAGTAAGCTTGTGTTCTGAGTTTAATTGAAAGTATCAGAGCTATGCAACAATTGAGGGAGTTTTCGGACGATTAAATGACTACAATTTCGAATGTTTTCAATTATGAGTCCTATTTCAGTAACCACAAACCACTTGTAGTTAGATTTAAGAGAAAATAATTTTTTTTAAATATAAAGAAACGTCTTTATAATATTTTTTTTACAGATATATGCATTACACAATTGAATTTATAACCATTTCCAAAATGTACAAATATTTACTGAAAGCTAACAAATGTACTGAAACATAACATGAAAATGCGCTAACACGTCCTGTGTCCAGAATGGAACAGGCTTAATTGCTTGTTTTCCTCTTCTATTCATTATGTTCGATTACTGAACGTAAGGCCATGTGTACGAAGTTCACTGCTTGTTTGTTTCTTTCATTTATTCCTTCAGGTATTTGCAATTAGCTTAATTCAAAAGGTGTGTTCTGCACTTTATATAATGGGTCTTTAAACTTAGTACTTGAAATTGTTTCAAGTGCAGAACCAAACTTCAGAATTTTAATTTTTTTTTCGTCTAACCAGTTTATCTGGCCTAAAGATATATCAAGTCTGAGTCTGTTGGCCTATCTGTCTTACGTAGTTTATACTCTTTTAATTTTTTTTTAAACTGGATAGATACACCCTTTGTCTTTATATTCTACCATTGTTATGTGTGTGTGTGCGTGCGTGTGTGTGTGTGTGTTAGAATCATAGGTATTGCAAGACGCCAGGTGTGTGTGTAGATGGTAGGGCGATATGGGGTATCAGGACTCACTGACTGACCTATAACATTCAGGTGTGTACGACTCAGTAACATAGTCATTGTTGTTTTTTGCTGCTTATTTTGACTTGACAAATATTTTGTTTTTCCTTGCGTTTAGTTAGCAAAGAAATTCATAATTGGGTGGAAAATGTGCTCCACTCCCAACGACATTCAACTAGTTGTTTTTTTTTTTTCGGGGGGGGGGGTTAAAGTGCATTTGAGTGTTTATTCAATGCCAATTTTCAACTTTTCTTCTTGTTTAGTGTATTTTTTTTTAATATAAATTATAATTTAGCGTCTTCGCAATACAAATATGTATTGTGATTAAAGGGCATGATGCCTAAAAGAAGGCTGGCCCTTAGTGCTGCTATTAGGTGACCCTGAATGCATGTACGTATGAGTACGTATGAGTAAATTAAAAACATTGAGCAAATGTTTTCTTTTCTCTACCATCTCATTTGTTTACATTGTTATTGTAAGTGTGAAAATAGTCGTTAAGTATGTAAAAGATAGACAGAATTGTAAGCAAACAAAACAATATATTTTTTTTTGTGAAAGCTTTAACTAAAATGGAAATAATAAAAAAGCAAAATAATCAAACAAACAAAAAATTCGGGAGACGGGAACCTTCCAATAGCTTCCGCAACATTTAAATACCAACTGTACAGCTGTACCAACTGCACAACAGGACCAACTATACCAGCTGTACCAACTGTGCAACTGTACCAACTGCACAACTGGACCAACTATACCAACTGTACAATTGTACCAACTGTTCCATTGTACTCACATCCAAAAGACGATTAATTTGTATTTAAGGGTTCGAGGTGGAAGTGTTAATAGGTGTTGGGGTGGTGGAGGCGGGGCTAAGCAGATACTTACAGGGATCTTTATATATATATATATATATATATATATATATATATATATATAATATATATAGCCTACTAGTATATGTCATGCAGTGTGTAGTAAATTTTATACTTACATTTATGGCTAAGTAGCTGCAGGTAGTATTAAAATTTAAAAATCATTTATAACCCAGTGAATGACAACTACTGTTAATGTTTATCTACCAAGGAATTCTATGTATCGTTGAAGTGTTTGTCAAACTTTTTTTTTTTTGAACAAGAAATCGTTTCCATTATATTTACTAGCTTGCTGACAGTAGACAATGCGGAACTAGAATGATTCCAAAATGTGTTGTTGTTGTTTTTTTTATTATTTATTTATTGTTGTGTGTGCGTGCCTGTGTTTGTATATTTTCTATAAATTTAAAAATAAAATTATAAAATTGTACATCTAACTTATGTAATATAGGCCAGTGAGGGTCAAACATGAGGTCAGTGAGAGTTATATATTGCAGCTTTACGTATAATGAAGAATTCTTAAAATGAGTCATATCGTATCTATACAAGCTCACACACGTCTTATTTAATGAAACAATAGAAGAAGAAAAAAAAAACTGATTCAATGAGAGCTGCTATTGGCCATCGTTTGTAAAGGCATTCAGTTTAGATAAGATGAAATGTAATATTTCTTCACATGTATAGTTGTTTTGTTGAATTTTGTTTTATTATAAGTATTACGATATGTGGAAAAGATGTGAAAACGTGGGAAAGGAAAGTTGAAAGTAATATTAATAAACAGTGCAATGGTGGGATCGTAGGGAGTTTCGATAGCCAAAAAAAAAAACAATTTCAATACAATCGGGGATAAAACTGGGATTTTAAAAAAATAATAAATGAAAAAAAAATTTTTTTTAAAATTGCATAAGTTATTCATCGTCAGAAAAAAAAATGTCATATTTAAGTAACAGATTAAAAAAAATATCAGCACGACTTACCATTATTATTTTTACACTTCTACAGTCATGTGGTGTGAACAACAACCGAATTAAGACGCTCCACATACTGCACTTATGCACTAAGACGTTACTAAGCGGGCTGTTAATGAACGATAAACCAGTTCGTCCAAAACTTGGTGGAAAGGTGGTGGTGGTGGTGGTTGGGGAGGGGCGGGGTGTGGAGATCCGTAGACCCTGGCTCTGTCAATTAACGGAAAGCTGGAACCAATAGAGCCGCCGCCGTCGATTGAATCACAGACCGCGACGTTTCTCTCAGCGGTTAATTAACAGACGTCGTTGTTTCGCCGTAGTGTGAAAAGCTTCTCGGCATTACGCCTTATTGCACCACACCTTGGGGATCAGGACCGTGTTCGCCACTTACCTGAGCAGTGTTTGAGTGCGGGGAATGTTAAAATGTTTAGATTAGAGAGCTTCAAAAGGGGGGGGGGCGTCATGACCCAGATTTAGTTAGAAAAGTGGGGGGGGGGGAATAGTATCGTATTTCAGTTATCCAGAGACAATCTTTGGCATATCATCTGCATATGAAAACTTCGCGACTGCCTTGCCCTCTCATCTCCGGCACAGGGGCCGACCCCCCCCCCGATTGCCAGTCTGCCAGTACCAATTATTTTCCGATCCGATAATTTATAACAATGAGTTGCTACACTTCTCTATTTATTACGAATGTGTGTTGAGCAGATAGAATCAGTATTAAAAAAAATATTTGAATATATTGTTAATTAACGTGTATTTATGCCACGCCGAGAGACACACTATAGCGTCAAGTGTGACTTTGGCTAAGCCCCCTCCCCCAAAGTCTAAATACTTCACTACCTAGGGCACCCTCCCCCAAAGTCTACAAACTTCTCTACATAGGGCCCCTCCCCAAAGTCTACAAACATCTCTACCTAGGGCCCCGCAACGTGTACAAACATCTCTACCTAGGGCCCCGCAACGTGTACAAACATCTCTACCTAGGGCCCCCCAAAGTCTACAAACTTCTATACCCAGCCCCACCCCCAAAGTCTACAAACTTCTATACCTAGGGCCCCCTCCCACAAAGACTACAAACTTCTCTACCCAGGGCCCCCAAAAACATAAGAACAACTTTACTACTACCCAACTTTGCACACTTCCGTATTTATAATAAAATCAAGTATCCATCCTTATTGTTCCTCATTATCCGGAACGTCCCCCTACTACATTAGGCCGGATAATTGAGAGTATACTGGACGTATTGTGCGTTGAAAAAAAAAGGGTGCAAACAGAAAAAGTTCTAAACATGTTGTTGACTATGACTAATGTCTGACTACGCTAAAAAAAAATATGAACCTACAAACCCCCAAGTCACGTTGATATTCGGCTAACTGAAAAGTTGAAACCGTCAATGTTGACCTAATTATGTATGCTATTCACGACATACATATTTCTTATCGTCGTCACTCATAGTGAACCAGATGATTGAACCAGTTCATGTTGGACGTAATGTGGGTCAAGACTTAAGACAAATATTATGTTGTGAGCAGCTTCGATTATGGACGATGGCACAACACTCTTTTGTTAGTAGTCATACATACCGATGGTAAACAACTTCTAAGGTTTATTAATGGGGGGGGGGGGAATGATCTGACAGAGCTGCAAGTCAGCTGTTAATTGAACATGAACTTATTCATATACTTATATCAACCATGTTAAGAAAGCAGTGCTGTAGCGAGCTTAACTCGCGCCCGGGGCACAATACCTTTTAAATACCCTTTTAGCGCCCCCCCCCTTCATTCGAAAACCATAAAATATTATATGTAAAAAAAACAAACATTTGTCACCCCTTTGTGAGAAGCGCCCGGGACATGGTGCCCCCCTTGCACACCCCTCGCTACGCCTGTGTAAGAAAGTTGTTCTTAATTTTTTTACTTGTTTTTTTTTTTACCTGTCGCTCTCTGTTGTTGTTTATGATTCCGAATTGTAAGAAATAAACTTCAATTAATTTAATATATAGGCTAGTGATACTTGGTGACAATCGCACTTATGTATATATTTTTAAACTGAGTACCTCATCCTTGCCATCCCCCCCCCCACCAGTCTCTATATCGATGTCACAGAGGACCGCAGACCACTGTTTGACAAACCTCTGAACTGCACGTATTCTAGTTTTGAATAGCAGCAATTCCTATTGGCTTCTATTGTGTTCCAGGGCGTCTGAGTTATTTAACTGCCCTGACCAGTAGAATCTGATCAAAGAAACTCGATGTCCGTGAGAAGATGACTGCGATGAGTTAGGTAGAGGTGATTAATGATTTGAACCCACGGCCTGAAGCAAACCACCCATGCTAACCACTTGATGATCACCGACCAGATCTTAAAATTACTTTGAGAGGAAAATACATTTTTTTTAATGCTTAGAAGTTTGTTGTTTTTTTTTACCTTAACGGTTTAAAAAAACAACTACAACCCGCATCTTTCGACAACTCTAGAGCCTGAACTTTGGCTAATTCAAGATGATTATATATTACAATGTTTCAAGATAACTACAATGTCAACATTTAACGTTCAACAAAAGTAACATTTTTTTGTCAATATGTATGTTGTAAGCATGTAAACTTACAAAGCAGCTGCTTCGTTGTTTGTTTTGTTTTTTTGGTGGGTTTTTTTTTTTGGGGGGGGGGGGCACTAGCCATAGGTACGAAGCCTGCAGCAAATGTATATTGATTTTTTTTTTTGGGGGGGGGGCACTAGCCATAGGTACGAAGCCTGCAGCAAATGTATATTGATTTTTTTTGGGGGGGGGGGGCACTAGCCATAGGTACGAAGCCTGCAGCAAATGTATATTGATTTTTTTTTGGGGGGGGGGGGAGGGGGAGGGCTTTGAAAAAAACAAACATGTCCAGGCCACCGATTGCAAACATAGGGCATGGAATAATCTTTGTCAACCGTGTTCCCTCTGAAATTCAACTATTTCTTTATTTTTATTCGGGACGCCCTCCCCCCCCCCATGACTAACGCAAAGATTGCCATTCCTGGTGGTGGGTTGACTAAAAAGCAACGTAGGTCGTCCAGAATCTCAAAAATCATTCATAACATTTCTTTCAGAAAACACCATTTGACAAGTATGATAAGTAAAAAAAATAATATTAATGTTTTTTTTCATATTTTTTTTAGTAAACAGTTAAAGCTTGACACATTTTATTGAATTACAGCAAAATAAAAGCTCCAACAGGGGGCTCTCTTAGCAGTGGAGCCCGTTGGCAGTCGCCTGGCTTGCCTGTCTATTAGAACGCGTCTGTATATACATAAACTTATGCATATATGTATGAGTATATACGCGTTCACCTGAAAGTTGTTTTTGTCAGAATGAAAAAACAAAGTCCACTGATCGGTGACTGTCGCGTCAGACAACAACAACAACAAAAAAAACAATAAACATTCGGTCTTAGCACAGGGAGGTAACACATTGTGTCTTAGCACAGGGAGGTAACACTTACATTGTGTCTTAGCACAGGGAGGTAACAAACAGGTCTTTTATGTCACTAGACACTGGATTTTTCATTTCCTTCTTTTTTTTTCTAATTTTAAATCTTCAGATTTAATTTGGAACGGGACAGTGGTGCATTGTATAAAACACAGAGACATAAATAAGCTGTTGTTTACATTTGTTACATAAACAAGCAAGTCGTCATTTGTTTATTCAAACGGGGAGGCCTTCTTGACTTACTTGACTTAATTCCTTAAACTCTTGCAATCACTCTCCGGCGCACTATGTTTTGAGAGGCCTTTTCCCAGTCTTATGTGAGATTCACTATATATTTTTCTTTGATGCATAAATTATGTGTAATTTTTTAGAGCATTTTCGAAAAAAAAAATGCTCTATTGTCCCCGTTTTGTCTGTCTGTCCGTCATCACCCTAGATCTCAAAAACCATAAGTCCTAGACCCATGATGTATATATCATTTTGTAGGTCTTGGCCTGCCAAGAAATGATTTTGGTTCATTTCGCGATCTGACCTCTGAGGGCCGAAAAAGAGGTCGTATTAAGTACCATTTTTTTACTATATAAGCTATATTAATAAAGGAGCGCCCTATATCTCAGCAACCATAAGTCCTAGACCCATGATGTATATATCATTTTGTAGGTCTTGGCCTGCCAAGTGTACATCAAAAGTTCATTTCGCGATAGGACCTCTGAGGGCCGGGCTTCAGGGCTCCTAAGGGGCTTATATATTATATATATATAGCCCCATTTTGCGATAGGACCTCTGAGGGCCGAAAAAGGGGACGTTTTAAGTACCGTTTTTGCTTATATTTTAAATATAAATAATAAAAGCTAATCAAAGGGGCGTAATCATTATTTATTTTTGTAACAGTTATTCAACATGATTACTTCCCTCTCTATTTATCAAAATTCAGCAAAATCTAAGGCTGTCACCCGGGAAAAAAAATACGGATTTCGTCCGGCGTAACCGAAAATGCTCTAAAATGTCCTTTGTCCGAAACGGAAAAGACTTAAATTGCTTGTTTGTATTATATTTAAAAATTGCGTTTTTTTTCTAAGATTTCAGAAAACCTGGATCAATATTTCAATGTATAAAAATAACAATTTTAATAATTTGTATTTTATGTTACTCATATCAGTGCAATTACTATGGTTTTCGGGTTAGGGTAAGGTTTTATTTTAGATTAAGGTTCCCCTGTTACTAATGTTTTTTAAGATGCGTTTTTTTTTAAATATGAGACATTTATATTTGTAAGCAGCTACATACACCGCTATATCAATATATTTGTAAATTGAAAAGCTTTAGAAGCTTTTTTAATGTTGAAAACTTGATTAAATGTGTCTTTTAGGCTAAATTGATTTTAGCCTAGCAGAGTTCTCTTTTAATCGTATAGTTACTATTATTTTTAATATTATTGAGATGAAATCGAACAGTAAAAATGCACAGTAATCTTCCATTGCAAGAGAAGCCATTTATCCAGAACTTTTACTGGTCATACATTTTTCGGTAAAATTAAAATATGAAAAATTTGAATAATACTAAACTTTAGAATAAAAGACAGTTCGGATATAGTGAACGTTCATACCTATGAAAACATACTTGCGTCTTCGCACATAGAAATATTATGCAATTTGCCTATTGAACCGTACAGTTTTAATTTAAAATTTTGAAAGAGTCAACTACCAAGCGCTGAGTGCAGATTTTGTTGACACAAATAAATTTAGTAAGGTTTTATGAACAAAATAATGTTTAAAAGTCAGAGGCGTCGCTAAGACTTTGTGGGCCCAACCGATTCATTTTTGAGGGAAACCTCCCTGCCTCCCTTTTACAATCATTAAAACACACACACACACACACACACACTCCAGTCGGGAGATCTTAAAGTCCCGGGAACGTCTCCAATAACGACGCCATTTTTTTTTAATTCATCTTCTAAAGAAATATAGCTCTGTTCCACCCATTCCCTTCCCACTTCTCGGCGTTTATTCAGTGTGATCTTTAAGTTATTGATAGTTCTATCAATTATCGATACAAGGAAATAATTCCAGCTACTCGGTTCTTTCATTATCGATAGTGTTCATTACATCCACACATCCGCACATTAATGATCACACACGCAAACACACGCTACAATTAGACAGTATCCGTGTGTGAGTCTGGGTGTGCATGTGTGTGTGGTGTATTCGTGGGTGTAAATTGTAACGAATCGAATCTTATCGCATCCGCTGCCCAGATCGAAACATTAACGGTGAAGAAAAAGACATTTCGATCGCAGATGGGATGATTATAGTACAGTCGATTTAGATCTCTAGATAATATTAATACAGACTGACAACATTGTGAGGACCTACTAAAAGTATCTAAAAGAGATTTAAAAAACAAAAACACTAAATTTATCCAACAGTTGACACAGTTTATAGCAGAGGCGTACCTAGGGTGGGGGGAGGGGGGTCCAAATTCGAAAGTCCCTCCGGGCCCCAGCTTGAGGGGGGGGGTCCACCAAAAAAGTTAAATAAATATTAAGTACATTATCGCATGTTATGCTTTCGAATGTCAAAATGCAGGGACCCCATAGAGGTCAAGCGCCCCCGCCGGGCCCCCAAATCCATAGGTTCGGCACTGGTTAGTAGGCAAACATGGTAGCGGCATATTAGAGTTGGTAGGCAAACAAGGTAGCGGCTAGAGTAGAGTTAGTAGGCCTACATGGTAGCGGCTAGAGTAGAGTTGGTAGGCAAACAAGGTAGCGGCTAGAGTAGAGTTAGTAGGCCTACATGGTAGCGGCTAGAGTAGAGTTGGTAGGTATATATGGTAGCGCTTATAGTAGACTTAGTAGGCCTATATGAAAGTGCCTGTAGTGGAGTTAGTGGAACTGTATGGTAGCGGCTAGAGTAGACTTAGTAGACATGTATAGTAGCGCCTAGAATAGATTAAGTTTTATAGCACTTACTTCGAGAATTTTGTTTTCATACTCCAGATGTATATGTTAACAGCAGAAAAAGAAAAATGTGTTAACACAAATGTCAATTTATTTTATCGTGCACAAATAATGTTAATCAAATCTTTTTTTGTAGCTACCAATGGAACCGTAACGTCAATAACATTTGATATATTAATTTCATATTAATTCCAGTTTTTAGTACATTTTTTTAAACTTTTGTTAAGAAATTATCGCATTGAAAAGAAGGACGATAAGAGTGAAACAACACCGATAAATCACCACAGTTGATAAATCATCACTGTTGATAAATCATCTCAGTTGATAAATCATCACTGTTGATAAATCATCACAGTTGATAAATCATCACAGTTGATAAATCATCACATTTGATAAATCATCACAGTTGATAAATCATCACAGTTGATAAATCATCTCAGTTGATAAATCATCACAGTTGATAAATCATCACAGTTGATAAATCATCACAGTTGATAAATCATCACAGTTGATAAATCATCACAGTTGATAAATCATCACAGTTATCCCATTGGAAATTAACTTCTCACTTCCTCGTTTCCTTTTTTCTTTGTTATATCTGTGTTATAAATAAATGTGTAACATTATCACTGATAATGAATAAATCACAGAAGAATATTGAATACATCCACTATTCCGCATTCTATACTATTTCTGTAACGTATTTATCTTTAGTATACTTTATTTCACCATGATCAACCACTCCCCCCTCCCTCCACTCTCACACACGTTAACTCTGTAGTTCCTAGCAGACAGATACGACGTGTCAATACAAAATGAACTGACATTTTTTTTTTCAAGCAGTCCTGTCGGCTTGTTTCTGTGCAGTTTTAGTTACAACTTTCGTTTGTTGATATCAAGTTCCCAGCAATATCTATGGCGAGGGTTAGAATCAATACAAAGTTTCATTCAACATTAAAGAATTACTTATTTACTAATCACAGTCAAGGTTATAAAAAGAGAAATGAAAATGTATAGCTATGACTTTTCAATCTCATAGCTTTATAATTTAAAAATGACAGCAGTAGAATACAACCTATTTAAACCCAGCTTACGTAAAGTTCAGAAGAACTACAGTATTGATAACCATTCAGCTGCTGTTTTGTATGCCACCGCCGCAGTTTATGACTGAAAGACAATGTCATTGGTCACAATTGGATGGATACATTATATACAACTGCCTTCTTTTAAATTTCTTTATTGATTGAATGCGATATGAAGATGTTACATATCATTGCAAATTAATAAGGAATATTTTATTGTATAAAGGACAGTATTAGCCAATTTAAATCGGCCCTATCTGAGAATCTTAAAGAATATTAATATTAATATCTGAGAATATTAAAACTTTTCAAGATATAGCTCGATTTTAACATAAAAAAAAGAAAGGTCACTTAATGAAAATAATTTTCTTAAAGTACTTTAAATGTTATTTAATAAAAGGTAAAATAGATTTATAATCATTGATGTGAACAAGCAAAAGAATTTTTGTTCAACCGTGTCAAACCCACATAAAACAAAATAAATTTAGAACACAGCCAAAAAACACACACATTAAATGTTAGGTTGATAATAAATTTTAATCATACTGCTATATCTAAATATGAACATTTAACATCTTAATATAAATATACAACATCCTTTATCTTATGAAATTTTAGTTTTAAATTAAGACTACTTTATTGATTTTCCAAAAATATATTGCTACACTTGGGACACGGATAAATCCTGGCTGAGTTATTCATAACAATAAACAATCTTGCCATCGGTGCCGTAAAATTGGTTAACACAGTCAGTACCAGCGCCCTCAGCATTGATGGACAGACAGTCAACTCTGTTGGAAGTATGAAATAATTGAATTTACGGAAATCTAGTACACTGCTAATGGGAAAGTTTGGGAGGTGACCTTAGCTGTTATTCGTCTATAATATGCTACCTAACTTACCCTTATAATGAACCCGGCAACACAAATACTTTTAACAAATTGAATAAAATAATCCTACTAGAAAGAAATAAATGAAATTATGGAACATGTAACAAAGCTGCCTTACTTGCAAACGGCAGTGGGGAACTTGGTGCAGACATCGTCACAGTCAGCCACAGTAATGAATCTGGGTGTGTGATATTCTTGAGGGGCGACCTGGGTCTGAAGCATAAGGCAGGCAAAAGCTGTCAGAGACAAACAAAATGTCATTTGAATGGAGCAACACAATGATTTTTAAGAAGTATAATATTTTATGCTGTTCTTAATTCTGTACATAGACTTAGATCCCTTTCCCATTCAGTAAAACTTAAATTGTTATTTGCAGACACCTTTTCTGTGTGGAATGAAGGAGATACGTATCTTAATCTTAATCCTTCTTGTGCCGTTAGACGTCACATAGGGCTCTCAGCGTGTCTCTCCAGTTCTGTCTGTTTTGAGCTAGCTTTTCTATTGTTTTTAGGCAGTCTATATTGGCATTTTTTGCCTCTTTGATAAGAGTTCTTTTCAGTGTTTCGTGAGGTCTTCCCCTTTTCCTTCTTCCTGTTGGCTCCCAGCTAAGCGATTGTTTCACTACTCTTCTGTTGTCTCTCCGCATCACATGTCCCACGAATTGACATCTTCTTCTTTTGATCACGATTGTGATATAGGGCTGTCCTGCAATGTCTTTCATTTCTTTGTTGGTTTTAAAGTCGTTCCATTGAATTCCTAAAATTTTCCGTAGGCATTTGTGTTTAAAGGAGATATGTATGCATGACAATAACAGTGGCGTCACTAGGGGGGTGCGGACCGCACCGGGTGACACCCTCACGAGGGTGACACCCAAATGCAAAATATCTAGTTTTAGGCCTATATTCTTATTTTGTATTTTAAAATAATTCAAAGCCGTATTTAATTTTTATAAATAAATAAAAATATCTCCGATTATTAACAGACACTGCGTACTTTTTATTATTAATTATTTTAACGCACTGGCTCCGGATACGTCTAAGATGAACTCTTATGATTTAAAGTTATTTTCTTTTCGCGTGAAATTGCATAACCGAGCAATTTTTTCTGATTATATATTAAAATTGCAGTTATGTTTCTGTGGCGCGCTGGCAGAGTGGGTTAATTGTTTGGCCGTGGCCCATTTATTGCTAACTGTATGCCGGTTCGATTCCTCTCAGAGACATATACATTTTTTTTTCAGATTTTTTTTTTCAGGATTAGGGTTAGGGATAGGGTTAGGGTGTGGAGCAATATCTATTGATGGTCCCCGAAAAAAAAAATATCTTCCATTATTAACAGTAAATGACGTCATCAACGTCTGCAGTAAAGAGTTCTCATTCATTCTGTTTACTGACGTCATCAAAGTTTGCTAGACGTATCCCGAAAAAAAAAATACGTAGTATGTCTTAGACGTATCCGGAGTCAGTGCGTTATTTTAATGAAATTATTGGTATACTTGCACTGACCTATAGATATCAATTATCGCTAAAATCCTGACACCGGAAACGGAAAAAAAAATAAAGTCGCGCATTCGCACATATATACGGTATCTGGAAAAAAAAATATGGAGACCGGGGTGTCATGAGAGGGGTGACACCATGAGTTACCGCACCGGGTGACACCAACCCTAGTGACGCCACTGGACAATAATATATATAAAAGTAAGTTGGGCTCTGCGTTAAATTGAAAGTAAAGAATTAATACAACAGTATTCCAGTTTAAAATACAATCATGAAAAAATCGGATCTGCCCGAAACCAAAAAATAACCTAGACTACCGATCAAGACTAAGGGGATCTAACTCTATGCAGAGGTTTTGCAGGGTACATCGAGTACTAAATATTTTTGAAAATGACACGCACTCGATAGCATCACATTAGCTGGTATTCTTCTTATGTTTAATCACCAGGCCGGGTCAAACAACTTGACAGGCTGTACACACAAACACGCCAGTTAAAACATTAAATTAGCTTCGGTTCTTCTTGTTTCTAATCACCACTAAACATAATTGTTTCATTGACGTAGACCAGAGTGGTGCACACATCCTTTTTACCCCCTGATGGCCACTTTGAAAGTTATATTCTAATTAATTAAGGCAGCCGCCATAAAGTTTAGCGTAAAGAATTAAAACTATATGAACCGAAATTTAGTGCCAGCAAGTATTTTAGCTCAGCATAGCGTTTGCTATTATCCAATCACCTTCAAACAAACAAAAAAAATAATAATAAATTTTATTATGACGAAAAGAAAATGGCATTTATCGTGAAATGGACATAAATCTAAAACTTACCCACAAAGACGAAAAAACCAATGCCAGTCATTGTGTAGGGCTAGTTGTTAAGTCAGAAGCAGGATGCAGCCAAAGTGAGTCAGTATTGAGCAATGCGATAATGTGAGATTTTTAGAGACTTAAATAGAAGTACGAACACCATTGCCCCCATTTCAACAGTTTAATTTTAGCATTTCATTATATTATTACTCAGAAAGCAATAAAACACCCAAGATAACGTAATGTTTGTCAGTAGGGTTTTTTTTTATTACTAGGAGGGTAATAGCTTTATGGAAATTACTTTTTTACTTAAAGCATTTCATTTGCATATATTATATTGATTTCTCGAGTGTTGCGTCACAGAAAGTGGCCACTTGGTATAATATTAATCTTACAATGTCATAAAAACGGTTGTAAGTTCCGTTATTGTTGTTGTTTTTTTAATGCTTTCTACTTGACCATTTAAAGAATAGTAAGCGTAAAAAAATACTGTTAAGTACTGCAAGCATATTTAAATATAAGAATTTCATTCTTGAATATTATGAAATATTATTGAAACAAAAACAATATAACCAATAGGCCTATATACTTGGACTTTAATTGCACTAAGATACTACATTTTTTTAAACGAAAAATTGCATAAGAAAGTCAGACACAATATAGGTTATGATTCTAAATTATGCAGTGCGGTCATAAAAATCTTTGAAACAATTGAAAATATTTACGATAAAATATTACACTGTCATAAACCAAATATTTTTTTATTAAAAAGGAACATATACGGTCTGAATTAGCTGCAGTGACCAGCTGGTTCTTGTTGTGCTAAATATTTGTTACTTGGTTTATAGATGTGGTCAGAGATGGTTTTGGGCCATCAAACATACATCCGTTTAATAGTAACAAATTTCCTTTCAAAAGCCGACATCTAATATTGTTGGAGTATTTAACTGATGGCTGATAAATTGGCAGGTTCTTCCAATCAAAGCGCGCGATGTAAAGCGCTCGACTGTCGACTGATGAGGGTCCTGGATTTGATCTACGATGAAAGGTTAGGGGTGAAAATTTGCAATATGTCTCGCGTTGTGCCACCATGACTAGGCCCACCGAATAAAATTTCGGGCCCCTGGGCAGGGCTGTCACGGGCCGCCCGTGCTGATAATAACATTTTCAAAAAGTTGATTAGCCAGCTCAGTCTGGGCCCCTAAAAATCGCCCTAAAACTCGCCGGGCCTCTGTGCATTTGCCCCCCCCCCCATCTCGGCGGCACTGACCATGACCATTGTACGATCGGCTGGTGGTGATGAAAGAAAGACACTGCAAAAAAAAAATGTCGTCTCATAGTGGTTTCTATTATCTTAGAGATAAAACATCCCAGTTTCTATTATCTTAGAGATAAAACATCCCATCCTAACAGGGACATCAATCTCAGCGCGGATTTCGTTTTTTTTTTTTTACATGTGTGTTTTTCTAAACCAAATGTTTTCTAAGCAACATACCATGCACTTCATTGTGCACGAGATACGTTTTTCAATAAAGCCTGAGATTGAAAGTATTTAAAGACAGTTTGTGCAGGGCCGCCATCACACGCCAGTGGGGCAGCCCCTTTCCTTTTGGGGAGGGGGCATCGGGTGAACTAATCCTTAAATACATAATCGTCTAACCCAGTGGTCGGCAAAGTGCGGCTCTGGCATTTAGTTTTATTTAGTGTACTACTTATTTAGTATAATAAAATTTAGTGTAATAAAAGTTTACTAAACAAGCAGATTTGGCTCCCAATTTTTTTTTAATTGATGAAATGTTCATATTTGGCTCTTTGGCTGATAAGTTTGCCGACCACTGGTCAAACCCGTGTGTCTCCCTCGTGTAGTTTTCATATCGTGCGGTGTATGCGCTGTATCTCAAACGTTTCTTTGTTATTTCTGTTCATAATTCATGGCTATAAAGGCCACATGTTCTTTTCTATTGCAGTGTTTCGTATATTTCTTTGTTATCCCTTCTGTCTGATTTCGTTCAGCCAGCTTCAGCAGGCTTTTCCACTAGTTTTCTATAAAATGACATATTATATTATAATTGATTGGGGGGGGGGCGGGTGATTAGAGGGGCTCAAGTCGGTGGAGATAGTCAGGGGCCCAAGGTAAGCTGGTGACAGCCCTAGAGCTTGACACCACCTTAGTGTGGATAGTCAACATAAACGAGCTCCAGGATATAGTTTTAATAACCTGTAAACAAACGTGGGTGGATATTTGTGTCTAAGTTACATCTTTACAAATTGTATCTACATAATATGGATAAAAAAAAGATGATGAATTAATTAATTTATGAGTTAGCTTTAAGTGAGTCAACCATATTAAGAGTAAATATAAAAATTTATGAATTAATCATAAAACTCATAATCAGCAAATGCATTACCAGATGCATACAAACGGTGGCGTCACTATGGGGGTTGCGGGGGAGGGGGTGCGGGTTAACACCAAAATGAACTGTTCTAAATTTCATAGCAGAAAAAAAAATAAGTATAGTCGGTTTTATAACCGATCATAGTTGAAAACATGAGCAGTAGCACTTGGTGTCACCATACAGAGCTGTAGCACAGGGTGTCACCATACAGAGCAGCAGCACAGGGTGTCATCATACAGAGCAGTAGCACTTGGTGTCACCATACAGAGCAGTAGCACTTAGTGTCACCATACAGAGCAGTAGCACAGGGTGTCACCACACAGAGCAGTAGCACTTGGTGTCTCCATACAGAGCAGTAGCACAGGGTGTCACCATACAGAGCAGCATCATAGGGTACCACCATACAGAGCAGTAGCACAGGGTGTCACCATACAGAGCAGTAGCACTTGGTGTCACCATAAGAGCAGCAGCATAGGGTGTCACCATACAGAGCAGTAGCACTAGGTGTCACCATACAGAGCAGTAGCACAGGGTGTCACCATACAGAGCAGTAGCACAGGGTGCCACCACGCAGAGCGTCTGGAGCTTAGGTAAATGAATACAGTTCAAAGCTGCTTGGATCAATCTGGAGTAGATTTTTTTTCTAAAAAAAAAAGGGGGGGGACGCATGCAGTCACGTGGTTTCATGAAATTGGAGACGTAGTTTATAAACACAGTTTAATGAAAGTAGTATACATCTTTCTGAAATACAGTCAGTAGTACTATCGTTTTTATCGCTAAAGTATTTTAAAGTAAATTCTCTAAGGTCTAGTGCAGGAAAATTCAAAATATGTACCATTGAACATGGTGGAAGTCTTGGGGGGAGGGGGTGACACCCTGAATTTTCCGCACCGGGTGACACCAACCATAGTGTCGCCACTGCATACAAAAATGAATGTAAAAAATTAATGTGAGCTTTTACTGTCCAAAACAATTCGCTGCGGCAGAAAAAGTCGCCAGCTGCAAGTGATCTGTAACAACGATACAATGAAATACAACTAAAGGGAAATCACTGGTTATGATTTGAACTTTCCGTTGATTTTTTGTCAACTCCCCTTTTTTATGCTACAGGGTGTACTCTTTATATAATTATGTATACAAATTATATATAATTACCAAAATAATTGTGTACACTTATACCAGCCTCCTCTTGGTGTCATTTTAACGTGTAAATGCATTTTAAAAGCTTGTTAGCTCTGAATTCGTAAGGCGTGACTCGACAATCAAAGGGCTATATTTCAGCTATTTCACTCGTTACTCAATTTATTCCAGTACGCGCACGGGCGGACATTTCAGACTTCGAGCGCTGAAGAAATATTTTTGGGCCCTTTAACAAAAAGAAACACATTACAAGGGCTTAAGATTGTACTCTGTGGCCCGGTGCGCCCGTCCTTATATCCGCCTATGAGTGTAAGCTATAATACTCGGAGAGAAGAAGGAGTCCGTTGTAAAATGAATAGGAAGAGTAAAATCAAGGCTAGAACAGTCCAAAAGTGTAGATAGTTGCCCATTACTGTGCTGCTTCCAACGAGGAAAAAGTGTTGACGGACCAATGAATCAATGAGCGGTGGTTATCGTTGTTGTATCAACGAACTTTGTGCACTACTCGGTCATTCTGGGCGGGACAATTTGTAAATGTGGCCAGCTATTGTTACGATTAGGTTTTTTTTTTGGATCAAGTCCTCGGTGCAGTTACATGAGCAGTCTTCCAGTGTCTCTGCGGTGGTGAAGTTGATTTGTAAGTCGTGGATTCGAATCCTAGTGAGGTCAGCTACATGTATGTCGCGTTGCGCCTCCACGGTCAATGTGGCACTGACTGTGTAGAGAGGTTTCCATAAAACTGTTCTCATTGTGAGTTCGATAAATGATTAAAAATAAGTCTTATCCTGAAAGGTATATCGTAAGTAAAATCAGCAATAAAAAAGCCGTAAGACGGAAATGAAATGTTTCCCAATCTACTTTAAAAATTAAATTGCCATCTGGCAACACAAAAAAAAGTTATAATTCTAGTAGGTCTATTGGTATATTACGATAAGTCGTCCGAAGTCAATATTATCTTATCGTTTATATAAAACAATTATAAGGCTATATTTTGCCTTGAGGAGGTTTACGGTATTTTTTTTATAGCTGAGGACAGCGGAGCGGGGCTGACGCGAGGGCAAGGTCATGGCTCTAAAGTAGTCTAAAGCATGGGTTGGGGGGGGGGGTCGGGCGCCGTTATAAAATGTTATTTTTATTTATTTTAATACAAACAATTGGGTAAATGAGACCAGAGGGGTCGTCGTCATATTTTTTTCAGGGGTCCCAGAATATCTGTCTTTGGCCCGGTGTGATGTTATAACAGTGCTACCAGATATTTCCACCAGACATTTCAAATATTAACGTAAATTAATGGCTTGGCTTATGTAGGTGAGTGTGTACAGAGACATGTCTTACCTCCCTTATCCCCATATAGTGGTGGATTTGAATAAAAGATTTTCATATGTGCGGAGAAAAATTACGTCACTTTATATCAAAAGAAGTGGGACGGATGGCCGAGTGGTGTAGATACTCGACTGTCAACCTGAGAGTCTGGGTTCGATCCTCGGTGAGAACCATGGGGAATTTTTCCAGATGAAATGTGTTTCAAAGTCGTCCCACAAGTCCACCCAGCTTGAAATGGGTACCTGACTTAAGTTGGGGAAGTAAAGGCGGCTGGGTGTTGTGCCACACAATCCCTTCAAATGCCGAGGTTATAGAAACAGATGATTTCTACACTTCATCTGCCCCGATGGCTCTTTAGGGCTAAGGGAACTTTTACATAAAAAGACTACTGACTTGTTACACAGTTTGCATTTATTTAAACTATATATGTACCGTATGGGCGTTTAAAGTTGTCGCTGCCCAAAATGTTTTCAGAGACTGTGACATTCACGACTGACAATTCTAAAATTATACACTTGTATATATTTACACCTTCGGTTTCGATGATGGCCCTATATGGACTTTATTTCAAAATTGCATATGGAAAGGAAATAAAACACATCATACTTCCGTTATTTTAGCATATTATTCTTAACCTAATATTGCATGGATACACCTCATGCCAGGTCCTCTGAATGAGTGACATCAAACACGGATGAACCCATTACATCCAGCAATCGTGAAATATGTTTCCATCCCGATCATAGAAATGATTGATACAATCTGACCCAGACGTACCATCTGCATTGACGTACAAACAATCCAACCTGTGAGTGAAAAAAAAATAATGTGTTTGAATTTATATGTTAAACAAGTTAAAACAAGAATGAATTAAGCAAACCAAAGTATACAAAAGAATGCATAAATAAAGTGCCTGTATTTATTAACATAAAAAGTCAAAAATAATTTTTTTGCATACAGAATTATTGCTTTTTAAAGAAATTGTAGAGCAAGAATGGTGAGCACATGCAATAAAATCTTTGTGTATATTAAAAGAACGTACATGTATTGTGTGTAGGCCTACATGTATTGTGTGTAGGCCTACATGTATTGTGTGTAGTCCTGCACGTATTGTGTGGAGGCCTACATGTATTGTGTGGAGGCCTACGTGTATTGTGTGGAGGCCTACATGTATTGTGTGTAGTCCTACATGTGTTGTGTGTATGAGCATGTATGAACGAAATATTGCAATGAAAGAGACATTCCCCGTCTTGCTTCTAAACTAAATACTGTTTAGGCGCTCCGTTGCAAAACAAAATTTAAAACAAAACAACAACATTTTCATGCCATTTTAATCATGGAGCAATCTTTTGATTACCAAAATATGCACTTGAAGCTAAAAAAGAAATGAACAAAGGCTTTTACTTCACTAATATGGAGAGACTACTGTGTATGAGTGTGTGTGTGTGTGTGTGTACATGGATCTAGATTGAGTCTTTGTGTGTACATGGATCTAGATTGAGTCTTTGTGTGTACATTGACCTAGATTGAGTCTTTGTGTGTACATGGACCTAGAATGAGTCTTTGTGTGTACACGGATCTAGATTGAGTCTTTGTGTGTACATGGACCTAGATTGAGTCTTTGTGTGTACATTGAACTAGATTGAGTCTTTGTGTGTACATGGACCTAGAATGAGTCTTTGTGTGTACATGGACCTAGATTGAGTCTTTGTGTGTACATGGACCTAGATTGAGTCTTTGTGTGTACATGGACCTAGATTGAGTCTTTGTGTGTACATGGACCTAGATTGAGTCTTTGTGTGTACATGGACCTAGATTGAGTCTTTGTGTGCACATGGACCTAGAATGAGTCTTTGTGAGCAATGGACCTAGATTGAGTCTTTGTGTGTACACGGACCTAGATTGAGTCTTTGTGTGTACATGGACCTAGATTGAGTCTTTGTGTGTACATTGACCTAGATTGAGTCTTTGTGTGTACATTGACCTAGATTGAGTCTTTGTGTGCACATGGACCTAGAATGAGTCTTTGTGTGCATATGGACCTAGATTGAGTCTTTGTGTGTACATGGACCTGGATTGAGTCTTTGTGTGTACATGGACCTAGATTGAGTCTTTGTGTGCACATGGACCTAGAATGAGTCTTTGTGTGCACATGGACCTAGATTGAGTCTTTGTGTGTACACGGACCTAGATTGAGTCTTTGTGTGTACACGGACCTAGATTGAGTCTTTGTGTGCACATGCACCTAGATTGAGTCTTTGTGTGTACATTGACCTAGATTGAGTCTTTGTGTGTACATTGACCTAGATTGAGTCTTTGTGTGCACATGGACCTAGAATGAGTCTTTGTGTGCACATGGACCTAGATTGAGTCTTTGTGTGTACACGGACCTAGATTGAGTCTTTGTGTGTACATGGACCTAGATTGAGTCTTTGTGTGTACACCGACCTAGATTGAGTCTTTGTGTGTACATTGACCTAGCTTGAGTCTTTGTGTGTACATGGACCTAGATTTAGTCTTTGTGTGTACATGGGCCTAGAATGAGTCTTTGGGTATACATGGACCTAGATTGAGTCTCTGGGTGTACAATTGTATATGGACCTTGATTGATTCATTGTGTGTTCATGGACCTAAATTGAGTCATCGTGTGTTAACCCAAAATAAATAGTGATAACGGAAACAGGTCAATATTTACTTTAAAAAAAACAACGAACTTAACTATTGCGATAATTTTTATCTTGTTTACAAACAAGCCAGATAAAAGGTTAACTTACTATTTATTAGTGACAAAAATAGAAAAAAAAATAGGGGAATATGATGAAAGAGACAGAGGCGGATTTGACACATTGTTTTGGGTTTGGTAGGGGCAAGAGTCTTAAATGTAGGCTAGACAATATATCGCACTATATTGCTCTTATCGCAGCAGCAATTCCCCTTCATAGTCCTTGGGCAGTTATTCCAGTCATAACTCTTAAAAACTCTGCCACGAATAGCAAAGAAACTTAAAGTAAAAAAAACAAGCAATTAAGCCTGTTCCATTCTGGACACAGGACGTGTTAGCGCATTTTCATGTTATGTTTCAGTACATTTGTTAGCTTTCAGTAAATATTTGTACATTTTGGAAATGGTTATAAATTCAATTGTGTAATGCATATATCTGTAAAAAAAATATTATAAAGACGTTTCTTTATATTTGAAAAAAAATTATTTTCTCTTAAATCTAACTACAAGTGGTTTGTGGTTACTGAAATAGGACTCATAATTGAAAACATTCGAAATTGTAGTCATTTAATCGTCCGAAAACTCCGTCAATTGTTGCATAGCTCTGATACTTTCAATTAAACTCAGAACACAAGCTTACTATTTCATTTGATGAGTTTCTTAATTAATCTTGGTGAAACTACGTGCTGTAGTATTTCGCACCAAATGAATGGGTTATTGAACGTACAAGGTGTAGAATGGGGCTATATATAAAATATATAAGCCCCTTCGGAGCCCTGAAGCCCGGCCTCAGAGGTCCTATCGCAAAATGAACTTTTGATCTACACATGGCAGGCCAAGACCTACAAAATGATATATACATCATGGGTCTAGGACTTATGGTTGTTGAGATCTAGGGTGATGACGGACAGACAGACAGACAGACAAAACGGGGACAATAGAGCATTTTTTTTTCGAAAATGCTCTAAAAATAAATAATAGAATGAGGTCGGAAATAAATCAGGAAAAACTATAAAGTGACTTTCTAAAATATATCTGAATGAAAAAAAAACAGAAACGACGTTTTCTATTCAAACGGCAAAACTTGTTACTTTCTGTTTTATCTTCATATAGGTATGGGTTTTAATACAGTTGTCAGCGTCTAATGGAGTAGTTAATACCAGATTCCTGATTTCAATTTTGTTCTCACCCGATAATGTTTAAAAAGATGACATAAATTGCCCATTAAGTTTACATATACACAGGCCCGTAGCCAGGAATATTGGATTGGGGGGGCCGAAGTCATTTTCGGGGGGGGGGGGACGAAGAAATCTTTTTCGGGGGGGGGGGTGCCGAAGAAATGATCCTGGGGCACAGGGGCGGAGCTAGGCAACTTTGACCGGGGTGGGGCAAAACATTGACCTGGGGGGGGAGCAAATCTGTTTTCATTGTTGAAAATTGGTCTCAGTGAGTCCCCTCCCCAAGAAATTTTTTTCAGTTCCATATCTGGAATGGTGCATTTTAGTACCGATTGTTTAGCTATTAATTAGAAATATATAATTTTAACTACGTTTCAATAATTCATGGCATGTTGCAGTTTTGTTAAAAATAATTTAAATAGTAAAGAGTTTTAATGATAAAAATTTATTGAGGCTGAGCAATTTCTGATTCCTGTTATAAATATGTTGACCATTTGTTCTGCTACACAATTGTTACATAATAGATACCTGATTTATATTATTATACTGTTTGTTTAACTTACAACCCGGGAAGAACGACAAAGATGCACGAATATAGCTTAGCTATTTTGTGATATTTCTTATAAAATATTGAAAACAAAGAATAGATCTATCAACAAAAACAGTCGCAATTATTCAATTTAAAATAAAATTAATTCTGCTAAAAAGTAAATTTGTAAATTAAATAACATCAATCAGAAATCACGGCATTTGTACTTTATTATTTTATTATACATATGCATAAAAATGATGTCAGAAGTCAATGTTATTTTATTAACTTATTTAAGTTGCTAGTTGTCCTCAGAAGATACCAATATATAAAACTATTACAAGGTTGCGAACAGGCCCATAGACAGAAATTTCGGGCCCCTGGGTAGGGGTGACACGCCCCCCCCCCCGTGCTGATATTAATATTTTAAAAAGTTGATTGGCCAGCTCAGTCCGGGTCCCTAAAACTGGCCGGGCCCCTGGGCATTGGCTCCCCCTGCCCCCACCCCACACTCGTCGGCACTGGTTGCGAACTTATATTATAATACGTTTCAAATTTACAAACGTCGTGGTTTAGCACTGAATTTACCTAAAAATGTTTCAGCATTCAGATTGTCTGTTAAATCTTTTTCAAATGTAAGCAGGAAAAGATTGCTTAGACGCTTTTGTAACATTGATCTGCGATATGGGGTGAGCATTCGTGTGAGGGTTGAGAAACTGTTCTCACACACGGTTGTTGAAGCCCCAAATACCAATGCTGCCCAAAATACCCAGAAGTGAACTTCAATAAGATTCAATCTTTTATGCCCAAAAATTAGATAAGCTATATATGTAAGTAAAATAGCCTGAATAATTGTCAAAATATAAACTTTTAAGTTTTTATTGTTATTGATTTATTGAACAAAATGATTGATGTTTTATAGCCTTTATTATTAAAATTTTGTCAAAAAGCTCAAATCATGCACGGGGGGGGGCTCAGGTCATGCACGGGGGGGGGGCTCAGTCCCCCTAACCCCCCTCTGGCTACGGGCCTGCATATACAGCGGTTATCATTCTCAAGGATGCATATAAAACAGGAGATTGGTTAAATCAAAAAGTAATGATGATAAGGTTAGGGCTGCCGAAAGCTAATCTTGGGCCCTAACAATTAGCATCTAATACGGCTCTCTGATTTCATACCACCCCCCATACCCCAATAGCTAACTCATTTTATACCAGGCAAGTCATTTTATACCAGGCAAGTCATTTTATACAAGATTCCTGTACAGAGGTGGCTTTGGCGATTCTGTTGAATGCGCAGCCGCAAAGCACAAGGCGAGTGTAATTGATGGAGTAATTGTGCTGCGTTAATGGAAAGAGTTTCGCTAGGTACGAGTAAATGTTCCAAACCTGAACATAAACACAAAGTAAATAAACGTAACTATAGAGAAGATATGTTTTCAAGTAACATGTCAACATCTGCAAGGAGAAGAATTCTTGTTAATAATGTGCAGGCTTCATGACAAAGATGTCGTTGTTGTTGTTGTTGTTGCAATTTAATTCGTTATTGTAAATGAAATTACATAGAACAGTTGGGGTAAAAAAAAAAGGGCATTTTGAAAAACAGCTATGCTTCTTACGCAGGAAGTTTCCCTTGACAAGCCAATACAGACCATCAGATTGAGATAAAGTGGATTTCATCTGTTTCTTTAGCCAGGGCTATTATATAGGTGGACTTATGAAAAGTCCCGGTACTGGCAGGGGCTCAAACTCGAGCCCTTTCGCCAAGCAGTCGAGCGCTCTATCACAGTACCACCGCGTCCCTTATGCTCCTTTTAACGTTTAATAAATTATCTACAGTACCTTGATACTTGATTAATTTTTTTTTTATTTTATTGTAAAGTATGTTAAATTTATAGATGGGTGTAAAGTTATAGAGAGAGTAGAGAGAGAGATAGAGGGGGAGGGAGAAAAAGAGAGAGAGGGGGGGGGGAGAAGCGCTCAGTAAAGTATTAGATAACTATCCTTCATTTCTTTGTTTTCCTTCTTTTCAACCTAAGTGACGAATTTCGCTTACTTGCAAACCAAATCAGGGAATCGTGGACATACTTCATCACAGGGCCCTATAGTTCTGTACGAAGGAAGTTCAGCCTGGGCCTGAGGCGCACACCATGTGACGGAAACCAGGCAAGTCATAACTAGTTAAAAAAAAAACAATAATGACATGTTTGTCAGGTGCAAGGTACATGTATTCTTACAGCCCCCTCCGCCCCTCCCCCTACCGATGTCTGATCAACAAACATGATGTTACCTACTCAGTTATTCCACTCGGTTATTGCTACAGTACTCATGATAGGGGATGGAATGGTCGTGTGGTAAAGCACAAGACTGTCGACCTGAGGGTCCCTGGTTCGATCTCCAGTGAGGACCAACGGATATTTCAGGTCATGGCTCAAGTCCCCGCTAAATCTCCCCTGGTGCATCCATGGCCATTGCACTATCGGCTATGGTGGGGATGAAAGAAGGGCATCATAAAACCCTCCCATTAGTGGTTTATAGGATCTAAGAGATTTAATCTCATCCTTACAGGGACTTCACAGATTCACTCATGAATACTTTCTTAGTCTGTAACATAAAAAAGCTGGAGGGTGAGGGGTCCCAACTGAATAGGAACATTCTATTTTTTCCCCAGTGTTTATTCACTACGATGGAGGGGTGGCATTAACAGTGTCATTTTGCTGGGCCTCGGGAAACGTGACACTTGAAGGGCCTAGGTAGAGTGTTGTTTACCGGGACGTGTACAATCTAATACATAACGTAGTAGACCGGCCGTGTGTATCCCTTCCGCTTGCTCGGCTAAAAATAGTCTGGGGAGTTCCAAAAGTCGACATCTGAACACAACAAGGATTTCTTATTATATCGCAGACAGCAGCCAGCTTCAGCAGGCTTTTCAACTAGTCATATATGACAAACGTTTAGTTTTTGTTACATAGGTGACAAATATATATACATACATATATATATATATTTAGCGGAGGGGGGAGGAGGACTGTGAGGTGGCAGTCTTTTAGCAGAGTTGAAATTTTTTTTTAAAAAAGGGAAGTAATTTTTAAAATAAATACTAAAGTGATTGCACATTCTAATGAGGATATAAAGACATCGTCTCTTTCACGGGATTTCATTATAACGGGTTATCTTAATCAACCACACCTCCTTATTAGTGTAATTTTGTTATGATTGGGGGGGGGGGCAGTTTGTCAGTTTTCCAGCGAGAGTAATACGGTTATTCTACAAATGCTGGATGGAATTGTAGTCAATGTGTCATGTCATGAAGCTTCTATCCCATTTGATGCAGGGCCTGGGTCGGTCTGTCTGGTCGCCCCCCCTTCCAGCTGGATAAAACAAAAGGCCATTGTAAGGGTGATGCTACGACGATGCTCTTTACAAAAAGATTACCAGAACTAGTAAAAAAAAAACAACATACCATAATAAAATGAGAACTTATAATAAGGTAAACTATGTTTAGAACTGTCAGAATCACCCACAATAAACATCGTTTACATTGTTATTTAATGCCAGCAAGTGGTGGACAACCTACAAATAGCTGGTCCATTCCTTGAAGAGCCCTTCTAAAATCTAGGCCGTTACCTAGCCCCCCCCCCAGTGCGATGGGGACACCTGTAGGGGCTTTTATCTCGCCAGCCATAAGGAGGCAGAGGCGTACCAAGGGAGGGGTCCAAATTTTAAACAGCTTGAGGGGCCCCAATTTTTTTGCATTAGATATTAAGTACATTATCTCACGTCATGGTGGAATGTCAATATGCAGGAGCCCCCAAAGAGGCCCATCCCCCAGGGCCCCAAAATCCTTAGGTTTGGCACTGCAAGGAGGGCGATATCAGCACTTGTCAGACAGTGGCCACGGGCTAAAATTATTTGAAAGTTTAGACTTGTTCATAGGGGGCCCCATTTTTTAAGATTACTAGGTACCCAAGAGATTAAATGTGTACAATTGTACATCCATTTTAACTTGTGACATTTATATCATTTAGTGGCGTAGCGAGGATGGCAAGGATGACATCATGTCCCGTCGCTATTTACAAAGGGGCGCCAAATGATATATTTTACATATAATTAATATATGGTTTTGAATGGGTAGCGGGGTGCGCTAAAAAAAGGTATTGTGCCCTGGGCGCGAGTTAAGCTCACTACACCACTGTTATCATTTCCGTTTCAAATACAAAATCATAAGTTAATGACTAAATAGAAACTACCTACCTAGAACAATGTAGAATAAGGCAGAGGCCATCTTTTGTAAACTTAAACCACGTTTCTAAACTATGTTATTGTATTCTTAGCAGACACAACCAACTACTGTCCTAGATCTAATTAAATAAAGTTAATTTATAGGACTGCACATAGGTCGTCAACTCACAATACCGGAGACGGACTGGTTAATTCAGGTTGTGTGGTGGTTGTGGGAACGGGTGGGGGGTCGGATGTAAACAAGCTGTACTCTCAAACCAAATATTCTGGTGGGTGATTTATGATTTATTTGCAGATTTTGTTGGGTTTTTTTATAATATTTTTTTCTTGGACTTGATCGAATGGCTAGCGATTTCGGGATCCAAAGTAGCATTATAATTTTATCATTCATTCTTTAGCAGCTTAGGGACAAATCGTATTAGCCTATATTTGTATCATGTGTTAATTTATATGATTCTTAGCACCGGTAATAGCAAATCTGCACTCGGTCTTCGCATGGGTTTGGCCCCGTCCCACCACCTCCTTCCCACCTTCCCCATACATCCCCCCTGGTCCCCACATCCTTCAACCATTATGCGAAGGTCTTAATAAATAATAATAATCAGCCTCCTGTGTAGTATAATTATATAGGTGTTAGTTTTCTTCACAAATAATAGCAATGATGGATGCGCACCAATCATACTCTTGAACACGGAAGTGTGCACATCTCTGTCCTACGTTCTGTGATAATTTGGAAGGACACTATAAATATACTATTGAACCAGGCCCGTAGCATGCGGGGGGGGCAGGGGGCCGGGACCCCCTGCATTTTGTCTGGCCCCCCTCTGTTTATTTGCTCTACATAGTAAAATGTATTACCTGCCCCCCCCCGTTATTGCCTGGCCCCTACTGTAGAATGCCTGGTCCCTGCTGTAGAATTTTCACGCTACGGGGCTGTATTGAACACGCAAGTGTGCTCATCTCAGTACTATGTTATGCATAAATTGGGAGGAAACTAAGTTGCCGAAATGAATAGAGATAATGTCAATATAAAATGTATAAATTTAAATGCTTCAATATCTAAATCTCGAAAATATTTAAAAACAGAGGGTATACCAAGTTTAGTTGTTCTCTCTTCGAAATGGATTTCTAAACTACACAAACAAACATACATACACACCCCTACACACACATATATATATATGTATATATATATATATATATATATATATATATATATATATGTGTGTGTGTGTGTGTCTAATATATTTTATTGTCAGTGTTCACCACAGATCCACACAGAGTTATTGACCTTAGGAACATCATCAAGAAAAGACAAAAATAAAAACCCAGCTGGGGTCTAACAAGAGTTCATACCCTAGGCTGCCCTAGGATCATCCTAAGCTATTTTAAGATTAAAAGAAAATGAATAGCACAAGACAGATATCAATGGTTAAAGAATCAGACGTCATTCAAAATGTATTTAAAAAAGACGTTGTCATGAAACAAACAAGGTGGGGGGAGGGGTGTTACTGTCACAATGGCTACAGTGGTTATCGTTACAGAACCGTGGGGCAAACAACGATCTACTCAAATGTGACGTAATGAAACAAAACACTATGAATCACCAGTGATAGAAACAATGACAATTTATCATTCATCAAAACACAAGTTCAGAATAAAGTCTTATTGGTCCTGTTGCCAGACTTACCAATTCTTATCTTATCTAGATATAATATCTAGCCCTAATTGTTTGCCTAAAGTGTGTTCTTATCTTATCTAGATACAATATCTAGCCCTAATTGTTTGCCTAAAGTGTGTTTCTGACAAATCGTTCCTCCTTCAGGCATTAATAATTATGATACTTGAGTGTTTCAGATTTAGTTTAGTTGATGCCATAAAATGGATGGCAATATTTTCTATCAAACTCTGAATCTCCTATTGATGTCTGGCCAGCCACGAAACTGCACATGGTTGAAACTTTGTGACCACCACAGAAAAATACTTTATGAAGCATATGTTTATTGCATGCAGCACAAGTTTATTACAATACTTTATGAAGCATATTTTTATCAACCATGTATGTTGGATTGCATGCAGCACAAGTTTATGGCAATACTTTATGAAGCATATGTTTATCAACCATGTATGTTGGATTGCATGCAGCACAAGTTTATGACAATACTTTATAATTTATGTTTATCAACCATGTATGTTGGATTGCATGCAGCTCAAATTTATGACAATACTTAATATGTTCATCAACTCTCGGCAGCACCTTTATTTTAAGACTAAGAGCAAGTTCCTAATTTCAAAATTTTAATGATTTAGAAAACTTTAAAACTGTGGCTGGATGCAGTTTGAACACTAATGGTATTACATTACGATTTCATTCTTTTGAAAGATTAATATTCACAATGCAATTATTGACAATGTACTAATAACTAATACAACAATGGAGTATGTCAGCAATTGGCTCTTGTCAACTTTTTATTTTTGACAATAGCAAAAAGACAGGTGGATAGTACTTTTGAGTTGCACGATGTTCAAATTTTATGTTTCAAAGTAATTATAAAAAACACAAAAATAGTGCTACTTGTTGATGCTCTTACTATTTAGTGCTAATTTTTTCTAAATTTCCTTAACCAATATGGTCATTGGGGGAATAAATGGACACATCGACAGATGTGCTTTCTAACGTCCTTTCTTGGTGGCACCCATCTTCTCTCCAAGTCAGCGGCCGATATTTTTGGCTTTACCAGGGATTGAACGCTGTAGCCTTTGCAAGTGATTCGAGTATAAAATCGACTTTGCTATCTAGCTGCATTGCTAGTTTTTGCTAAATAATACAGTGGACATGTTATTTGGAAATGTTTAGTTTTACTTCAGGTACAAGTTCAAAATTTTTCTGAAACTGAGAATCAATGTAACTAAGAATTTAAATACCACAGAAAGGAAAAAAAAATTAAGAAGTTCTAATAATATGACTCATGAAAAGAAAGACAACTAAATAAACTTGTGGACTATTAAGTGTAACTTAGAGTTAGACATCCATTTTATTAATTTAGGGGTACGGTTGACCCTTAGTACTTGGCAGACCCAACGACAAGGAAAAAAATGTAATCCTTCTCTAGGCCCAACCTATATAGTTTAGAAAAATTCTGATTAGTGTCAGGAAATCATTTTAAACTATGTGACCTGATAGCTGCACTAAGTATTAAGCCATACAGGTGGTCTGGATAAGTTAACAATCACTACATTATAAAAAAAAATGCTAAGGCTCTCTGCATAAATAATCAATACCATTTTAATAACTTCAAAGAAAATTAAAACATTTTCTCAAGTGTATGAACCAAAACACAAGCACAGATGAATGATATAAACTTATGAATGACATGAACCTGTGAATGACATGAAATATTAATCACACTCCATCATAGGGTCCATATGAATATCACTTTCACTAGACGTATGACCTAATGTTGCTGCAGAATGGCTGTGATGTCCTACCAAGTCTGAGGTCTGTCGAACTAATGTACAAGAATGACGAGTATCTCCTGATGTTGACAGAGTGACACAAGATTTATTTGTACACATTCCTATGCCTGTGACAATGTCATCAACACAGTCTGATGTTGTCACTATTTCAGAAATGACTAAATCACTGGGGTTTGGACTGTTACTGTAATGTGACACAGCTATCTCCTCAGCGCCAATGAAACCATGTCTAGTGTCATCTATAAAAGTGTGTCCCAACTCTTTAGGCTCATAGCTGGAAATACAAGCGTCAGAGACGTAGTCAGTAGCAGTTATTTCCTGTTCTTGTGGAGGGAAGCTGCTAGACTGAGACAACTCTTGACCACTGTAATCAGAAGCATGTATGATCTCTTCATGATGAGAATAGCAGGCAGGAGTTATCTGTCCTGAGTAGTCTACATGGGGAGAAACATAACTGGCATGAGTTACTTCTTCATGGTCCAGTATGTCTGTGGTGTAAACAATGTCTCCGGTGTTGTCTGTGTGTTGATAGATTTCAGACATAACTACAAGCTCATCTTGCTTTTCATCCAAAGTCTCATCATGCAGTTCTGTGAATCAGGCAATAACATTAAAACAAATAAGTAAAATTTATCAAAATAAATTAGAGCTATTTCTATAACATGACTTATGAATTCTATTTTTGTAAAAGCAAAAAAAAAATGTATCTTTAATTGTCAGCATGTATTAGAGTTATAAACAATGACACATAAAAATGGCTGTTTAGGGGAAGTAAATAATTTATTTCTAACGAAGTTAATAGTACATTTAGCAATTTATAAGAGACATGACAGGATATTATTAGTATTTTTACATTCATTTAAACTTCCAGCAACAGAAAATCAACACACCTTCAGAATTTAATAAGACGTGTGATAGAGATAAACTGGCTGTATCATTAACAGTTTGGCTTATTGACTGACTGGATACTGTGACTGGACAATCACTCAGAGTATGCTGGAACATAGGCTCTGATAGACAGAAACAAATTTTTAAGTAGAAAATTTTATTAACAATAAGTAGACATAGAAATATATACATGTATATATATTATTTTAACCATCGTTATTATTTTGACTTGATATATAAGCATTTAATATTTTGTGTGCCTGTCTATAAGTGATGGATAGATTTTGGAAATATAAAATAAATGTTGACTTTGATTAAATTTTGCTAATTTCTGCATCAGTTCATTGCATTGTGAGGGTTGTTCTTTTGTTTGGTTGATTTAATGAAGTGATGATAAATTAGGTCACTCGACAAACTTGGAGGCGTGCATGTGGTAGCTGTGGCCCTCCGTCCCTTTCACTCATAAATAATGGAATAAGTCAAATCTTTGCTGACTTATAGTTTATTATACATAAACAATAAAATTGTATAAAAAAGAACAAATACTAACAGTTCATCATATGCTGAATAATATTGTGTCATGAACCACCAAAAAAATAGTTATGAATAATTTTTGACTTCCCTTATTATAAATTTAGTAAACAATTTAGGATCACACAAGTGAATGTCCAAACTTCACAAACGAAGATATTAATTTTTCATGACCATATGTCTTAATCAGTCTTCCGCGAGAGCTCATAAAAGAAAGTTACTACTAGTCACTGCTAGCATGAAAACATGGCTGTGTAGTTCGCGGGAAAATCTCATTCTCTGATATTACTTCTAATCAAGTCTTCCGATCACAAAAGAAAATAGCTATTATAAATTCCATTAGGATCCTATACAAAAATATGTCTATCATCAAGGTGAACTCTCACTTTCTATAATAATAATAACCTAAGATACAGAAGACGTCTGTCCTTTACGAGAGTGTTTTCTTAACTATTTCCTTTCGGGAAATATAAAAAACCCTATCACCAGTTGATTAAAAACTGTGATCCTAATATTTATAAAACAAACCCATTAATAATACCTTTACAGCATTTTTATCAAAATAAAATGCGTTGATTTTGAAGAAACATGCCCCTGCCATACACAATGTTAACTACACCTATCCGGCCCCCAGGAAATGCAACTGATACAAAACAGTAAAACTGGTGATGTCTGATACAAAACGATTAAAAAAAACTATTGTTTTTAACCATATTTATCTCATACTCTGGTGTAAGACATTTGACAATGTTTATGAAAAACTTTTATTAAAATGTTATGTACATTTTTTTTTAAATTTCTGAATCCATCCCTCACTAAGAGACAATGCATTCAATATTTTCAATCAAATCAAAAGAACCATTCTTTAAAATTATAAACTATCTTCATCCATCATTTATTTACGTGTGTGTGTGTGAAGTACCTGTAAGGATGAGATCAAATCTCTTAGATCTTATGAACCACAAATGGGACAATTTTTATGGTGCCCCTTCTTCCATTCCCATCATAGCCGATAGTGCAGTAGCTAAGGAGGCACCACAGGAGATAAGCTGGAACTTTAATATGACCTGAAATATCCATTGGTCTTCACCGGAGATTGAACCAGGGACCATCAGGTAAACATTCAAGCATTTTACCACACAACCATTGTTTATTTATAACAGACTTCATTTTTTAGTTTTTAAACCACTATTTTAATTTATATTTTTTTACCATTTGAAATATATATTATTTTAACTTAAACAGTATTCTAAAAACTCTGAGATAAAACTGATGTTTATCCAGAGTTAAATTAGCATGTATCGAAGATCAATATTAATCTTAATAATTGTGTACTTACATTTTATCTGTAAGAAACTTTTGTACTTTACTGTTAATTTTTAGAGCATTTTTGAAAAAAAAAAATGTCCCCATTTTGTCTGTCTGTCCGTCATCACCCTAGATCTCAACAACCATAAGTCCTAGACCCATGATGTATATATCATTTTGTAGGTCTTGGCCTGCTATGTGTGCATCAAAAGTCCATTTCGTGATCTGACCTCAGAGGGCCGAAAAAGGGGGCTTATTAAGTACCGTTTTTACCATATAAGCTATATTAACAAAGGAGCGCCCTAGATCTCAGCAACCATAAGTCCTAGACCCATGATGTATATGTCACTTTGTAGGTCTTGGCCTGCCATGTGTATATCAAAAGTCCATTTCGCGATATGACCTCTCAGGGCCGGGCTTCAGGGTTACTAAGGGGCTTGTATATAAATTATAACTAAACAAAGGGGCGTAATCATTATTTATTTTCGTAACAGTTATTCAACATGACTTACTTCCCTCTCTATTTATAAATGAAAATGCTCTAAAACATCCTGTTTTTACAGGCTTAATTTTTGCTTAATTTAGATGGGATTTAAAAAAAAAACAACAAAAAAAAAACAACCCAATGATCTAACAACATATAAAGATCACATAAAAACAATACTCACCTTGATAAGTATTACTGAGCACCAACACCTGAGGAGAATTAGAGAGATGATCTGATTTCTGTGTAGTTGAGCCACCTTTGATAATAACACCAGGTTCTTTTTTTACTTCCTGCACCATATCTTCTTTTATGTCCTGCTTGAAACTGTTTCGAATCTCATCCTCCAGGTGATGTCGTATCAGATGTTGACGCCTACTACCACTTTGAGTAAATTTTTTGCCACAGATATCACACTCAAATGGCTTATCTCCTAAAAATAAGGGTTTAAAAAAATGTATTATATTGTTAAGTGCCTTTTACAATAGTTCTGAACATCTAGTGATTCAAGATTTTTTTTAACACACCTATTTCTACTCTAACATGATTTCCAGCAAACACTGTTATGGCCTAGCACATTTAGAAAAATTGCGGCAATCCATCACCCTCACCGTGATATGAAAATGAGATCATAACCACAAACCAGGTAAAATTAAGTAAAACTTCTAAAGCTACAAAAATATTTACTAGAGCAGTGGTCCTCAAAGTGTGAGTTCAAAGGAATTATAAATGTAAACAGATGCAACAAGAGAAAACAAATTTAGTGATAGCCACAGTGTTGGAGGTTGGCCTTAGTGTATACAGAGACGAAATAAAGATCCACCAGCACAAATGCTGTCACCATAAATGAAACTCAGCTAAAAGAGGTGTAATCCTTCACCATTTATTCAGGGCCCTAAGCTAAATGACCGTTGGGCCAATCTGAGCATGAGGTCTTCAGAAATTACCTCAGATTATTTAAAAAGAGTCCTAATGGCCAAGGCATAGCATGCTGGATTCTTTTTACAAAAGAAGTTAAAAGCTATTACAGTTTAGTTCAATTTCAATATTAAATCGAGCTTTCTGATTTCTTGAAAGATAAGCTAGTTAACCTAAAAAGTGATTATATGCAGAATTCAAAAATTATGGGTGAGAAGATTTTTTACAGGGTATGTCAAATGTGAAGTCGATAAGAGCAGCACTATTGCTTTTTTATATAGTAAAAATTGAGCCACATCATAGTCAATTTGTCAAGATTTAGTTAACAAAATTAAATGAATGATAGAAAATATTTTAAAAAATAGCTCATCAGGAGCTGCACAAAACACTTTGAAGAACCACCATTATTATTAAGCATAGTGGGACAGATGGCTGAGTAGTGTAGACAGTCCTGGAATCTATCCTCTGTGAGAACCAATGGAAATTTTCCAAGGCATGGTGAAAGTATGTTAATGTCCCACAAGTCCACCCAGCTTTAAATGGTACCTGACTTAAGTTGGTGAAGTAAAGGCGGCTAACCAAACAATCCCTTCATAAATGCCCATGAATTAAATGTAAAATATGATTTGATAGGTCTTTAAACAAAATCAATGAAAAAAAAAACACCATTTTACATAGAGCATATTAGTAAACGATAATGACATATTGTAATTATCTCTAAAAATGGTTATTAATAAAAGTCTTACGTGTGAGTGAGCTCATGGTATTTCAAATGATTCACCCAAGCTAAGGGAATTATTACTTTACTGTATAGTATAAATGATCTTGGTCAGGGACGTGCCGGACTGTTCAATAATCTTAACAAAATATATTTTTCTGCTCTGATAGATGAATCCTTCATCTTCAAAGAGTTGTACATCATTTTTTAATAGATAACATTTACTTAAGTATAAAGCTGATTAAAACCGTACCTGAATGGATTAATTTATGCTTCTTAAGACTTGAATGTTCAGTAAATCGTCTATTACAATTCCGCACATCACAAACAAATGGCTGTTCACCTAAGGAAATAGAAGACTTTTTGTTTACTACTATTTCTGTTATCTTTTGTAGATGTACATTTATTAAAGGTCTAGGGTGCATTAAAAAATTACGAATTTTCCCAAGAGTAATGTATTATTTATTAGTCAAGGAACTTCACCAGAATATATCAAAACAAGAAACAGTAAACATGTTTTAATATTACTTTTGTTAAATACCCTCAATAAACCTAAATCTATTGTTTACATGAACATTTTTAAATCTGTGGAGAATCAAAGTATTACTACATAAAATGTCTATTTATATTAGCTAGAACCAAAAATTTCATGTTGATTAAAATATATTTCCAACTTCAAAGTACTTCTACTGTTTTGACAATAAAAGAAAAAAAATTAATGCTACACAAGTTTATTCACCTTATAAGATATTTAATTGTTCACATCTGCACTTTCATGGTTAATTAATTAACTACAGAAATTGCTTTATGAAAAACCAATACATGTAGTTTTAAATTTAGAAAAATATATTCAAAGCATTTTAGACAAATAAAGGATTTAACAGTGGATATCATTTAAAATGTTTTGAAAGCCCTTTGACAATGACCTGTATGAATCCTTTGGTGATTTTTCAAGTTGCCAGCAGTGGTAAATGTTTTTCCACAGTCCTGATGGTCACATTTAAATGGACGCACTCCTGTGTGAGTTAAGAGATGTACATCGAGACGCTGAGCAGTGAAAAATGTTTTACCACATGATTCATCTGGGCACTTATACTGTCGATTGTTTCTAAATAAGTGAGAAAATAAATTAAATGTAAAATATGATTTGATAGGTCTTTAAACAAAATCAATGAAAAAAAAAAAAACACCATTTTACATAGAGCATATTAGTAAACGATAATGACATATTGTAATTATCTCTAAAAATGGTTATTAATAAAAGTCTTACGTGTGAGTGAGCTCATGGTATTTCAAATGATTCACCCAAGCAAACTTTCTGTTACATCCTTCAAAAGAGCATACTAAAGCTCTAGGCCCAGAGACTACATTACTTAAATATTCTTTATTTACAGCTGTAGATAAATCACCAACAGTTTTTGCAGTTTTTTTATCCTCGCATTTTCCTTAAAATACAGCAAGCAAATCAATTATACAGCAAAAAAAAAAAAATTGAAGATTAATTTGATAAAATTAACTCACATTTCAAGATACATTCAAATGTGGGTCTACAATGACCAGTGAAACATTTTTTTGGTTCATAAAACTAATTATATACATTTAGATGTATTTAAAAAATTATTTCTTAATAGCTGAATGATGCCAATTTTTATACTGCATAAGACCTGACAGAGGTTCTGAAATTCTGCCTGTTTATGCATCTAAAAGCTTGATAGTAACATAAAGCACTAATAAAGGTTTTAAGTGGATACGCCGAATTTTAAGTAATAAATTACCATCAGAAAAGATTCAATGTTTTGATTAAGATTAAAAAAATATAATAGTCTTTTTAAATTTAGGACATTCAAACTTAAAACTTGACTGGTAAGCAATTCCATGTCATTATCAAAAACTTAGTTGTGCAAAGAAATCTTTCGGCTTTTTCACAGACTTTAACTGTTGAGCATTTTATTTTTTTTTAGGTTTACATATGATACTTTTTTCAGAAAGCATAATTGGCGCTGCATATAATTGATACAGCTTTTGAATAACACTGAATTAAGAAATTAATAATTTACAATCTAGAAATTGTAACCATGAAGAAGATATCAAAGATAGAATTGTAATGTTTTATGAATAAATATTTGTTCAAAACAAACTTAATAACTTGAAATGGTCATAAACACAATGTTTTTAAGACAAACTGGGTATTGAGTGATCTTAGCGGGCAAAGATGTCAACAAACTGTGTTAATTTAGGAAAAATGCCATTAAAAAAAAAAAACTTACCCTCTTTTTTAGTTTGTTTATTTAACCTTTTGTCTTTACTTCTTGTTGTTTGGATTTGCTTAGATTGTGCATTTTCTTCAGCCAGCTGTTTCACTATGTCCAGTTGAGTTGACGCTATTAAATTTGCTGTGGCGATGGCATGAACTTGTTCAAAACTTGGCACCAATGACTGTAATAAAGATTATTTTTTAGAAGTCTAGCATTTAAAGCAAAATTTTTGGGGTCAAAATGTACTAAACAACTACTAACCTCTTTATTTTCAGACATTCCATCCTTTGCAAACCCATTTTTAGAATGTGAAGTTCCTAAGATAACATTGGCCAGCAATGAGTCTTTTCCTGGAACATTAGTAAGAACTAGAAATGGTGCATTTAATGAGGAATCATTTTTCTGAGGAAAAGAAAACATAAAAAGATTTACATCACTGTAACAGATAGGGAATTCATGAACATTTCTATTCAATAAATGCAATAAAAAAATGTACTATTTAGTGTGCAATATGAAATATAATAAAAAAAAACTAGCCTCATTTCCTTGATTTTGTATAGCAAAAAGAGATGCAAGTGCTGTTAAAACAGCATTGTTATCTCCAAATGTGGATGTTTTTATTAGATCTGAGTTGATTTCATCCATTTTACTGTGTAAATGAAAAGCTCTGAAATGTGCTATCCTCCATCAAATGTCACACAGCCACCTTTTATTGAGAAAAAAAAAAGAGACTGATGAAGTGGTCATGCCACTAAATACTAAAACAATACAAAAGTACATGTATTATTCTTTCATACTGCATTTTGAATAGAAATTTACCCATTAGCAAAACAGTCTGCTAAAATTTGCTAATATTAAAACTATTAAAAACAATATTGTGCGCTTTTTTTTATATATTCAAAGTATACATGAAAATATACACAAGCAATCAAGTTCTTTAGTGAAAATAATTATTACAGCTGTCATTATTGATGTCTTTATATTAGAATATACATATTGATGTCTTTATATTAGAATATACATATATAAAAAGTCTACAAATTTAGTCATCTATGATATCTGAGGTGTTACTGACTATTCAATTACCAATTTCATGTGTGGTTTTTATAATGAAAAAGAAAGGGCTCATTTAAAGATGTAGTTATTTTTTTCCTTTTCAAATTATTCATTCTTTTTAATGCATAGATAACCATAAGCTTGATGCAGTGCAGTCTTAATGAATTACAGGCCCCTTGGGCAAACATATTGGGGTCCTATGATAGCCACCCAAAATACAATATACCATTAGAGGGTAAGTAGCTTGGGTATCCTTTAATTCATCAGGCCCTTGCATTTGGTTGGCATGGCTTGATGTAAATATACATACACTGTGGTACAAGATGAATTCAATAACACTTTTTTTTTTAAGCCCAGATTAAAAATGTCCTTATCTTGTAACTTGAAAATCCTAGTAAAATGTAGCCCAATTCATGGAGATTAGTGCTAACATTATTTTGGAAATATCAGTGTCAGCTTTAATGGTGGCGACTGATGGTGCTATGCTAAGCCCTGTGCCTGTTAATAGACGATGATAGAAATTTTCTTTCTTTAGCTGCCACAAAAAAAAAAAAAGCTCTTAAAGCAGCATGCAGCACTTCTTTGTTTAGTGTGGCCCCCAAAGGCATTTTAAATTATCTTTTTTTATATTGTTTAAAACAAATTCATTGAATCTTGTTTGACTGATTAATTATCTTATATTTTGTTACCAATAATTAATGCTAATTGTTTTTGTTTTATGTATAGGTATGGGATTTTTTTTTTTTTTCTATGATAAATTTATCAGTTTGAACACAACATTCTAGAGTGGATTAAGTTTTGGATCCAAATATTATTTGTCCCATCAGTAAAAAAATGTGGAACAAATATTGGATATGAAATTATGTACAGAATTTAGTGACAAAGTTAACCATTTTTGTCCACTATATATCTGCTGAGGTAAGTGTGAAGGGAGAATAACTGTTAACATACAGTATCGATGTTAGAAATACTTTTGAAAAAGTTTAGACCAGGTTTGAATTGCCTATTAGTTTTTAAGAGTGACGGATTGTCTGTAATAAAATAGAGAAACCAAGGTCTCATAGGTGGTTTTTAAAACTAGTCGAAAATTACACCTTATAGACAATGTTATTTAATATTTTTGTGGAACTCCTAAATCCTATCATATAATCAAAAAAAAAAAAAAAAAGAAAAGGAAAAATTACCCATCAATCCTAGTTTACTTTACAGTCATTAACATCAAAAAAGATGAGTTGAAAGAATACAAGCTAAAAACTTTAAAGAATCAAGCAGGTTTTAAGCGCAGGTTTGAAGATTTGGAAAGTTTTAAATTTACCTATGCATGTTTTATGAAATTGTTCATTTTCAATATTGGTGAAGATGGATTCAAAATTTCTTATAAAAGACTTCTTGAAAAATTGGCTAAAGAATTGGACTTTTTAAATAGATAAAATAGATGATACATTAAATTCCAGAAACTTGTGTCAAAATCTTAAATAAACACACTTCAATAGGTTATACTGCTAATTTTGGTTTGATTGTTTACTAAGAAATATGCCGCTGGCGATTCTGAAAAAAATCATATAACCCATGTTACCGTTATAAAGTAAAAAAATTGAAATGTCGAATTTAGTTATAAAATGCTTGCCCACCTCTGGTATAAATTATATACTGTAGACATAGTATATGTGCAAAGGCAAAAAGCAGTATTTTTTCATGTACTTAACATTTCAGTCTGAAATTTAACACTTTTCAATATTCATAATAGGTTAACTTCTTACATTTTTTTAAGTAAAAAAAATGTGTGCTGAATGTCAGAAAAAGAGCATAATTTTTCATTACCATTCTGGGACTTCTCAACCATTCTAGAATGTGAGGACAAGAGAGGCTATTCTGGGACATGTCCCAGGTAAACCAAGCATTTGGTCACTATCATATGGTTCATTTTGAGAAATTTTTACTGAAAGACTAAAGACCAATATTGCTCATGTCATAAATTTACTGTTAGGAGAGTTTTTCAATGAAGTTAAAATCAGCAGCTACTAATTGATACTCCCAGCTATTTAATCCATCCCTCTCTGATGGCATATTAACCTAAATCATTATTAAAGACTTGCAATTCATGGTGCAGAACTAGTCTCTAGTCTAAGTAGTACTAGTTGTATTGAAAGTATGAGTATTGTAATACAAGCCTTTTGATTTTTGTGATTAATTCTGATATTGAATATTCTATTAAGTTTTGAACATTTCAGTACAGTATCATTGTTAATTTAAAGAAACAGAAAAAATGCCTTAAATATTAAGGCCATAGTTCCCAAACTAAGAAAAAAAAACACCCATGACAGACATGAGATCTGACAAGAATGATCCGCATTTTGCCAGTTAGCTAAATAGAGTTTATTAAGTTACAAAAATCTGTATTCATTTTTAGTTACACATAATAATCATACCAGCTTACTTTTATTTACAATATAAAGTACATTAATTTTGTAGGAGATATTTCCCCCTTATCAGATAGTACTATTTAGTACTAAATGTTCCTAAACGAAATGCATTCATTAGTCTAGCTTGATAATTTTAACAAAGACTGTTTGATTTGAGAGACAATCGGAAGTGGTTTGAGGTGGAATCAAACTAGACTCGGAACAGTGGAAAGTTACCAAGCTAAAAATAGCAGCCTCAATTAGACGCTAAGCTATATTTAGCTTTAACCCTATATTGACACGTGTACTCCATGTTATTCAATTTTTTCCGCGCATTGATTTACAGCTTTATAAAAAAATAAGTATCTATGTGAATATAAGTATAGCCAATAGATATCACTAAAACAAATTTCTAAATACAAAGATACAGATGAATTGTTATAATTTTAAATTTCACGTCAGATATTTTTTCTTTTTTATTAAGTTACTACCAATCTTTTATTGTCACATAAACCAACATAATGATGCATGTTTCTAAATTGTAACAAATTTTTCATACAGAAGCAAACATAATGATGCATTTTTCAAAATTATATCTAATTGTCCATGTTACTTAATAAATTAATAAAAACTAAATTCCTTGATTTCGGCCAAGCAATTAATACTATCTTCATTAACAATGTGTTAAGTTTGTTTAGCACATCGAACAGCAATTCTGCCATAAAATTTATTAGTGACATAGTTTACATTTTATAATGTAGAAAAAGGTGCCGTCACAGCTACGATTAATTTATTTATAGAGAAAATGGAAGTTTATATAAAAATAATAATAATAATAAAATATCGCAGTTTGCCATATATCCAGTTTTATTAGGGTTAAATAATCTTTTCACACCGGAGAGAGCCAAATTTTGATTGGTTGATCGCGGGTTTTTTTCCTTTGGTAAAAGTAATTACTCTTGCAAGTTTAAAATCTGCATCTACAAATAAAAGGGAACAGTATCTTTAAAAATGAAATAATTATTTCTTTAAGTTAAATTTGATCTGCTTTATATGACTGAAGCGAAGAAATGTATAGATATTTATTTTCTAATGATTCATGAGCTTTAACCAATCAACGACAACGTTACATACAGCAACAAAAGTTACGGAAAATTACGGACTCTCGTAACATAATAATTTTATAAAATTATAAGTAAAGTATCGTCGAATTTGTATAAAATCATCATTGATTCAAAATAAAATTATGTTTAAATAAAAATATTTGAATAAAATGGTTCAATAAAAATATATTCCATATTCTCCGAGTTTGACCGATCATCAAACATATGGCGAACAATTTTCCAGTTCCAACCGGTTTATTTTACTTTGGGTGTTTTCATCACAAATCGGAGAGACCTGATAGAACGCAGACCTACAGGTGAGCCTTTTCCTAAACAAAGATGTATAAAGAGAATACCCTAAAATGTGATTAATTGAATGAAAAAATAAATGAATAAGTTAATTGAATAATTTTTGTGGGCGCCGCCATGTTTGAGAGATGTAAACAACGGAAGTATTGGTATCTTTTATAAGCCATGCAACAGCCATATCGGTCATGTGACCCCCCTCCCGCGAGTTGTAAACACGAGGATTTATTTGATTTTGATAAAGCTTCGAACTTGGATACCATCATGATGATGATTTAACGGATATTTCATCGGTAGTGTGACTGGTATTGTTTACATAGGAAAATGTTTTTTAAAAACATTTTGCGATGAGTAGCCCCTAAATTTTTTTACGCTAGTTTTTAGATTTACACTTGTCACTTGTAATAATAAGTTGTTTGCTTTTATTGAGGTATATTACACATGCTTGATGCGTAATTTTCATTTCTTTACTGTTAAGATGTTTCCCAGTATTTACTATTTAAGCCCTTATTTACGTTTTAAATCAATAAGCTAATCAGATCTAAAGAGTGGCTTGGCTTAATCTAGCTAATATTTTTTTATATTGTTAATCAATAGGCCTAGAGAAGCTTTTGACTTAAGTTGAGGCCAGCTCTGATACTAATGGCAGTAATGGCGTAGTACTAATATTTAATCTATTTTGACTAAGTTGATTCCCATTGCTTGTTCTGTACTTAAAACAAGTGCCTGAGACCACTTAACACTTTTTTCAGGTTTCTTGCAGGTTTTTTTTTATTCCAGAGGTTTTAACTGATTGAATGTGCTTTATCACCATGTTTCTTTGTGTATTCTTTTGTGTGGAAACTTAGTACTGCTAATGGTCATGCCTTTGCCAGATGCAAAATCAATTAGACGTGTTCCATTATCGTTGCTTTCTTCGTGTAGGCTGCAGCTTCCAATTGTCTGTCTGTATATTGTTTCTTTGCCTATCTTAGCGTTGAAGTCTCCTAACACTAATTTTATATCATGTCTAGGTGCTTCTTCATAATCCTTTCTAGGGCATCTTAAAATTCCTCTTTGGTATTCCCTTTTGATTGAGGATGTTTTTCCTGACGGCAAATCCTGTTCCTAGTGTATTTGTGGTGTTTCCACTATAAAAGATGGTATACTTGTTTTTAGTATGTCTGAATTTTTCCATCTGATTTCTTGGAGTGCTGCTATTTTTATTTTGTACTTTCTTAGTTGTTCAGTGAGGCGGGTTAGGGCTCCTTCTCTGTAGAGGCTTAATACATTCCAAGTCGCTAGCCAGTAATCATGTCCGTGATCGTGCGAAGGTCGGTTTCCATTTAAATCAGTCCGGTTTTTGAATAGTTGACTTTCGTAGCTTGCTTTTTTTTTTTTACATGATTGGGTAGTTAGCCCTGTGCACAACCACTAGGGTGTTGCCCCTCACAGCCTTGTGGGTAGCTGCCTTTGAGGTTATGTCCCTTGGTCTTTGTGGATCCCTTCACTAACTACAAGGCAGTAGTTGCCTGCTTTGGTCCGCCCCCAAGAATTTTATTTTATCGACACTCACCATATCTGGCGAGGTTTCCCCTATCCGCCACCTGGGGAGGCGCCCGATAGGAGTTCGGCCTCTCCACATGGGGCACATTCATATAGAAATCTGAAAACATTTTACTGATGAGTCCTGTACTTTCACACAAAACCTATCCCAACGCATGCTTTTACAAATGAATTGCAGAACAGGCTGAATTCAGAAACACATATTAGTTGTCTTTCGATCAGATCTCATTGATAACTAGCATGGTTTATTAGATTTCAATAAGGTTCATTTACTACTTTTTCAAAGTTATAGAAAATGCACTATCTAAACACTCACTGGTTCTGAACAGTTTGTTTTGCGGTCACTATGCAGCTACAATAAATAATGAATTAAAAATTTAGCAGTATTATTCAGGCCTTGAATTTTACAAAGTCAAACTTTTTTTGTCTGAATTTTTTCATTTACTAATCTCATTAAGCAGTTACAGACTGCAATAAGCTTAAAGTACCAGACATCACATTAAACCTTACTTTTAAGGTAAACTGATACCTGTGTAAACAGAACCTAAGCTGCAGAATAAATTCATATCAATCAACCACAACTGTTAACTTGTATTAAAATTAATATAGATTTAATTAACAATATTATTTGGTGTAAAGTCTGTGTATTAAGAAAGATCCAAGTGTCAAGAAACAATGGCAGACAAACAATACTATTCTTATTTTTCTTGATTTAAATAATTGATTTTAAAATAAATAAACCAATTTATTGAGACTTTTTTCTAATTAATGGACTAAGTAAATGGTCTTTGTCAATTGAACTGATGTGAGAAGTCCTAGTATGGATGAGATGTTTAACTCATAGGCTCTATAAACTAATACGGGACTGTTTTTTTATTGCCCTTTCGTTCATCTCCACCATAACCGATAGTGACTGGAGGCCAGCGGGAGACCTGGAGGGGGGCTTTCACTATGACCTGAAAAATTCCCTTGGTTCTTACTGGAAATCAATCCATAAGGTCTCGGTATTTTTCTCCTTTTTGTTTTACAGTATATATGTTTGATACAAATAAGAATGAAAATGGCGACACTAACAGAACAAGCAGAAAAGTTATTGGATTTTTCTCAGAAATTAGATATTCAGCTGTTAGATTCAATAGTGGCATGCATGTACACAGCTGATGGACAACAGGTATGAATTTAGAAATTTGTCTTTATTTTGAAAGATGTTGCAATTATGTAATGTTGTGTTATATTGAACATATGAATAGTTTGATGCATTTTTTTTTTTTAGCAAAGGGTGGCTCAAGAAATTTTAACAACACTCAAAGAACACCCAGATGCTTGGACAAGGGTTGATACAATTCTTGAGTTCTCAAACAATCAACAGACGAAATATTATGCCCTACAAATATTAGAAAATGTGATTAAAACTAGATGGAAGGTTCTTCCCAGAGCACAATGTGAAGGTATCTGTTAATAATTTCTTTTTCTTCTCTTTTTTTAAACAATAGTGAATTTATTTTTAAAACCTTTCTCAATTAAAAAATTGTTTAAATTTAAATCCAGGTATAAAGAAATACATCGTGGGTTTGATAATAAAAACCTCTTCAGATGCTCAGCTTTTAGAAAAAGAAAAGGTTTATGTTGGGAAGTTGAATATGATTTTGGTGCAGGTAATATTAATTTACATCAGTATTTAACTTATTTTAAACATTAAAATTGCAAAGTGTTTAATTTCTAAATTGAACTTGTTTTAGTTAAACCTAAGAGCATTATTTAATACACTAAAACAGCATAATTCTTGGACTTCAGTCATGACCAGCATATTGGGTTACTAACACTTTCTTAACACATTCTCTTAAATTTTTTGGTTCACATAAAAAGTAATTCATAGAGAAAATCATGTAAATGAAATGTATATGTAATTTCTATATATGATGTGAATGATGGCTTAAAAAAGATTTTTCAGTTGTTGTTGTTTTTTTTTCAATTCACATTTCAACAAAACAAGTTTGATTGACATGTTCTTCATATTTCATCTACAGATTTTGAAGTATGAATGGCCTCGTAATTGGCCAACATTCATTAGTGATATCATAGGTGCCAGCAAAACTAATGAATCGCTTTGTCAAAATAATATGGCCATTCTCAAAAAATTGCAAAGTGTTTAATTTCTAAATTGAACTTGTTTTAGTTAAACCTAAGAGCATTATTTAATACACTGAAACAGCATAATTCTTGGACTTCAGTCATGACCAGCATATTGGGTTACTAACACTTTCTTAACACATTCTCTTAAATTTTTTGGTTCACATAAAAAGTAATTCATAGAGAAAATCATGTAAATGAAATGTATATGTAATTTCTATATATGATGTGAATGATGGCTTAAAAAAGATTTTTCAGTTGTTGTTTTTTTTTTTTCAATTCACATTTCAACAAAACAAGTTTGATTGACATGTTCTTCATATTTCATCTACAGATTTTGAAGTATGAATGGCCTCGTAATTGGCCAACATTCATTAGTGATATCATAGGTGCCAGCAAAACTAATGAATCGCTTTGTCAAAATAATATGGCCATTCTCAAACTACTGAGGTATTTTATTTTTTATTTCCTGTTTAAGAATATTTCTTAAAACATGATTTGTATTTTACTTATTTTTTTCCTATCTGTTTTTTTTTTTTCAGTGAAGAAGTTTTTGATTTTTCTAGTGGGCAGATGACTCAGGCTAAGGCTAAGCATTTAAAAGATACAATGTGCAGTGAATTTTCCCAAATTTTTCAACTATGTCAATTTGTTATGGTAAATATCTCTCTAAATAATTCTGTTGAAAATATTTAATTTTTAAATTTTCTATTGTGTATTTAGGCATTATTATGTGTTTCTTAACCCATTCATGTTCAATCACTATTTCTGAAATGTACTTAATTACGGATGCAGATTTGACATTTCACTTCATCAATGGATTTCTGTACCTTATTCTAAATATATTTAGAGAAATCGTCTCTACACAAAATTGTGTTAGGTTTTTCACTACATTTTGAGACTGCTCTTTTTTATTATTTACATGTATTTAGTGGAAAAGGAATAAATGACACTTTTTCTCTAATAAAAAAGTCTACCATTTAAGCTTCCGTTTTAGTGCAAGATTGCACACATGTGGTATTTGAATATCTGTGGTTTGTTATTGAAAATCTTGGTCATTTTCATAGTTACCCATACCAAACACGGTTTACTAATTCTTCCCCATTTACCGGTTAAAAAAATGTTTTTTTTTTTACGTAAACATATAAAACCATATCTAGTAGATCCAAACTTCATATGTTTATTGGGGGGGGGGGGGAATATTTTGAAGAGAGTACAACTGATAATAAAAATGAACATTTTTAAATGTGTATGAATTTTTTTTGATTATACATCAGTAAGGTTTATCATAGATGTCTATGAAATCAACATGTTAGATATATATATAATTAGACAGCATTTAATTATAGACCTAACTTTTTAAGCATAAATAATTTAACAATATATAAACAGCCACTCGCCCCTGGTCTTCCTTAAAAAATGAGGACCCTTTTCAAATTATAAGTGTCTTATCAAATTTAATAGCTTGTGGCCTGTTGTAAAGGAATTGAATGCTCAAAATTTTAGTTGAAAATGGAGTTCCAAAATCCAAATTTGAAGAACAAATATTTTAAGGCAGTATCTCTGTTTTTGTGACACAGTCTGATTTTTCACCAAAAATTAATTGCAGGTTATGTCTAGTTTTTCCCCAGTAACCATTTGGTATAATTTATATTTATAATTTTTTTTTACTAGGACAATAGTCAAAATGCTCCTCTTGTTGGTGCAACATTAGAAACTTTACTAAGATTTCTTAATTGGATACCCCTGGGTTACATCTTTGAGACTAAATTGATTACAACTTTGATATACAAGGTAACTTATGTTTTGAAATATATTTATTTATTGGTAAGTTATAAACATACCTGCAAGAATTACCCCTTTGTAAAGTGTTTTATTTAAATCATTTTATGTCAAATTCACAGTTTCTTAATGTGCCGATGTTCAGAAATATCACCATGAAATGCTTAACTGAAATTGGTAAGTATATCATTTGTAATGCTTAAGAAGTTCTGTATATATACTGTTAGATACTATTTTTTTTCAGCTTAGTTTTTTAAAACGGTTAAAACCTATTTCTTTATCTCAGCGGGTGTTCAAGCTTCACAAAGTTATGATGAACAGTTTATACAACTTTTCACCCTAGGAATGTCTCAGCTGAAACAGGTTTTTTATTTTTATATGTATATAGTGCATATTGTGGAAGTCAAATTTAAATCTTAGTTTAGTATATTTAGTTTTTTGTTTTAATCTATTGTCCAGAACAAAAAATAATTTGTTTCACTTAGTAATTCATTTAAATAGGTCCTACATCTTTTTGTTATACTTTCTGCCATATTTTATTATCATCTGCCCATTTTTTTTAAGATGCTTCCTTTGGAAACCAACATTAAGGAAGCGTATCAAGGTGGCACAGATGATGAGCAGAATTTTATTCAGAATCTTAGTCTGTTTCTATGTACATTCCTTAAAGAACATGCTCAGCTTATTGAGAAAAAACAGGATTTACATATTTTACTTATGGAGGTAATTCCCATTGTATTGTAATTACATTTTATTTTGTAACTGTTATTAGGTATTTTCATGTATGCAATGCCTCAAATATTGTTTTTAACTATTGACAGGCCTTACATTACCTTATTCTCATCTCCCATGTTGAAGAAGTTGAAATTTTCAAAATTTGCTTGGAGTACTGGAGTTCTCTTGCATCAGAATTGTATAGAGAGAATCCTTTTTCTGATACAGCACCACCCCTCATTTTTGCCCAAATGCGTTCATCCAGTCAAGAAATGCCTGCAAGACGACAACTTTACAATCCTGTTCTTTCCAAGGTTAATTACGTTTTTATACATTTCTCTAATTACAAAATGTAAATTTTTTTTTTATTTTCATTTTAAATTTTATGGTTTTAAATTTTGAAGGTACGTTTGGTGATGATTTCGCGGATGGCGAAACCTGAAGAGGTGCTTGTTGTAGAAAATGATCAAGGTGAAGTTGTCAGAGAATTTATGAAAGATACAGATTCCATTAATTTGTACAAAAACATGCGAGAAACATTAGGTGAGTTTATAGTTAACAATTTTTTTGAGGTGTAAAATCATTTACGCACTAATTAAATTACAGTTTTAATAGAATTACATTTTTTAAAGTTTTATTTATTTTTCCTTTCAGTCTATTTGACTCATCTTGATTACACAGACACAGAGAATATTATGACAGAAAAGCTGCACAATCAGGTTAATGGAACAGAGTGGTCCTGGAAGAATTTAAACACTGTACGTTTATACTGTCCGCCCCCCCCCCCTTTTTTTTTTAAAGATACATTTCACTTTTTCTGTTTCTAATGCGTGCATCTGTTACTAATTGAAAGTGGGAGTGTAAGTTTAATGGAATTAATCTAGCATTATGCTTTATCCATTAACTCCAAGATGAATAAATGAAGTGATCATTCATTGGCTTGAATATTTTATTAGTCATTATCATTTGTATTAAAATTTGTATGATCTAAGTCTAAGGAGTTGTATTTTTACTTTTTTTTACATTTTAATAAATGTCATATTTAAAGTTTTATTCCCCCATAATTTTTTTTGTGCGATTCAGATAACATTTTTGATCATTTTTTTTAATGCTACCCCCTATTTTTTAAATTTTTTCTTAAACAGATTTGTTGGGCCATTGGTTCCATAAGTGGGGCTATGCATGAAGATGATGAGAAAAGGTTTCTAGTAACAGTAATAAAGGTAAGACATTTTAGCTCCACTTAGTATTCTCCCCGTCTTTTATGATTTTTTAAAAATACATTGTTCATTAAAAAGTTTATTTATTTATTACTGTGCTACAGAGTCGGTAGTACTAAATATTTATTTAAATTGCTTCAATTTTTTAACACATTTTTTTTTGTATGTTAGGACTTACTGGGACTGTGTGAACAGAAACGTGGCAAAGATAATAAAGCCATTATTGCTTCAAATATAATGTATGTTGTTGGACAGTACCCAAGATTTCTTAGGGCTCACTGGAGATTTTTGAAGACTGTTGTGAACAAACTATTTGAATTTATGCACGGTGATTATTCATTCCTTTATTTATACATTTTGTTAAAATTTCTACTGGTAATTATCAAAAGAATGTCATTAGCTGTCATAGGCATAATTATTTTTTTTATACCCTGGTATAGAAACTCATGATGGTGTTCAGGATATGGCTTGTGACACTTTTATTAAAATAGCACAGAAGTGTAGACGCCATTTTGTACAAGTTCAAGTTGGGGAGGTCATGCCATTTATTGAAGAAATTCTGAATGGAATTAACACAATCATTTGTGATTTACAGCCCCAGCAGGTATTCATTATTCTGAATAATTTTTACACATTCACAGTCTCGAGTTTTGCAACTTTTTAAAATGACTTTTGAACATTTGACAGGTGCATACATTTTACGAAGCAGTTGGTTTGATGATTGGGGCACAAGTAGACCAGGTGGCACAAGAGCATCTTATAGAGCGTTATATGTTGTTGCCTAATCAGGTTTGTGTCTGTTATTTTGGTTAGTGAAAGTTTATGCGATCCAAAAATATAAAGTGTCTAACATTCAGTTTATTTCTTTTACATGCTATATTTAAATTGTATTATTAACGTTATTAATAAATGTAGATTATTCTGATAGAATTTTATACAGTAAAGTGTCGTATCAAAATTGTTGGGAAATCATATTTTATACATTAAACTGAAAATTTGTTACACTGACTTTGGGCATCAGTGGCATACTTTTTTTTTGGCTTATGCATTTCATGCATTGTATGTTTGAATGCAAAGATATTTAAGTACTTAATTCTCTAAAATTATCCAAAAAAAAATTCTTTTTGTTTTAGATAAACTGTATTTATTTATTCGTGAAATTTTATATGAAATTTGCTTAAATAAACCAGTGTTAGTGCCATTTAAGATATAGTTTGTACACCTGAATTTCCCATCTTTAATAAGAATTTCATATGTATATTGAAAAACAGTATAATTTATCAAATTTTTGTGATGTAATAATTAAAATATTCATTCAAAAACCTGATACATTTTTCATAGCATTAAAAAAAAAGCATGCCACAAAATTTTGAAACAAATGCCTAAATTAATAACCCAATTAAGTCATTTTCCTCAGTATTTTAAATACTGGTTTATTCTATCATCAATTCCAAGCTGAGCTTGAATGGACCTCTTCGTCTAGCTTAGAGATATTTTTCCCATGTGTGGTTGAATGTTCCATCAATAATACTCAGTTGTTGATTTTAAATTTTCTTTGTTAGCTATTAGTGTGTTTTCTATGTGAAATCTCACTTCACCCTTCTCTGACTCTGTTCATTATTTGTTAACCGTCGAAGCTGTTTTTCTGGCTCAATCTGTCTTATAAAATAAATGGAATTTGTGGGGGGGGGGGGGGAGAATAAATTCATTTTAGCAACGTTTCTAAACAGTTGTTAGACAAGTCTTGTTTTACAATAAAAAGAAAATAAATCATACTTTTTAATGAAGTTTTATTGAAGACAGATTGACTTTTTTTTTCAGGTATGGGATGGTATCATTAATCAGGCAACCCATAATGTTCAAGTGCTTAAAGATCCAGAAGCTGTGAAACAGTTGGCAAATATATTAAAAACTAATGTTCGAGCATGCAAAGCATTGGGGCATCCCTATGTTGTTCAGTTGGGACGTATCTATCTCGATATGTTGAATGTATATAAAGTAAGTTTACACCAGTGAGAGATATAAGTTGCAGTATTAAAGTATTAGACATGTTGGTTTCATTTCATGTTGTTGGTTTTTTCACCAGGTAATGAGTGAAAATATAAGTAGTGCTATTGCAACCAATGGTGAGAGTGTCACCAAACAACCTTTGATTAGATCTATGAGAACTGTAAAAAAAGAGACATTAAAACTAATATCAGGTTGGGTCAATCGTTCAACTGACCCACAGATGGTAAGTTTTGTATTTATTATTCACTACATGTATTTAAAAAAAAAACAACTTATAGATTACTTTTATAAAGGAAATAAGTTTCTCTTAAAGCAACTTCTACAGTATATAAAAAACCTATTCTGTATATTTTTTTAGATGGATTTATCTTGGTATCATGTATAGGTCACCTCTAGACTCAATAACCTATCTTTAGTCTTGCCATTCAACACACACACAAATATAAACTACAAATTTCTTCTAAAAATAACTTTCAGACTGTTTAAATCTCACTTTAGTGATTGTGTAATATGGTGCATGTCCATTTGATTAAACTATTTGACTGTATTTAACTGAAAATATCAATAATAAATTTACCAAATGATTTCAGGTCGCAGAAAATTTCATTTTGCCATTATTAGAAGCTGTCCTTCTTGATTATCAGCGAAATGTTCCTGCAGCAAGGGAGCCAGAAGTCCTTAGCACAATGGCAACAATTGTAAATAGTCTAAAGGTAAGAAAAATAATAATTATAATTGAAGTGATTTTGTTCTAAAAACCTTAAAAAATAGTTGCTAATTAAATTTTGTTCTCCCCACAGTCTCACATAACTAAGGATATACCCCAGATATTTGATGCTGTTTTCGAATGTACATTGACAATGATTAATAAGGTAAATTATAGATATTTGTTTTACTGTTTAGTAATTAATTTTTTATACATACTGCACAAATTAGCTTTTTTTCCCCCAGGATTTTGAAGAGTTTCCTGAGCATCGAACAAACTTTTTCTTACTTTTGCAAGCTGTAACCCAGCATAGTTTCCAGGGTAAGCACTTTTGTAAGCTTTCTTAGATTAAATTTTTTTTTTTTTTTTTATCTTCAAAATCTTAATTTTCTGTTTATATCTTTTACAGCTTTGCTAAATATTCCTCCTGCCCAGTTCAAACTTGTGTTGGATTCTATTATTTGGGCTTTTAAACATACAATGCGCAATGTAGCAGATACTGGTTTAGATATCCTGTATGTTTTGCTTCAGAACATTTCTAGAGAAGGCACTGCCCAGAGTTTCTATCAGACATACTTTACTGATATTCTTCAGCACTTGTTTTCAGTTATTACAGACAGCTCACACACTGCTGGTAAATATTAGAATTTTAAAAAATATTTTGTTAGGCCCAGACATTTTAAATGTGCAGTTTGAAAATTCACTAAAATTATGTATATTCATTAGGTCTGACCATGCAAGCTACTATATTAGCCTACATGTTTAATCTTTTGGAGCATGGCAAGATTTTGGTGCCACTCAGTCCCAGTGTGCCGTCAGCAGCTCAGAATGTTGCATATGTTCAGGAGTTTCTTCTGTCATTACTGAAAACTGCATTCCCTCATCTAAATGAGTAAATATTTTTTGTTTATATTTAACACCTAATACATGTAACACCTTTTGAATAATTTGTTTTTAAAGCTTATTTTAGTTAATAATAAATGTACATGTATCTGTATCTTTTGTGCTATTATAGACAGCAGATTAAGATTTTCATTGAGGGCTTATTCAGCTTTGATCAAGAATGCAATGCTCTGAAAGAACATTTGAGAGACTTCCTTGTTCAAATAAGAGTGAGTTTTTTTTTGTTATTTCTCTACCCCCCTTTTTTTTCACTATAATTAAATCTCTTCAAACTAAGTTGTATTAGTTTGCTATACAGTTTCTACATCATACAGTAAGAGCATAACTAGTTACCAATAACTCAATAAAAAAATTCCTATTGTTTTTAATAGTGTAGCACCTACACATTCGGCAGATTTTTAAAAAAATTATTTAAATTGATGCATTCTGCATTATTTATATTGTATTTTTCTATGATGTATTCTGTTATGTTTTTGTAGGAGTTTGCTGGTGAGGACTTGGATGACTTGTTTTTAGAAGAGAGAGAAAATGCAATAAGGCATGCCCAAGAAGAAAAGCGTAAGCAGCAATTGGCTGTACCTGGCATTGTTGGCCCTCATGAAGTACCTGAAGAAATGCAGGATTAAGTTTGGATAAAAATTTATTTAGGAAGACCACATACTTATTTGGAATCAAAATTTCTACCTAGTTTATATTGTTTTTCTTCCCTCAGTTTTTTTCTTAGCTAAACCTTGAGGTTTACTTTTAAAAAGATTATTTATTTTGATATGTAATAAAGCATCTAGCAGACACTTATTTATACTTCTCACGTGTATAATGTGTGAACAATCATAACATTGTATATTTAGACATAGCCCTGTGGATTTTTTTTTTAATTAACTGATCAGTAACATAATTTGACTCAGTGGCTTGAATGATCTCCATTGTTAATCAACATGCGCTTAAAAGCCTTGTTTTTTTTTTTTTCATATAAGCATTATCAGAAAATAAGGATCATATAATTTGACTCTGTGACCTGAGTTGATCATTGTTAAAGATGGCGTTTAAAATCAATTATTTAGCATGGTGGTGCTACGACATATTTCTGTGATTTTTTTTTTTTTTACCCTTCCTCACCCAGTCATCTAGTCTTTGGCTATGAACTACATGTTTGCTAGATGTATTTTGTAATATGTCCTGTTATGTTTTATTCTTTAATTTTAAATAAGTAAACTTTTTTTAAAAATCCGAGTCCATAAAGATGATGTAAAAATCTCATAATTCTTTTCAGGCATATTTCTACAGGTATTTTTTAAAACCAAGTCTTAAGCTTGTAATTTGTTTTTTTATGATTTATAGATTTGACAGGTGTACCAAACCACATAGGCAAATTTGGCTTGGTTTAGCATTTTATGGTACAGAGTACTGTAAAGTAAGTTTTCTGATGTTTTGTAAGAATGTGGGTGGTTTTTAAAAGATGTAAGTTTATTTGTCATTTTTAAATTGCTATCAGTATTTGCATGATTACTAATTTATTAATCTCTAGTTCAGACTGTAATTAAAACCACCTGTTAATTGTTTATTCGGAATAGTTATTAAGTTAATTGACATGTGGCAAGCACATTTTTCACAGGTATCTTCGAGGCCATTTATTATTCCTGTTTTTAACTATTCATGTATACCATTGTTGATAAATAATGTACATTAGGTCATCACATTGCTTTTTTTATTCATGCAACAAGTCTCATTCATTTTGATTATTGCATATGTATATAATTGTTTGCTTCCCTTGTTGAATCCTAGGTACTATGTACTTAGCCATAACCAACCCATTTACAGATTTGCACCAAGTTTGAAAGCAAACTGTCTTTGTAAAATAAAAATCGTAACTGTATATTGTTCATTGTTTTTCTCTTCCAAACTTGTATTTAGTTTGTATGTTGCCTTCTGTGTTTTGGTTGCTTTTTTTTTTTTTCAAATAGGGAGAAATAATGTTTTACATATTTGTGACTGCATCACTGTAACATTTAGAATATAATGTACCTAGTTGCTCATAGTTTTCAACACTTTTTTGGGCACCATTTTTAGTAGACTTTTTTTAACTTTACAATATTTACCAAAATATTTATAAGTTAATAACGGTTGACAAAATCTTTTAAAATATTAATACTGACTTTGATATAGTAATCTTTAGAAACCTATTAAACCAATTTGTCTGCTTAAAAGGTATTATGGAATATTTGGTGATTAAAACTTTAACCATAATTTGCTAATTGTAAAAATTCTTTTTCAATTAACTTTATGGTGTTCCATGTTGAAATATTTTTTTTTATGAAATGAAGAGGCATAGCCCTAGAGACTAAGAGAGCATATTAATAATATTAAAATTTTCTATTTCACACATAAGGTTTTTTATGATGATATAAATGGTCACTATGTAAGGCAGCTTTTAAGGATTTATATAGATGTGCTAATGACAGTGCATCAATTCATTTTAAGATCTTTCCAAATATGTTCTAATTGTGAATTCAGCTTGAGGATCGAATTAACATCATTAAATTTTAATTTTTCTACAAGTCTGGCTTTTTAAAAATATTTTAAATGTAAATGTTGCTTGTTTATATTAAAGATACAGTTGTCTCCTAGTACAAAGACAACTGAAAACTTTCAAAATTAAAAATCACAAAGGTAGATATATCAGGATGAAGCATCTATAATTGAGGGGTTGAGTTCCAAAACCTGCTAAGTACAAAATTTTCAAAAATTGAGTTATCATACTCATTAGCTTATTTCCCTATATTGGCATATATTCTGGGAGTGGTTAATTCCAAAAACTGTTAAATACCATTTAAATCAGCGCTATTAATTATTAACCACTCCCAGAATATATGCCAATATAGGGAAATAAGCTAATGAGTATGATAACTCAATTTTTGAAAATTTTGTACTTAGCAGGTTTTGGAACTCACCCCCTCAATTCTTAAGCTAAATTCATTGCTGTGCATATTGTGCCTAGATTCAATTTACAGTTCAAATTGAAAAAAAAGATAAATCTCTAGAATAATGGAAGAAATTTTTAAATCGATCAAAATATTTCAATGTTTTTATTTCAAGCCAATACTTTTTTTTTTAATTACTGTGACAGATGAAACATTTTCTTGCGGAGACATGTTTTTGAAAACTTAGTGCTAAGAGTATTCTTTTCTTATGGCTAGAAAAAAATGTCTTGGTGAGGCAGACCGGAATTCAGCTTTAATGAGACTTACTTTGTCTTAAATTTTTTAACTGAATGATTAAATAAAGCACAAATAACCATGTCTTGGATTTTCTCTCTTGCTATCATAGCGACAAAAGGCTACAGTTAAAATTCATATTTATTGGACAATCAAACATATGCAGATCTTCATCTGTTTGCCTCGATAATATTTTCTCTGGACAAGTTATAGAAATTCTGTATAATTTTACTGGTGAAAAATAAATTTGACTTCTTGGAGGGCAAACATTATATAAGAATTTTACCCCTCAACAGTCAACCTAGTTCAGTGTAAAGAAGTAGTTAAGTATACTGGCAGTGCATCAAGAATCAACCACTATGAATTAAATTTATCTGATACTATTATTACTATTAAATGAAAATCGGGCAACATTCTTTTTTTTTATTCAAAAAAAATAATTAAAAAAAGATTGTTATTAAATGCAACACTTTGAGCTCTTCGGTAAGCTTTGTGTGGCTCTCAAGATCATTTTATATTATTTTATGACTTAAGTCCACTAAATATTAATTTGACTGTATCTTTGTAGTTATTACTTCTTATCTACAATGTATATCAATGTCATGTTTGCTGTGATTCACTTGTATAAGTGTCTGATGTAGGCCTTCAGTTCATTAAGTTAGTGTTTTGTGCAAGTGAACATTGTTATTTTGAATACTTTGATAATAATTTTTATAATCTAAAGAAATTGCTATAGAAGTCCAAATCTATCTGCTGACCCACAAAATTTTCTCGGTTCCTTAGGGGTCTGCGGGTGTCAGTTTTCAGATAACTGGTCGACTAAAAGTTAGGAAGTTTCCCCTTAAAACTAGTGTTAAATATAAGTGGAAGGTCGTACTATTAAGTTTACAAATAGAATATTAAACTCGTATAAAATGACTATTTCCCAAGTGAAATAAACAGCATAATGTAAACTAATTACTCAAGTATAACAAACAACTTTAGTTTTCTACATACATTTTACATTAAAAAAATAATGAAGGCAAAATGCTTTATAATGTGAATATAAAATTTAAATCTTACATATCACAGAATCTTTTTTAACATGAATTGAGAATATCATCTAAATCAAAAATAGGAACTTTCACTGTTACAAAAAAGTTTTTTATATATAGGCAAATGCTAAACATATAATAATTTTAAGCTATAATCGGAATTAATACACAATTCGGCACTTGTAAAATTTAACTTTTGTGACTTAAATTCTTCTTCAGATATAGGTATTCTATGATTTAGAAAAACTAAGACTCAGCAAAATAGTAACTTTGTCAATCCTGTTAAACTTTAGTAAGCTATTTTACAATAGTTCTACAGATAATAGAAAATGTATCTTTCTAAAAATAAAGGTAAAGCTGATGTCTGTCATCATTATTCAATCTATGCAATTAGTAAGTTTGCAAGCAGTAAATGATTTCTAAAAATAATATATACAACCCTTGAAATATTTGTAAAAATACAATAAAAGAAGACCAAAAATAGATTTTAACAAATCTTAAGTACAATAACTAAATAACCAAAAAATAAAAAAAATTATGGCTACAGGCAATGTATAAAAGAAAATATGTGAAGATGATTTTAGCATATCTACATTCAGATATTGATTTCAATTATTGACCATTGTGGAAATAGCAATAAAAGGGGTTTAAATATTTTTTCACCATTAAAAAAGATATATATATATTTACTTTTGATAAAAAATTCTTTCCTTATTAACCTGTTTTCTCTCAAGGCTGTGCACTTTTGTGTTATCACACTACTCCCAAGTGCACAAACACACATTACAATAAAACCAACAAACATTTTGTTTAGTTAGCCCTTAAATTAAAATTAAACTTCCCTGCAAAGACGCATACGAAAACTTGAAAAACTAAAAAAAAAAAAATTATACTTTTAATGAAGTGATACAGTATCCTCAGTGCTTTTTTTTCTAAAGAAACGCACCATAGATATACAATTAAATTTAAGTCATAGTTTTATATAGAGCTTACGATACTATCGTAGGGCAGGGCTATTATATAAATTATATACATGGCTAGTTTGTTTAATACTATAATTTATTTACAGCAATATTGCTTTCAATAAAACTATTTAAAAAATCTTAAAAATTACTAAAACCAAACATTCCAGGCAGTAATATACAAAAGTCTATGGGAAAAAAGTTGCAGGAACGCCATTCCGGTGTGTTCCACCAGAAAAAAAAGCACTGAGTATCCTAATAAAAACTTTTTACAACTTTTTATTATATAAAATTACAAACATCAATCAATTATTACAACCACTAAACTTGTTTTTCCAATATTAATTTATCGAATTATACGTATTAAAGCAGGATGGGTAGGGAAACTATTTTTTAGAAAATATTATTGGATAATAATAAATACATATAAAATGGAAAAAATCATATTGTTCAAGTATACTCATTTACATATTACATGTATAAATAATTCTAAGACTTGATTGAACAAATATCTTTGCATCCTCTTTCTATTTAAGACAATCGTCAATGAAGGTTTTAAAGAGTTTGCTTTCATACATAGGCTTCTATGTACATAAAAGTAAAAAAACAGACTGTATCATATGCTTTACATTTATTCTTCCAACACTGAAGTGGTTTTTGTAAATGTTAAATCAGTTTTGCTAGTACCTTCATAATTTATGTCACTGGTATCATTAAAACTTGAATCCAACATTTGATTAAGGCTTGATGATTCGTTAAAAAATGACAATTTTTTTTCATCCAATCCTGCATTTTTAATAGTTTTACTGAATTTATTTTCTGCTTCTTTTTTAGCTTTCTCCTGAATAAAGAGAATAAAACAATGATAAAATAAATAAATATATGGCCTACATAATGTATTCACTGAGGTGGGTTAAGCTTATAGAGAAAATGGGGGAAAAAAGTTACCAAGCCCAAGGCAGTATATATGACAACACTTTATGAGAAAATACCAAAATTTAGACCAAAATAACAGATAAAGTTGATAAAGACTTGGGAATGAGAAAGTGATATAAATCAACCAGGGATCAAGAAAAGAGAAGAGGTGTGATATGACAAGCTATTGTCTTAAGAGGGCTGTTGAGTCAAATGTATCATAAGAAAGAATTTAGAAGACCAAAATGTAAAAAACTGCTTCAAGTGCCCAATAACTAATTTCTTATCTACTGTCATTCATTTATCCTGTCACAATTCATGAAAGATATATACCATTTTGAGCATTATTCCAAGTACTTTGATAATAATTTATTTTGATGATCTAAAAAAAAATAATTATGAAAATTAGCATAAGGTCATCAATTAGCAATTTCTAGGGAATTTTGTTCCAACTTTTTATCCCCCTTCACCTCCTGTTCAAAAAGCTGGTTTTATTTCAGTATTCCAATTATTTTTAATTCAGAGTAGATTTAGAGAAAAATATGATGTATAATTTGTTTTCTCATACTATAATGGTGCAGGCTGGAAAATGTAGAGCAGTATTTACTCTTACTAAATTGGAATTAACAACAATGGTAAGAAGGAAATAATGACAAGAGCAGTGGTTATAAACAAATATTTTATAGAAGAGAGCATCGGCTATGAGGCACATACAGACTATAATAGGTTTCCCTTTGTCAAATTTTAAAAAAATATTTTTAAATTGGTAAAAAAACATCATAGCATCATTATATCTGTGATTCAGACAATATCAAGCTAAAAATTTAAAAATGTTCATTTTTAGTGTTTGAGGCAAAAAAATGTTGTAGCAATTTGAGGCCATGAAAAAAAAGTTTAAAGCATGTGTATCTTATAGTTTTATGGATAATGTCATCTGAATACAGGACTTCTGAAGGTGTTTCGAAAAGTAAAAAGTAAGGGCTGTAAAACTCATAACTTTTTATAAATCAGGACTAATAAATTTAATATCTTCATTCTTAGAGCAATAGTTTTTTAAAAAATAAAATCAATTTATTGGATGTGTAATATTTTTAAAAAAATTAGGTTTGGACTATCTTATAATATATGGATTCCCTTTAATAGGAGTTAGATGTTCTTTTCACAAAACATATCTTATTTTAAAGTGTAGATTGCACTTACTGTCATATATTTTTCCACCAAAAGGGGTGACTGTTCTATTTTTTGCTTCATTTCTTCAATTTCTCTTTGATAAGCTTCCTGCCTGATTCTGTCCTCCAGCCTGTATAAAAAATAAATTCATATAGTTCTAGATAAAGAAATACTGGAATTATATAATCAAATGAAATATTTTTTTAGCAAAAAAAAAAATTATTAGAGTGGAAAAAAACTGACACTTCTTGATGTATAAGCAGCTTGGTGAAAAAATAAGATTTTATAATAAAAAGATGTTAATCCTTGAATAAGTATACCTCCTTTTTTTAAGTCTTTCAGCTATTGAGTCTCGAGGATTGGGGATGTCATCAACATTGGCTTTTTCTTTCAAGTAACGACGCAGTTTACTTTCTCTTGCTTTCCTTCTTTTCTGTGACTCTTCCTCTTTTAAGAAGCGATTATTAATTCTGTCTTGCTCCTTTCTATTAAAAGAAAAGAAGAAAAATTAACAATTTATGTATACTGTAATACCTCAGAATTAAAAAAAAACAAAAAACTAGATAACTTCACCCTAACACTACTTTGAAATATGAATGCCGGCCACACTGTTCAAGTGTGTGTGTACATTTTCTGTATGGCCAGACATGCAATGTGCTTATTGCTTAGTTTATTGTAGAAAAAGTATCTTGTATTATTGAAGTTATGTTTTGATACCCATTTGTATTATTTTATAGTACATAAAAGAAAAAACTGCTCAGGCAACATTAAAGTCCCCCCAACAACAAAGAATAATTGAATTTCTGAAAATAAGTGGAAAGTTGTAGTAAATTACAATGGAAGTTACGAGAGATCTTCTTGAAAAGCTCAAAATATGTCCACTTTTGTTTGTTTTAACTAATATTCATGGGATGCTTGGATCATTTGTGTGGTTGATTTTATTAACCTTTTTGAATATTTTTTATTCCTCTACCTTACATGCACCATCATCATTTCTTTTAAGGTATTTTTTTCTTATTACTTTTTATTCACAGATTATTTTTATTTTTTAATCCTTTGAAATTTCAAAATGTGGGACCAAGTTTCTATTATTTTTATTAATTGTTGTGAAACTAATGCATTGGGGAACCTGAATAAGGTTCTAGAATTGGTTATGTTCAGATTACCACTTCTCAATGCACAGCTTTATACTATATATACATATTTCACTGGTATTAAGTTCTTGTGTTATCAAGTTAATAGCAAGAATGATAATTCTCTAAACTTATATTGATAAAGAGTACAATACACTGATTTTAACTGATATTTCATCAAAAGTAAGGCTTGAATATCTAAATAATATAGAATCAAAATAATATTGTTGGTTATTTATTTTCTTATCTTTAATCTTACTTGGCTCTAATGGCTCTCAGATCTGCAGCTTTTGATGAAAGTGCTGGAATAGAGTCTAGAGAGTTTGAAAGAGCTCCTGTAAATGTAAAAACACAAGAAAAATGTCAGATATTTATGATGGTATTATAGTAGTTTTGGAAGACTAGAGTTTTGAAAACATGGAACTTAAAATATGCATCAAGATAATCAATCAAAATTATCAGCACTAACCTAAATATTTTAAAGAGCTTCGAGGGGTTGATCTTGAACGCTGAAAAGGGTGGTTATTTTCTTTCAGTCGTTTTTCATCTTCTACTGTGTCCTGTTTAATTCTTTCTCTATGTGAATGAATTCTTTCTGTCTCTAAGTTAAAAGGTTCAACAACAGTCCCTTCCTTAATAGCTTTACGCCTTGATAATTCTTTTTGGAACTCTTTATATAGAGCATCATAATCAGGAACACTGTGTGCATATCTGATTTGCTTTTTCTTATTTGATAATTTAGCATGTTTTACCATCTCTTGCTTCTCCTGCTCTTTTAACTTTTCTCTTTCTGCCATACTAGGGGGTAGTGAGGCTTCATGTAGAAGCTCTTTTGCTCTCATTCTAACTCTGATCTTCCTTAACTCTTCTTCCTCTAAAAACTTTTCATCAATTTCTGGGCTAAAGATGTGTTTTGGGACAGGCTTAGCTTTAAAAGATTGCTTAATCTCTTGTGAGTGGTTAACAGGTGCTGACAGAGTTCGTTGCATTTTCTTTTCTTTTTCTCTAATTTCAAAATGAAAAGGTTTTACCTGAGACTCAAGCAATTCTTTGCAATAGTGTTTGATACATTGTCTTCTGCTTTCATTTTTTTCCATTATTTCTTCATATTTAGGCAAATAAACATGGGCTGGGATAGGCTGAGCTTTGAATTTCTTTTCACATTCCGCTTCTTCTTGCTTTTGTTTTTCAAGCCTTCTTTGTTCTAGTTCTAACTGTGCTTTGGTCTTCTTTTTTTCTTTGAGGGCCTCCCTCAGAGACATGGTAAATGGCTGTGGTATAGTAATTCTATGTCTCCATTCTTTTTTTTCATTTGCACCATTACTCTGTTTTGGTTTGGAAGAAGAGAATGAGTGCCTCCTAGGTGGAGAGTCTGAAATTTTAAAATCTTCCCACAACTGTTTCACCTTCTCTAAAGCCTGATCTTTGTTGCTTGAAATAACAAAGTTATCATCATAATTTTTCTCATCTGATTTATTAAATAAACTGCTCCATTCCAAATCATCAAAGCTATGAGAAAGTCTTTCACGAGGAGCAGAGTTTGGTCGTTTTTTCCTCATATCACTTGCAGATTTTTGAGGCAATGTCTTACTGAGATGAGGATGATCAGACAAAGCACCTCTTGATTTACCCATTGGTGGCTTACTTTCATAAATTGTATTCCCTGGTGTCGAACTTTTAATAATGCCAGTCACACTTAAAAATGGATCATTAGTATTCCTATCAATTCCTGACTTGTCTTGATAAAAATCAAAAGATTCACTATTACGGATACCTTCAATTAGTACCTTTTCCTGATACAGTTTCTTACAGGCATCTAAAGTTTTTTTATTCTCTTCTTTGAGTAGTTGCAATTTGATATAAAAGTCTTCCTTTGTAGGCACTGACTGACTTCTAATTTGTGGAACATCTTGAAATTCATCGGTATTGACGTCACCGTAAATGTTACGCCCAACTGTAGATTCTGATAGCTTAGTTTTCAGTATTTTATCTTCGGATTCATCAAAAGAAACCAAATTGGTCTTTTTATCGTGTAGCGTAACATTTAATCCAGTTTTATGATTAACTGGAGCTTTTATACAAGTATTTGTCCAAGCTGCTAATCGGTGACTTGTTGACGCCATGGTTGCCATAATATACGGTAACAGGATCGGTGCAAATGATATTGTGAAAAACAAAATTCAACATAAAACATATTTCCATAAACATATTTTATATTGTAGTAAAATAATTTAATCTTTGAATATATTGTTTTTTATTTATTTTATTAGAGTACAAAAGTCGTGACGCATTTCCGGTAGCAACAAAACAAAGCGGCTCCACACACGACTACACCTGAACATGGCATTTTCAATAAGTTCATTACTGGAATATTTTCAAAACGATTCTAAATCTATCTCCAGAGGCGAGAATCACTATGAATCTGGACATGTGACTAATTTTAAATATGCCCATCGTTCCGCTACAGGAAAAGTAGCAGCTAGCATGAAAAAAAAGGAATACAAAGTGACGGTAATGGTCGTTTTCTATGGTTATTAAGTATTAAATGTGTGCTATTAAATTTTATTTTCGAATGTTAAGTTAATATTGACTAATTGATTGCAGACTATTACGATGTTAAACTGGAAATACTATAAATACTTTAATTATTAGATAATGCTATTTATTAATTTAAGCCAATCATTGGTCAATTTAAAAATGAACATAGAAACTATTAGATATAATTAAAGCAAGAAAGTTATATTTTAAGAACTTTACATTGAGCATATGCATCCTATAGTATTCCTACAAAATGTAGTTATTCTAGCTTGGATAGTTTTTAAGTTATAAGGTATAATTTCTTAAATGTCGGCTTTGGCAATTTGTCATGACAGATGAAAAAAATTTTTTTTTCCATCAACATATACATATTTTCAAAATATTTTTTTTCAACCTTTAGGAGAAATTAAAATTTTATTAGTTGTTGTTTCTTTTTTTTTTCTTGCAGCAACCTAAAAGATAAATTATTTCAATTAAAACAAAAGCTTAATAATGTTGTCAAAATAAGTTACAATAAAAACAGCTTTTCTCATGGGTTGGAGAATTTTCGATTATTACTATTGTTTACATTGGACAATTGTAAAATGCCCTCTGTTTTGATAAAAACAACAATAATTTGATCGATAATATGTTAACATTACTTTTTAATTCTTGAGATGTTTCAAAATAAAAACCACAGAACTTATTTAAAGCTGTACATTTTTTAAAAAAAGAAATATCCAATCAAGACCGGAAAGGAGTCATGATTAATATTTTAAACTGGAATACTTAATATATATTCTTAATTCTTTACTTTCAATTTAACGCAAAGGTGAGACCACTTTTATATTAGATTTATGAATTTAAAAAAATTAATATAAATATTTTTTTCCCCCAGATTTATTTCACTGACAATTTGGACATTGAATCCACTCAGTGTGAGTGTCCTAGAGGAGACTACAGATGTTCACATGCTGCTGCACTGTATTTTTTTTGTAAAAACAATGTCAGCAAAACCGACATGGAGTGCAACTGGAAAAAGGCACGAATGACAGCTGGCTGTGACATCAAGTCAACAGATGAATTGTTCCTCGGGGACAATTTCAGAGCCCTGCAAGGCACTGTCACTGATGAAGACCGTTCGTGGCTGTTTAATGAGCTACAAACACAAGCATCATTTACTGGCATGTGTTGGCTTATGAGTCCAGAGCCCAGCACATCCATGCCAGACCTACCTGTTATTGACAACCTAGTCAGCAGCTCTGGATTTAAGGATGCACTGGACAAAAGGCATTACTTTAAGCACCATTTTGCTTTATCCCCAGAGGCCATAAGCAAAATAGGGATAAAACAATTATGGAATCCTCTGTATGTCCTAAATTTTTTTTGTACAAGGATGAAAATGACTGCCTAAAGAAAAACCATAACTACTGGCATCAAATTCAGGGGCAGCCACATCTGACCGGAAGGAACATTTGTTTGTTTGTTGTGTGGACACTTAGAGAACTTCTTGTGATGGAGGTTTTAAAAGATGACAGTTGGGCATCTAATCTAAATATTATCGAGGAATTTTATTTCTCAACAGTTTTGCCATTGTTGTCTTGAACTTTACATTTATGATAGTATTTTAATTTACATTTAAATAAAAGAATTGAAAGCATGAAAAATGACTATTTGTGTTTATTAGTACATTTTTTTTCCCAATAGTAACTTGAAATATGCAACAATTCTATAATGGACATACATTGAAATAAAAGGTTAGCAAGCATTTGAAAAAAACAACAAAAAAGCATTTCTAAAATGAATATTTTAACACACTAATCATCTGAGATTGTTTCTGAATTATTTTTTAATAGGGGAGATTGCAAGTTCACCAAACATGCTACCAACTGAAAACAAAATATCAGCCTTGGTCTTCTCAATTTAGAAGGAATAAATCAAAGAGACTTTTAAAATCTTTTAATCTCTGGTTGGCTCGTTCGACTTGAATTCGACATGACTATTTTCTTTTGTCAATTTAGCTTCTGCAGCAGTAAATTTAGGATTATTTAAAAAAGGTGGGATATTTACTGTCACACCAGATGGCAGAAGGTCATGAATTAAAAAGCCTTTGTCTGCCAAAATGAAGTCGCCAGGTGAAAATGATATTATGCCACAGTTTTGAAAAATGGTCTTGTCAGAGACAGACCCAGGATATAATTTGGGGTTACCCCAACAATAGCTTTAAAGCTATTGATAGCCCTGTAATATGAATAAGTGGCCTTCTGTTTGTCCATGGCTTTAGGAATTGCTATCTTGAAATCAGTACAATCAATAATCATTTTACAATTGGGAAAATGTACAAAAGATGGGGGGGGGGGGGCTACTAAACGGTTCTTGTATTTAGATGGGCAATATTTTTTTAACAATTCTTCAAATAGTAAAATGTGTAACAGACTTACAAAAGTCATTACAATATTAGAAATAGTTGTACTTCTACAACCAAACAACTGCGCAATGTGCAAATAAGGGTAATTTTGTCTCACTTTCATCAAAGTGATAAATAGTTGATCCTGGAGAGAAATATTTGAAGCTTCAACACTCCATCCATTGTGGTAGACTATTCTTGTGCTAAATCTATTAACATAGTTAAACAGTACATTAAATACGCTTTTGGTTGGCAAACCAGTTTCCATCCGGAGAACAGAGTCACTTAACCTATCGACAGAATATCGTGTAGTGTAATAATTTAACTCATTTTGCAAAGTGACTGTCTTAGCATTTAAACAACGTTGTGTGTTAACAGAATAATATCTGTCCTAGTAAGAATAGATTGTTCATTTGAGTCTATCACATTATCCACATTGGTTGCTGAACCATTAATATGCTCATATTCAGGTAAAGCTGTCCTTTTTGAGCGCTTACATCTGGGTGTCTCTGGCTCGAACAATTTATCTTTATTTCTATTGTAAATTTCGGGTCCATTTTCCCTTTTGCCATCCCTAAAATGACAAGAGCAAATCCTGGAGTGCTTCAGAGGTTCTTTGTCCTGTCTTCTGTCAACAAAAATAAATAGAAAGAAATATTAGTCTTACTGGTTTTAAAAAAAAAAGTATACGGTGCAGTATACCACAGTACAACAAATTTTCTTGAATGATACAACCAATGCACGATTAAGGCCTAGGCACTATAAACAAAAATTAAATAGGCCTACAAAAGTGAAAATTTTTTTTTAAAATTTACAATTATATAATATTAGATTAGTTATAATTAATTAATTAACTCATAGGGCCAACGAAATACTAAATCGGGCCGATTAGAAAAATAATTATGAAATTGCATGAAAAATAAACCAAACCTTAATATTTCTACTTATCTGTTATCATACGGATTTTAATCCAAATGGAATAAAACTACTTTAAAAAATCTTTTATCAATTTTAACAAGTCTATTTTCTTATTGTAATTTTTTCAAATCTAAATACATTTCAGTCTTAAAAATGAAAGGAGGGCGATTTGTTAAATTTCTTTTAAAAACTGCCAGCAATTAATAAAGAAAACATATTTTTACAAACCTGATTAAGGCGATCCACTTCGTGCGTTCCGTTTTTTGTCTTTTTTCGCTAGGAAACCTAAAAAAAGAACACGTTTCACGTTCCGACCGATGATTGCAACCAGGAGCAAAACACTGTACCATTTTATTTTTATAATATATCTTTTTTTTTTGCAAAATTATCAAGTTGTGTCTGATGCAGCGTGTTACACTTACAAGACGACCAGACTGTGTGGAGCCGCTTTTTGGAAACTAACCGGAAATGACGTACGACTTTTGCACTCTATTCTATCTATGCTTTATTAAAAATTTTATAGACCACTTGCAACCATAGATGCTTGTGGTATGTCCATGTTCGACTTCCGTTTTAGATGAACCATAGAAGCAAAATACCACTAATCCGTTCATGAAATACATCTATTTTAATATTATCAAAATGATGCATTGATATTTTGTACCAATACTCAGTCAATACTGGCAATACATGCTACACTAATTAATAATCCTTCTGAACAAAAAAAAAAAAAAATAGAAAACAAAGAGGAAATATTCATCTAAAAATATGTAAATATGAATATTAATGTGGTCTGATATTTTAAAAATTTGATGCCGTGGAGACAATTTAACATAGTATCATCACTGAGAGTGGGACGGGTGGTGTAGATACTCGACTGTCGACCTGAGAGGTCTGGGTTCGATCCTCGGTGAGAACCATGTGGAATTTTTCCAGGTGAAATGTGTTTCAAAGTCGTCCCACAAGTCTACCCAGCTTTAAATGGGTACCTGACTCTAAGTTGGGGAAGTAAAGGCGGCTGGGCGTTGTGCTAACCACACAACCCCTTCATATGCCGAGGTTATAGAAACAGATGAATTCTACACTTCATCTGCCCCGATGGCCCGTTAGGGTTAAGGGAACTTTACTTACTTTTACTATCATCACTGAGCCCAATATTTAAATATAAAATCAGTGGCGTAGCGAGCTTAACTCGCGCCGGGGCACAATCATGACAAAATCCTTTTTAGCGCCCCACCCCTTTCGAAAACCATACTATATTATATGTTTTGCGGACCATTTGGCGCCCCTTTGTGAGTAGCGTTTGTGAGTAGCATGATGCCCCCCCTCCCCATACGCCACTGTATAGAAAAGCTCGATGGGAAATGGGTGTCATACGATTTATGTTTTCTAGCACCATTTATTGCATGTAGTCTCTGTAGAGAAATTATATAGACCAGTGATAATGACTAAGGGGAGCTATTCTTATGAATAGAATACTAACAAAAACATGGCGCTAAGGACACTTCATAAATTGAGACATTTAGCGTGTTATTCACATAGAATTTTATTGTCAGAAGGATCTAAAATTAATATAAATACCATCGCAGCTTATTCAAATAAAGAAGAAGAATATGCTGATATTGTTATTTCAGGGGGTGGAATGGTTGGTGCAGCAATGGCGTGTGCTTTAGGTAAACTAAACTCTAAAAGTGTCAAAAACGACTAAAGACATTTTTTTTAAAGAATAAAGTTTATTAATACTACGACTAAAATAGGCTAATCGAAAGAAAACGTATATTACACTTTGGTAATACTAATAAACATAACTTCATTAGTTACATAATGGGAATGCAGTTGATCATTGATTATGCTATATTTGTGTAAAATTATGCAGTTAAATTTCTTTTCTAATGAGTGGCTACGGTTCTGTCCAGACAGAATCCGTATTTTTTTTTCCGGGTACCAGCCATAGATATTGCTCCACACGCTAACCCTATTCCTAAACCTAATATAATGGCTGGTACCCGAAAAAAAAATACGGACACCAGCCATATTTCTTACCCTAATATATAATGGTGCTGGCTGGTGCCATATAGCCACTTCGTTTCTAATATATATGATAATACATGTATATCACAAGTT